>CM062805.1:1032559323-1033159323 GCA_031772625.1 Pinus tabuliformis
AAACTCATAGGGAACAACTTCTTTCCAAAAGAGAAAATATTCTAGCTTTCAAAAAGGGCATTGGAGATGTAACTAAAGATATCATAATGATGCAATGAATGGAAAGAGTAGGAGAACCATGGAGTGTGATACTTCCAATTGCAAAGTAAGTAATTTGAATTAACTTCATTACATTATGAAGCATAAGAGCTTTCGTTATAGAGGCAAAATGACAAATGATTAGCCTATGACTTCAATATAATTACAAATTCTTGCACTCCTTTGTTTTATTTCACATTATGGGATATAGTTTTTATCCTAAGTGTGCATAAGATCTTATTAGCTTATCTCTTGATGAGATGTCAATGCGAGAGAAAATGAGGTGGTTTCATTCATGTATTATAAATTGTATGACTAGAATGACTATTGTGAATACAAGAAAATATTGTTTGAGACCCTATCCACCAAGTTCTTTTGTCTCTTATCATGTCATGTGTTCTTCTTTTAACATGGTTTAGAGCTCCTTTAGTCTTAAGGGGCCCATTAATTCCATCATACTTTTATGTGAAGGCTATTGAAGAGACAAAGGCAATTGTGATGAATTTTTTCCATGGTAGTGATTCATTAGAGAATAATAACACTAACTATTCTAAGAAATTATAAATATACATCCATTTGGCACTAAAACAACAAAATAAGGTCATCACTCTTTCATTCCCTCTCTGGCCTTAGTAATCTCATTTTGTTATTTATGATATATATTATGTAGATTTATATATTTGATATACTAATTACGTGAACTTTTTAGGCTCAAAACCTTTATCTACTCTTAATGGTCACATGTTTTGGGCACCTAAAAATCTCTTTCTTTGAAATCAATTTATATGTAAAGAAGAATGTTATGTCACCAAATATTGGAACATATAGGTGAGAAGGGATTTCAAGGATTAAAAAAGAAATATCTTGTTGATGGACTAAATAATTGTGCTCTTGAATTTGAATTTTGTGAGCATTTCATATATGGAAACTAATTGTGCTCAATTTTTTCATAGTTCCCATAAATCTTCTAAGTTGTTCTACTTAATTCATCTTCATTTATTTGCTCCAATTAAAGTTCCTTCAATTTCAAGGAATTTGTATTATATTTTATTTTTTTGATGATTATTCTAAAAGGCTTTTCATCGATTTAAGGAGTTTAAAGATCTCTTGGGAAATCAGATTGATAAGAAGATTAAGGTGTTGAGAATTAATTTTGGTGGTAATTTTTATTCCAGAAAGTTTGATAAGTTTTGTAAGGAGAATGGTATTAATGGAAATTAGACAAATCCATACACCCCTCAATAGAATGGAGTTACAAAATGAATGAACAAAACATTGATGGAGAGAGCTTGGTGGAAACAACTTAAAGGAGAATATCTAGATAGAAGTAGTTGTTGCTGCATGTTAATTTATTAACATGTCTGCCACGTCAACTCTTATGCATAATACCTCTATGGAGGTTAGGACAAGCAATAACCCCTCACTTTAACATCTTCATATTTTTTATTATGAGATATATGCTCATGCGCCTAAGGAAAAGTGGTTAAACATGGATAACAAGGCTATGAAATGTATCTTCATTTTCGATGGCATTGGTGTGAAAGGGTACAATATTTGGGATCCTGTAGCTAGAATTTTTTTTTTTTTTTTTTTTATAGAAGGGATGTTATTTTTAAAGAAGCTAAGTCCTCTCCTAATGGCATATTTAGAAGAAGACAAGAAGAAACCGGTGATTCATCTACCACTTAATATTGAAAAATATGAAAAAATAATCAACAAACATTTCATGATGGATTTGATTAGGACAAGGATTCAAATATTTTGAAAGCGAAGGAAGAAAATCAACCTCCAACTTTAAGGAGGTCCATGTTTCAAAGAAGAAAACTAGACACGTATAGTTATAATTCTTCTGATTTTATTTATGTGCTAATGCTAATGAGGCTAGAACCACAAAGGAGGCATTGGAAACAGAAGATAAGGAGCCTTGGAGATTGACCATGGATGATTGAATGGTTGCACTTAGAGAGAATGATACATGGGACTTAGTACCATCACCTAATCTCCATTATTTGTAAAAGAAACTTTTGTTTTGAATATAGAATAAATGGATGTGAAAACAACATTCCCACATGGTGACTTTAAGGAGGAGATATATATGACATAGCCGTGACACTACATCGAAAAGTATGAAGAGCCTTAGTTTTTCAAAATTTAAAAATAAATAAATAAATAAATAATATCATTTTATTAAACAATCTCATAGAATGCGACTCCAAAAATTTTGATTATTTTGTGTTGTGATTTGTATTTATATGATCCAAATGTAATATTTATATGTATTACAAACACAAGGGTGGTCATTTCCTTGTTATCACTCTACATGTAGATGATATGTTAATCTATGACATTGTAAGAATGTGGTTTGTGATATGAAGTCTCAACTTTCAACATAACTTTATATGAAGGACTTGGGGACTATAAAATATATATTAATATTATATTTTAGGAGTGATAGAGAAAATAGAAAACTTTGGTTAACTTAGAGTAGGTATAGAAACTTTGTGTTACAACTTTTCTCCATGGCAAATTGTTGAACATTTAGTATTTCAAAATCTGTGGAAACTAAGATTTTATTTGAGCAATGTCCTCTCCTACTAGCAAAGATGGAGCATATGGCTTATGTTTCTTATGTAAATTCAGTTGGTAGTTTAATGTATTATATGGTCTATACTAGACTTAACATTTCCCAAGTAATAAGAGTGTTGAGTCAATTCATGTATAACCCTAGACATCAACATTTGGATACAATGAAGAGGGTCTTCAACCATTTGCAAGGTACTTTTGAATATTCAATTTTCTATCATATTGGTATATTAGGGGACCCGCACTTAATGGATATACTGACTTATGCGGGCTTTGATTGATCATGGGTTGCAAATATAAGGAGATCTATGAGTGGATACATATTTTAATTATTTGGTGGAGCATTCAGTTGGATGACCAAAAAAATTGTGGTCTATTTGTTTATTAGAGTAGATTAAGTAACAAGTACTCATGCCTATAACAAGGTCATTGGGCCTATGAAATTGCATTTAGAAATAGGGATAGTTTAGAGACTATTATAGTTCAATGTGATATTACAATGTCTTTGCCTGGCTAAAAAATTTACAATTCATGTGAAGACAAGGTATATAGATATATATATTACCATTTTGTTGGGGACATGGTAGAAAATGGAAAGGTCGTACTAGATAAAGTTGACACTTCATAAAATGTTACAAATGTATTGACGGATCTAATGAACAGAAGTAAATTCGTCTGGGCCTTTTGGCCCTTAACAATTAGCTTGTAATTTGATGCATTGTCCCTTACACCTTTGCAAGATATATGACAAGTGGCAAAATGCCGGGACAAGTGTGTCATACATCTTACTGTAGTGGAGCAAGGAATAATTGCAAATCTATAGAAGGAAATAGATGCAAAGAAGTGTAATGAATGTAAATCACTATAAGATAATGAATGTTAACTAGCAATAGTTGGCCAATTAATTGTTGTCATTTCCATCTTGTAGAATTGGAAAACCATAAATTGTTTATGGTTTTTGTTATGTTTATTTATTGAATTCTAGGAATGAGAAAAGTGGAGTGCTAGTTGTAACTTATGGTTGGTTGCTAAAATTTCTTTGGAATCCTTATGTTATTGTTGAAAGCTCTTGTTGAGAGCATAGTGACTTTTTAATGCATTATAACCATTTAATTGGTGAATAACACAATAAGCTTGCTTTAGAATATAGGGTTTTCTTTTTTACTTTCTATGAAAAATCATTCTACAATAGTAGTATTCTTCTGTGTTTCTTATCACTATAACTATGTTTATATTATTTCTACACAATTTTTTCTCGTTAATGTGTGTAGGAAATGTATTCCTGACTTCTAACTTCATCTTCTTTTTGTCCTTGATATACTTTGTTTTTATTATATGCACCCACATTGATTTGTGTAATTTTAATATTGTGAAAAAATAAGTTTCTCTTTTCTTCTTCTTTTTAACAATGAGAAAACATACTATAACTTAATTGTCAAACCAAGGCACAACCATCATTGGTTACTATCCACAAATACATATGGACTCATCACCATTATTCAAGAAAATGGATAAACCTTAGGGTATCTCATAAAACTTAGGCTCTCTCCTATCAAATTCCTCCTATATTATTAACCTATTTCCTTACAAACTCCTAATTTAAAAAAAAAAAAAAAAAAAAACAACAACAAAAAAACAAACTTTGAAATCATGTTCCAAAATCAACTTTTTATTAAATCAATAAAAAAATACTATAACAAAATAAAAACACAAAATTAAACAATTCATAAATTATTAATTTAAATTTATTCAGATGATAACCCCTCGGCATTAGAATCTTGGAAGTGTTAAATCTGATTTTTTTTTAATGGAGTATTATAATTTATTATTATTTAAGTTGCTTATTTAAAAAGATATGAATTATAATATAATTAAATAAATTTTAAAAACTATATTTGAAAAATATTATTAAATTATATTTTAAAATTGGTTAAATTATTTTAAATAAAAAATTAAAATATTATTATTAAATAATATTTAAAATATTAATAATACTGTCATATTCAAATATAAAACGTACAAAACATAACACTTTCATTATTTCATATTTAATATTCCTTCTCATTATAAAAAAATAAAGATTCCTTTCGAAACGGAGATTACGCAAAGCAACTGATGATCTCAAACCAGGCTCACTTCGCCTTCAAATCATTTGATGAAAATGATATATATCTACATTATTTTTAAATATAAAAACTAACTATATTGTTTATTAGAATAAATATAATTTATATTCGATTGTTAAAATAATAACACATGACGATGCAGCAGATATATAATTATTTGACTAATTTAGATCGGATTGTACTGTTTTATTATTTTTTTCATTAAAAAAAAAAATCAATTTGGTTTAAATTAAAACCATATATTTAATTATAAAATTGAAATTTGTTTTTATGAATTTCAAATCAAATCAATTCCTTTTTAATTAATATTTTATAATTACTCAATAAAATAATTTTTTTTTTTCATATTTATCTTCTGCTAATTTCATGACCGCTGATGTCAAAGCATACAAAAACACGGGGGATTAAACTTTTGTGAGATCAATATAATTAGACAGGGAGAGGAGAGGATAGAGGGTTGAGCGCAGAGTGAAGAACTATGTTTCTCAGAAGACTAAGGTTTTCAACAGAATTTCTTCCATTATTCAACAATGAAGTAAACAGTGAGGCGATGGCGAGGTCTATGCATCGGTGCAATGGCTATTTGGTTGCAGGTGACTGAAACCGTCGATTGGCAACTCTGCTAAACGGTGCTATATCTTACAAACTTCTGGGATAATTTTTCGGTGAGGTTTTGGCGAGGAGGCTTTAACATCTCTTAAATTGCTGTAAGGTCATTATTTACAGGGGTATGCTTATGTGTGCTTTTCTTTAGAGGTTCAACTCTGCTAACGGTGCTGTATCTTACACTTCTTTGGTGAGGAGGCTTTAGTCTCTCGGGCTTCTATATTTTATCTCTGTGAACTTACACTAGCAGTAGTCTCTCCTCACAGCTGATAATCTTTCTCAGATGGATTGCCATGTTTAGATATCTTTTAGATGCGGGTGCTCTATCTCTTACCAGATTCATTCCTGTTTGGGGAGGGAGGATTACGTAAAATGTTCTGAGTCTTCCTGAACAGGATAAAATCATCTTTTTACGTATACCGTCCTTGCCAAGACGTTCGTTTCCGGGTTGGAAACTGGTGGTGCATCCTCCCCATTTTCTGTTGCTGTTTTGATTGCAGCAACATTTCACAAGAGCAATTGTAGAACCTCACATGGTCTAGCTTTCGAATCCTCCCCAGGCCCTCTGATTCTTCCGGCATTTGCCTCCCGGATTCGAATTCAAATTCCTTTTTCCGGTGCTCTTCTGATCCATTAATGCACCCCCTCAACGTTCTGATTTCTCTCTCTGCCACTGTCACTCGCTCACTCAAAGTCTCTTACCTTTCGACCTCCAGATTTTCCCTTTTGGCGGCAGGCACCCATCAATCTCTTCTCGGGATCTCTTCCGCCCTTATGGTCTCCTCCCTTCACTAATCCGGAGTGCGTCCTATCATCTGACAAAATCTTCTGAGAATGATCTAACCTGTACTTCCCCAGAAGAACTATTTATTCTCCAGGTCTTTCTCTCTGTCGGTCTTCATTTTTGGGCTTCCATTCAGGTACTTGGAAGTACCTGTCGATCTTTTTAGAGATTTCTCTTTCTGGCAGCGATGGCAGATGAAAGCGACTCTCCTGCCACAAAGGCTTTATTTGCCGCTGCCATCATGGCTGAATCATCACGTGATCCCGCCTCCCGGAATCCCAGCTGGCACGCCACGGTGTCCGACATGATTCCACAAGATTTAAGAGACCCCCCTCTTCAAGGGAATCTTGCCTCTCATTTTATTAGGAAGGGCCCGCCTTCTCAGAAGGATCATCACTCCCAAGCACGGTTCCGTCACAGGAATAAGGCCCCTGTCAAAACGGTTGCTCCTCCAAAGGCCGTTTCGGTCTCTGGATCATCATTATCAGACCGTATTTCGAGCCTTCAAAAGCATGCTCTCGTGGGAAAGTGGTATTTTCCCGAAATGAAGGAGGACATCATGAGACAATGGATCACATCCTCCTGGTCCCCTCTCATTGGATACACGCCAATCATCTCTCGTCTTATGAAGGATTGGTTTTCTTTCCATTTTCAGAAGGAATCGGACCTGGAGCTGGTCCTCAACAAACCTTGGGTCTCCGGCAGAAGCTTCCTCTCCCTGTCAAAATGGTATTTGGGCTTTGACCCGCTCAAAAACACTCCGTCCCACTGCATGATTTGGGTCAAGCTCCCCAATCTGCCTTTGGAGCTTTGGACCCCTGAGTCTCTGGCCTTGATTGGAAGCGCTATTGGAAAGTTCATATATGTGGATCCATGGGTCCGTGGCGAAAAGGATAAAAGAATCGCTTGGATTCTCATTGAAAGACCTTATAAGGGAGGCTATCCCGAACAGATTGAAATTACATGGGAGGGATCTTCGATCCGCCAGCGCCTTGATTTCTGGGGCATCCCGTTTCGATGCTCCTCTTGTCATCGGACGGGTCACCTCATTGAAAACTGCAGGTACCGTCGTCACAAGACTGTCATTCCCCCTCCTCGGATGGGCAGGCATACAACCTCCGATTCTCATTCTGAAGATGTCAGCTTATCAAGGAATCTCTTTTTCACTAATTCATATGAGGCCCGAAGCTCACAGGTTCATTCTCAAAAGTGTCCGGAGTCTCCTTACAGGGCGGAACACAAGAGCCCTCGCTCTCCCAAGGCGCACAATGTATCAGCTGCTCTCTCCCCTCCGCTCTTGAATATGTCAGACTTCTATAGTCCCCCCATCCTTGAACAGCAAGAGGAGGCGCCTGTGCCATCTCCGCCAGCCATGAACAAAGTCGATTTCGTTGTGGGATCGCACCCTATTCAAATCTCTTCATCATCCCCCTCCTCTGCAAATCCAAAAGGCAAAGAGATCCTCACGACGCCGACCCCATACAACTCTCCATCAGATTCGCCGGCCAACAGACTTGACAGTGACATAGATCTTCTCCTTCAGCGCCACCCACCCATTCTTGAGCCCCTGACGATCCATAAGCCTTCTTTCCCCTCTATCAGTCCTAATTCTGCTAAAAACATTACTGTTAGAAAGAAGCAAAAAGGGGGCAGCCGCCACTTTAGAGGTCGAAAGACTGTCTCTGAACTGGGGATCTCTGACATGCCTTTGGTCGACGTCCCGATCCAGGAACTTCCTTCCCCACAGCCTCTTAGAGCATGCTTGGCTGGTCAACCCTCCAAATGACCTTTTTAATCTCTTACAACATCAGGGGTATTGGTGCCGCCCCCAAATTTCTGGCGCTAAGGGAGACTCTTGTCTCCGCTCACTCTCACATCATTTTCATACAAGAAACAATGCATTCCTCCACAGCCTCCCTGGCTTTCTTCAGGAAGATGTTTCCCTCTTGGCACATGGTGGCCACAGACGCAGAGGGCTTATCAAGCGGCTTGGTGACTCTTTGGGACCCGCTAAGGGTCAAAGCAAAAGCTTACAAGTGCTCTGCAGGCATCCTCATCTCGGCCTCCATCAGAGGACGTCCTCACATCCTTAATATGCTCAATATATATGCGCCCTACCGGAACCGAGCTCTCTTCTGGGAATCCTTATTTGATTCTGGAATTCTTGATGTTCAATCTCTCTTAATTGCAGGCGATTTTAATCTCACCCTCAACACAAATGAGTGTTGGGGTCAATACAGGAAAAAGGACAGTATGGCTGACACAATGAGACAGGAACTCCTAAATAGGGACCTGGTTGATATTTCTCCCGATTTATTGTCCCCAACATGGAACAACGGTAGGCTTGGCTCGGCATTTATCGCCAAAAGAATCGATAGATTCATTGTAAACTCCAGTATCATTGCACAGTGGGGGATTTCGACGGCGTCGACGGGAAGTGCATCCACATCAGATCATAAGCCCATCTATTTGGCATGGAGGTTTATGTCAAGCACGTCAGGCTACGCCTTCAAGTTTAATAGAGCGCATCTGCTGGACAACTCTTTCAACGAGTTCATTAAATGTTTCTGGGCAAACCTTCATCAATCACAGGAGGCAATATGGCTCACCTTTCGGGAAAAAATTCAGTCTCTTAGAAATGCTACAAAAGACTGGCAGATAAAAAAGCACAAGCAAGATAAAAAGGATCTATATCACATAAACAAGGAAATTGATATCCTTTCCTCCTCTGTCCAATACAGCGGTCTATCGATGGACAAAAAAACTCTCCTCTGGTCACTGGGGAAAAAAAACAAGCCCTTCTGCAAAAAGAGGAAGTCCTTTGGAGGCTCAAGAGCAGAGCCACCTGGTTGAAGGAGGGCGACCGTAACACGCGGTTTTTTCACAATTTTGAAAATGGGCGCAGAGCTAAAAATTCTATTTGGAAGATCGAGGACGGAAATGGAGGTTTTCTTTTCACACAGCAGGACATCTCAGCTGAGGCCACTAGGTTTTTCAAAGAACAATACAAAAGACAGGGGAGTGATATCTCAGACATGATGTGGGCAGTCGACCACCTGCCGAACATGTTTGATGACAACAAAAATGAGGAGTTCTTCAGACCTGTTACGGAAGGTGAGCTTTGGGACACCATCAAGAGCTTCAAAAAAGATAAAAGCCCAGGGCCCGATGGCTGGCCCATTGAATTTTTTTCCCATTTCTATGATCTTTTCAAAACAGGTTTGTTGGGCATGGTAGAGGCCTCCCGCTCCTCGGGTCACATTAATGGTGCCCTCTCGGCCACCTTCATCGCCCTTATCCCCAAGAAGGCCAAATCGACTTCATTTGGGGATTACAGGCCGATTGCTCTATGCAACTCCCTCTACAAGATTACCTCTAAAATCATCGCTGAGCGCATGAAGAAAGTTCTAAACTCTTTTATCACCAAGGAGCAACATGCATTCCTCAAGGGCAGACTTATCCTGGACGCTGTAGCCATGGCTCAAGAATGTCTTTTCTCCATCTGCTCCAAAAACACGGATGCCGCTGCTCTTAAAATTGACTTGAAAAAGGCTTTTGATTGCGTGGACTGGGGTTTCCTCAGAATTCTCCTCGCAAAAATTGGTTTACAGCCACAGGGTATTAACTGGATTATGGCTTGCGTTGAGAGCGTCAATTTCTCTGTTATCATCAATGGTTCTCCTTCAACCTTCTTCAAAGCAGAGAGGGGGCTCCGCCAGGGATGCCCCCTCTCCCCCCTTCTCTTCATTTTGGTCATGGACTGCCTCAGCACCCACATCAATTCAGCTGTCTCTGAAGGAAGATGCAAGCCTGTAAAATTATGTAAGGACATCACTCTCACTCAAAATCTCTTTGTTGATGATATCTTGATCTTCGCTTTACTCTGCAAATCCACCTGGGCCTGCTTATTTGTAATTCTTCAGAAGTTCCATTCGGCCACGGGATTGGCCATAAATAAATCTAAGACTATTCTATTTCATAATGGAACAAACCCACACATTGCTCATTGGATAGCTGATCGATTTGGTATAAATCTAGCGCCGCTTAGTGAGGGTTTCACCTATCTGGGCTTCCGATTAAAAGCAAAGGGGTATGGCGTTCGTGACTGGAACTGGATTATCGACCGCTTCTACAACAAAATATCAAGCTGGGAAATGCGCTTTCTCTCCCTCGCTGGTAGATTCATATTGGTTCAAACAGTGCTCTCCCAACTGGCTGTATTTTGGAGTCATCTCTTTCTTCTGCCCGCATCTGTTACAAACAAAATGAAGTCTTTGGCTGCTAACTTTATGTGGGGCGGCCGCACATATCATTCTAAATTCCACCTCGTCAATATGGATTCCATTACGAGACCAAGGAAAACAGGTGGTTGGGGCCTCTTGCACATGAGATCTTTTGGAAAAGCGCTCCTTTGCAAATCTCTTCACCGAGGCATATATGGCAACAATCCATGGAGCTCCTTCATCAGGCAGAAATATCTCAAAGGTCGGAATATAGCTTACTGGCACAGGAGATCCTCTCTTGGCATCAGGCATGGCTCCACTATTTGGCTGAACTTCAGGAAGATACAATCTTTTTTCTTGCAGAATCTGAGATGGTCTATCGTTACAGGCGAGAATGTCCTCATTGCCATTGATCCCACCCAGCACAGACTTGAATCCTCCATCCCCCCAGCTCTTCTTGCCTTTTTCCACTCAAAGGGCCTTTTCACCTGGAACAAGCTCATTGAGACGTGGTCCTCAAATCAGCCAATCTGGAAAAATGAAGACCAACTAGGCCTTCCCCCTCCCCTCTGCCCCCTTTGGCTTTCCGTCATAAACAGCTTCTCTCACAAAGGTATCTCCCAATCTGGTACAAAGGACGAGCTGGTATGGTCATTTGTGAAGCCCTCCCTCCCTCTCACTGTCAAAAACCTCTACTCTCTCCTCTCATCCACCCTCCCGCCATCTTTTCCGACCTTCCCCTCCAAGCTCTGGAAAGCTCCCTGCCCTCTTAAAGCGATCCTCTTCTCATGGCTTCTCTTCTCAAACAAGAACCTCACTTGGGAGGTCCTCCAAAAAAAAGGATGGTTCGGTCCGAGCAGGTGTCACCTATGCTCAGCACAGCAAGAAACAAACTTCCACATGTTTTTCGAGTGTGCTGCCTCTTCTACAATCTGGTACGAGCTCTCTCTCACTTATGGTTTCTCTCATCGGTCTTTTCCTTCTGTACAGGATGGCTTCTTCTGGTGGAGCTCACAGTGCCCAACCTGGCGTGCCCTCTTCATCCTTACTTGCTGGTTCATCTGGAATTGGAGGAATCAACGTGTCTTCCAGAACACCTGCCAGCCTCTACACTCCATTTTGATCTCTATTGCGGGCTTCTTGCCCCCATCGGATTAGTTTCGATTCTCTCTACAGGTGGTTTCTCTCCTATTCTGTTCCTAAGGTTCTGTTACTCTACAGGCGGTTTCTCTACTGATCTGATCCTATCTTCCTGTATTTCTGCGCCAACTGGGCCATCACATATCTTTTTTTTTGTCATTTGCTGGACCCATATATGGTTATTTATCGGGTTACATCTACACTTCTGAAAAGAACAATCCCAAGTCACATGTCTTTTTGTGGCCTCTGCAGCCCTTCATTACAGGTTTCTCTCCGTCCTCCTCACGGGGGCCATATCATGTCTTATAATGCTCTTCTCCATCTGCTAAATGTCTCCTTTGAGACATCTGTAATGCTGTCTGTTATATTATCTTAATATAATTTATCTTGATTTTTTCCTCTGAAAAAAAAAAAAGCATACAAAAACACAGTGACGTAAAAGATTTACATCTCTTTTTTAATACATTGATGAAGATGATGACCGCTGATTGAAAGCATTAAAAAAACACAGCTGCGTAAAAAATTTATATCTTTTTTTTAATTACCAGCGTAAAATTAGCATCCCCACCATATAGCTCCCATCACTATTTATGAAAAACCAATGTGAAGACAGCTTCTCCATTGCATCCACACAGCGTAGAAATCCATTCTACTCATTTGAAGTTCGGTTTACGTACTTTACTTTTAGAATCGCAATTCCAGTTGACAGTCTACATTCAATATTTCTGTTATTGAAAGGAAGCCTCATGTATATACCATTCTTGGCAATTTCTTCTATTTTGCAATCGACGCCAATTATTCCCCGTACTCATTCCCATCCATACCATTCATTCTCTCATCTAATTCCACCAATTTATAGGCGCCTTGACTATCCTATTATTCATCAGATTCCTTTAACAAAACCTACCAGTTCCCAAGATCTTGAGAATTGCTTTCGTTATGGATAGTTTACCTTCTGCTAATTCTGGCAAACAAGCAACAATTCTATTTAATTTAATTGGTTCACTATTCATTACCAGTTTTCGTTCTGTTACATCACAGATTGACTTTATCTTTACCAGAATTATAAAAAAGATTGAATTTATAGATGTGAACTCCCTCCTTGCAGGTTGCTAGTTTTTGTACTATCAGGCAAATGCTGAATATGGATGACTTGCATTTTGTGTCAAGAAAGCAAAAAGCACAGTTTAAACTGAAGTCACATATTGGTCCTTATATCATCAACACCAGAGCAGCAACAAAGTAATCAGATGAGTTACTAAAGAAGATTAAATTCAAGCTAAGTTTCACACGGTCTTATGATCCATTAGGGATAATTTCAAAATTAAGAGTTGAGCAGAAGACCACACCGTGTGCACATACACGTGACATACACCTAGACGAGAAATAGAGCAGTATGTCAATCAATAGGAGTGGATGGAGAATACACTGCAAGAGGATGAAGAGAAAATTATCAGTTAGGCATCTCTACAAACACCTATTTCAAAGGACAAAGAAGCTAAAAGATCCAAGGAAAATATGTCTCGTAAAGATTTAGGTTCCCAAGCTGCAGACTTTAATGTTTTCAGGAAAAGAAAGAAGACAAATCCTAAGGAAAATACTAAGACTGATACTATAAATAATGCTTAGACAAATAATCAAGAGGAATCATTAGAAGAAAAGGGCTCACAGGAGAAAGCTACAGTTGTTTTAATAGGTCTTCCCACCACTTCCTTCTCACACATTGAAGAGACAACAGAGTCACCTATATCTTCTACATCCCATATTGCAACACAACAAAACATTTTTGCAAGATATAGAGAGATTAAGAAGAATGAAGGATTGAAGGTTACAACATACTCAGAATTTTGGAAGCATACTTCTACTACTCAACACATATTGTTGTTTACACTTGACACAGAGAAGGGACAATTTCAATTAGCCTTCTTGGAACCTACAGTTCCAGTCCCTAAAGGTGCAGAAGACTACAAAGCCTCTATCTTTTCTTTTGATACCAAGAAGATTCATGCAATCGATCAGATTGACTTGCATAAATAGGCTGGTGAAATGATATACTCAACATTAACAAGTTTAGCCATGGCAACCTCCAAGTTGCAGGCCTCTCTAAACAACATGCATTCACAACTAAAGATAGAGTGAATGTCATCCTTAGCCAAAGACACGAGAAACAAAGTTCATGATGGTTTGGTGATTAAACTAGGATATAATCCTAGTGACATCAAAGCAGCTGAGGAGATGATTAAAAACAAAAACGCTGATATTCAAGCTCTGAGAAAGCATCTCAAGCTTCCAACCACAGAGCACCCACAGACTAAAGAAATCACTCAACTAGAGGTAGAGAAAGAAAATTTGTTCAAGTTGATAGTTGAATAGAACATTGAAATTCAAAAAATGGAGACAGACATGGAGGCACTTTTGAAAGAAAAAGAATTGTTGGTAGCTACAAATACAACAAAACAATAGCTAATACAACAAACATCAACAATGACCTCAACAGAAAGGGAAGAAATATCCACTGCAGATTCTTCTGAAAAGTTAGTGAAAGCTCTGGGAGATTTATCATTAACCAACCAAGAAAATGAAAGATTGTTAGCATCATTGAAAGGAATGGAGGAAAATAAGATCAAATATGACAATGCTTATTTAACAAGTGTGCAAAAAAATTGCAAGCTTACTCAACAGATTAGAAAGTATGAAAATTAGTCATTAACAACACAAATGTAGGCAGAGGCCAAGCAAAGCATATGGCATAAAACTAAGGAAAATATCATAGAGTTGTGGTCATCATTCTAGATTATATTTGAGCAGGAGGAACTAATACAAAATGTGAAAGCAACACTTGAAAGAACAAAAGCTGAAATTGAACATAGGCCCGCAAAAGAACACATAATTATCAAGACACTGAACTCCAAGACTAGGGATGAGCTCGAAGAACTTCAAATTCATGACAGAACTTGCACAATCATGGAAGTGAAAAGATCTCTAACAAAGACGAACCTGATGATACAACTCGAAAACTAGTACAAAGGGTTAGAACTATAAGTAAAGAGGTTTAACAGAAAATTTAATTTGTTGCAGGATAAAGGCTTCCACCTTTGAGAACTTCTAATGGAAAATTGATTCCATTAGAGAAATACCAGCAAAAGTTGTGTAATATAGTTGTAGAGACATCCATATTTGCCGAAGTGATAGGAATAATAAGTGGAGAAGGTCTCATGGAAGGCCTACCATATGACCTCTTCATTCAGCATGAAATCCATCATTTGTTTCTCAAAAAACCAACTTCTCAAACATATATACAAGTGGATGAAAGATTTCGAAATATGGTAAATTTATCTATTCCTTGTGAAGAAATATGGGATACACTGTTGGATCTCGTTGAGTAAAATAAAACAAAAAGCCTACAGGTTAGGAGCAGTCTAACAGAAGGAGCAAAAATGTAGCTACAGTCAACAAGAACACTCCTCTAAGTGTGAATAGAATATCTGAATTAGTCCAGGATTGCTATCATTTAGTTCTAATTTACAATAATGATATCATGAGAGATATATTACAATTGATAGTAGAAGCCCTTCAGGAGCTTAACAACATCATGCTTCCTACCTTTCAGAAGCAACTCAGTATATTAGAACTCATGGCAGAGTTTATCTTTGGCACATTGATGCTGAATCTGGAATGTGAAAACTTGATCTTTCAGGTGTTCCAGAACTTTTAGACCAGCATTACATCAACTCATCCAAACAGTGTCAAAATGAGCATGCAAAAGGTTATGTCCTTATTTTTTGAAGGAGATGTCGACATCTGCAAGATACTAAGGTCCAAATGTTGACCATTTGGAGAAAGGAACTAATTGTATCACCAATCACCTATGATCTAGTGGAGAAGTTGGTCATACAAAAATAAAAATTTCTTAGAAGGGTGCTGACTAAGAAGGAGCTTAAAACAATTGATTGAGGAAGCAAGAACAAAGGTAGTAAAATTTGCAACAAGTATGAACTAAGAAGGAGAGGACTATGCTTTATATGCAAGGGACCTTGGGAACTTAACCATTTATGTCCAAGGTGATAGGGAGGAGGCAACAAGGACAGAACAAGAGGAGATTCCTTCAGATAATGGGGAGTCTTCTATAGTTGATTTTCAAGATAGTGAGTAACAGTGTGATATTATTCAGGGAGACTTGTAGGATGGCAAGAATTTGGAAGTACATGAGGAAATTATACCTAATGGTATTGATGAGGTAGAATCCTATATAACTGAGTCCATAGGTCTCCATGGGGATGTCCACAAAGAATATGAGCATTCAAGTATACATAACAGTCCACCAGTGTACCTATGTTCGAAAATTGGAGAAGATGAACAACATATTGTCTTCACAGATGGAGGAGGCCAGAAAAACTTGAGTGAGGAGATAGTAGTATTGAACCAACATGATGAGCATGATCATGACGAGAAGCATGACAGACATAATGTGCCAAATGAACCATTCCTAGAGAGTCAGTCAAAGGCTCAAGTTAAAGTTGTGGTCGTGGGGCTTTCAATGCAAACAGGTATAGAGACATTCAACATGGCACCAGAATCACTAGTAGAGGACTTTCTAGGAATGATCATGCATTTCAAGACAAATATTATGATGTTGAAGCAAAGAGTCTGGACAACCCGAGACACTATCTTACAGGAGAACATAAAAATTGAAGAACTCATAGAGGTATGTGTCGATTCAATGACCAAACTGTCCAGTGTAGAGGAACATCTCATGTCCCTCACAACGCATAAGGAGGAATACAATTGGGAGTTCGAGATCAACCCTCTACAAGAGTACATAGATAGGGCTTGCGGCACCACCAAACCATATTTATACATCAGGGAGAGCAGGATAGAATTCTACAAATGGATCGTGTTGGGTGGTCGGGTGGAGCATCATGAGTTGAGCATTAGGCAACATCAACATGGTAGACTTATTTGATGTGCAGGTATTCATACATTATATCCTTTTCACGAGATGGATTGGCAAGAGATTATGAGTTGGAACTTTATCGGTAGGATAATCTTAGCCAAGAGCATATTGTAGCATGGGCGATTAAGCATGGGCAATTAAGCATGGGCAACGATGGACGACTGAGATGGTATCATAACCCACAGGTCTCAAGACTTAGGTGGCATTGAGATCTAGGAGAATCCGTTGGAGGCAGGACTGGCCAAAGAATTGTTTGGGATGCAGGTGAATCTATCATGGGAAGGATTGGCTGGAGGATTGTTTGGGATAGAGGTATTAAAGGATCCATTTAGGATCTTTTAGCATGGAGGCATGGAATAGCACACTAGGTTGTATGGGATCATGGTGGATTGCTTGAGGAGAAGCAATCTTTGTGCGAGATGTTTTGTAATATTCCATTTTCTGGATATGGTGAAAATGGACAGAATCTACCCATGGTATATACTGTGGTATTTTCCCATGGTATTTTCCTTCACTTTTTGAGAAAATAATAAAATAAGGTTTCTATAGAGTTCATCAAGCCTATAAAAAGAGATAGGAGCTAGGCATTGGGACCATCTTGAGTCTATCTCTATTATTGTGTTTTTGGATCCATCCAGGGTCTCTTTGATGAGCAGTGTTGCACGCTATTGCAGGGGCCTCGATATTATTGTATGTACATGTATTATTTTCTTCAGTTAATAATATAAATAAGGATGTACTATTTTCTTCAGTTAATAATATAAATAAGGGCTACATTTCTTTTAGATCCCTCGTGTTCTGTGTTTATGTTTGGCTTTTCAGTGTTTCCATGAGAACACTAAAATATTCCGAACATGTTAATTATTTAGCCATTTGGAATCTTACAATACAATATTTAACAAAAAAAAAACAAATAAAAATGATTATTACATTGACTAATATATCATATGACCTATATATTAATATTATATAATATTTTTTTAATGCTGATTCTGAAATATTTAATAATTTTTTAAATAAAAAAATTACAATCATTATAATAATATATTATTATGATTCCAATATATCTTTCTAATTGAATTTAGTTGGGAAGAATAACTTGCTAATTAAATTGAGTTGAATTGGGTTTAGTTGGGAAAATAAATTGAGAATAAAATTTAGTAAAAAAAAATCAATCCTTTTTTCAAAGCAACTAACTATATGTATAATTAGACATTATTATATTAAAATATAATAAATTATGATGCCAAGGTCATCGGTTTAGAAATTTTGTGCCCAAAAATCCAGTGATGTTAAGGGTTGGTGTGGCACAGGCCAAGTGAGATCCCTTAGTGATTTTGATGTCTTAGATGCCATTGGGTCTTCGTGTTATAATCTCTAATAAACTCAAACCACTTGCAAAACAAAAAAATATAATAAATTATAAATAATTAAATTAAGACTTTGATAATAAATACAATATATTCCACCATCTAATATTCACTTAATTGCAAAGGAAAAATATAAAACAAATGACATGAATAAGTTTTATTCACCCCAAACACAAGCTTCAAAAAGGAGTTGTCTTTAGTGGACTTTTTCAAAGCCTTTCCAGTAGGTTTTCCCAGTCTAATTTCTTTAAAATCCTGCAGAAATTTATTGAAATTACAATCTTGATGGGTAATCTTGCATAATAGAAGTGCCCTAGGAGTTTTTAAGGGTGTTGAATCCATATACACAATTAAAAAACCAATTTAAATAACAGAAATCAAAATTTCACCACAAATTTTTCTACTAGATTCTAACAATAAAATGTCAAAAAAATCACACTAAAAACGACTCCTTTCCAAAATAACTCATTGTCATTAACCGTTGTCATGTGATACGAAGGCTTCTGGCTTCTGCATCTGATTTGGTTTCAAGGTTTTAACTATTTTTTTCATTGGCACAGGATGGAATCTGTACACGTGTAGCTTTCAGAATTTTCACAGAATCGAATATTCGGACTGATGTGGGCGAACATCCACCAATCGATCACAGCCCAAACGATACCAAATTTAATTAAAACTTCGTGCCAAATTTTAAAACAGCACGACATAACACACAAATCGCTGTTCCAGAACCGTGATGAATAAAAAGCCATGTTCGCATCTATTTTACTGTGATGAATGTTTTCTTCCTTTATGAAAATCGTGTTGCTTCTACATCATTTATTTATAATATTTTTGACAGTAACATCGGGAGACAAATGACACGAAATCAAAAGCTCAAATTCTCACAATATTCTGAGACGACCCGCGCCACAATCTATACTGCGAAGATCACAATGTGGAATACATTTTAGTGTACCTTTTCCATTAAAAGCCACAAATTTTAGGTTAATTATGTTTATTAAGAAAATGTTATTATTTTTTTTACTGTTTTTTTTTTAATCTATAAAAGAATAGTGACAATTTTTTTATATTTCTAGTTAATCTATATAAAAGAATAGTGAAAAAAATAAATACATTTCTAACTTAACGAGAAATAAGTGTTGCAATTAAGTAAATTGTCCAAATTAATCTTTATTTAAATTACTCATTAAAATTTATGACATACAACTTATAAATTTACACATCAAATTTATGACATACAACTTATGTTACAGTCAAATACATTCAAAATGCTAAAAAAAGAAGAAGAGTGAAATACATTCAAAATGCTGAAAAAAAGTTGTGGAACTTCAGGTCTGATTTTCAGGTAGCGATGTAGCTGATCAGAAAGAAAAATCGTCCATCCTGTGATGCTTGATTCCAGCCACAGTTTTCCGCCTTTAGCATCAGTGTTTTTTCTTTTCAGGGTGGTTTAAGAGTAAAAGTTTTTTTTTGTCTAGAAAAGGTTGATTTTTTGGCAGATTTTTGGTTTAACCATGTTGGATTTAAAAAAATCAACTTGTAAAATTCTAGAATTTGAAGGATACGGAATCTCAGGTTGGATTTAAAGGAGGTTGAGGGCTGGGGCTAGGTGAATGACGTGCTGGAGGTGGAGGGTTTGGCTCTTACTACTAGAAGACCATATTCTGCTGATTAACCGATTTCGGCAATGGGTTCTTTATACCCAAGCAGATTGATTCGTCTAAAAAAATTCAAGTTGTCAAATTGTAGAATTTGAAGGACACGAATCTATTTTTAATATTAAAATTTTGATTTTGCAATTTAAAATTACCACATTCCCATTAAAAAAATAAAAATTGTCTGGTCTTTCCTTGGCCACACGAAGTGATGGGTGACACATGAACAACTTGGAACATTATTGATTGGAAGACATGGGCACAGCAGTCGAGGACGGATGATGGATATTGTAGCATTATTTGTTGGAGGACATCAGCACAACAATCGAAGGAGGAGGACATCAGCACAGCAATCGAATGAGGACATCCCCTTCTTTGTTGGAAGTCATCAACACAGCAGTCAAGGATGGAGGACACCTGCAGACCACTACCCATAATTGTCTGCAACTTTCCATTGCTTCTGTGATCTAATTCCATTCCATCAATTTTATAGAGGCCTGAATCGCATATTCATCAGATTCCTTAACAAAGCCTACCGGTTACCAAGATCTTGAGGATTGTTTCCGTTATGGATACTTTATTTTCTGATAATTCTAGCAAACAACCAACCATTCTATTTAATTTCATCGCTTCACTATTCATTACCAGTTTTCATTCTGTTACATCACAGATGGACTCATATGCATGCAATAATGCATCTACTTTTGCTGATGGAAGTAACATATCTAAACAAGACTGTTCAATCTGTTCACAGAAAGCACATGTTTGCGGAAGCGGCGTAGGCGGTCGAGTATGGCTCGATAACTGCTTCGTCCGATGCGAGAAGTATAGCTTCTTTTCAAAGGTAGACACCCACGGGAACTATCTGATGAACGTCAACGATATTAATACAGGTAGTCTATATAAGTTTAGGGCCACCACTTCAAATCTCATTTCCAACCTGTCCGATAAAGCTTATAATGATCCTGGAAGCAAAGGATTCGCTGAAGGATCGGCTACATATTCTGTTAATGGCAGCATTTACAGCGTAGTTCAGTGTTGGAGAGATATATCCATGAACGACTGCAAGTCATGTCTGCAATTGGCAAGAAAAAACCTCTACAAATGCTGTTCTCTGAAGCGAGGAGCTCAAGCACTGTTGGGAAGCTGCAGGGTCCGATACGAAATATACCCTTTCTATGGGCCAAACCCTCCCATAGGACTTGCCCAGTCTCCTGCGGCGAGTGGAATTTCACCAAGCACGTCAAGTAATGTACATAAAATCTCTTTGTGCTGAATTCATATTTATGATTTGCACCTTACTTCTTTTGTTGCATCTCTTGTAAAATAACATTACAGATCTGGCGTACAGAAGGTTCCCCTGCAAAAACATTACCCATAACATTGGGGATTGTTGGAGGCGTGATTCTAGCGTTAATGGTCTGTCTGTTTGCCATTAGGAGCAAACTGTATTGTGCCATTTCACGGGGGCATGCACAGACGGAAGGTAGAATCCGCAATTTTGACCCATGGGCTATCCAATAAAACTGCAATCGACTTAAGAAACAGTTAACTTTGCGCTATCCAATAAAACTAGATTCTTTATATTCACTTTTTCTTCTGAACAGAAATGCCTCACAATTACGAGACAGAGTTGACAATACTCCAGCAGAAGCAAATTCTTTTCAGCTTAGAAGCACTCAGAGAAGCAACGGATAATTTTGATGAAAAGAACAAGGTTGGACAGGGAGGCTTTGGCCATGTATACAAGGTATGTATTTATGTACCCATTGCCTTAAAACCATGAAATTGTATGACATGACATGATCTTTGAGAGAGAGGATAGAGGAAGAATGGGTTTTGTTGATAGGTTTTTCTTGATGTGGTTGGTTGGTGTAGGGATTAACCAGAGATGGAAAAGAAATAGCAGTGAAGAAATTGTGTATAAGATCTCGGCAGGGCAAGCAAGAATTTATGAATGAGGTGAAGCTTTTGGCCATTCACCACCGAAATCTTGTGAAGCTGCTTGGGTGTTGTGTCGAGGGACAAGAAAGATTACTTGTTTACGAATATTTGCGAAACAAGAGTCTTGACACTTTTCTGTTTGGTATGTCGTTTTGGATATTTTTTTGTTGAGGGGGCGATAATAATTCTCGAGTAAATTTAACGAGTTTGATTATTTGAATGTTTTCAAATTTGTTATTCTTGAAATACAAATACAGATCCAGAGAAGAAGAGACATCTCGATTGGAAAAAGCGTCATAACATCATAATGGGAATAGCTCGTGGTCTTCTTTATCTGCACGAAGATTCTCACATGCGAATCATTCATAGAGACATTAAAGCAAATAACATTTTGCTGGATGAGGAATTGAATGCGAAGATAGCAGACTTCGGGTTAGCAAAACTCTTTCCTGAAGACGAAACTCATATCCAAACAAGCGTTGCAGGGACATAGTATGAATATTTCCCTCTATCCTTCCTCTAATCCAATTGATTGATAGAACATACATGCAATTGTGCGATATTTAGCACCCCACTCATTTGAATGGTTTGTGAATGGAGTATGCAGCGGTTACATGGCGCCAGAATACGCAATGAGGGGAAAGCTATCGGTGAAAGCTGATGTGTATAGCTTTGGAGTGTTAGTCCTGGAGATCGTTAGTGGAAGGAAGAGCAGTGACCTAAAATTTCCCAATGAAGCCCAAAGCTTATTAGAATGGGTAACACTTCCACTTCATCAACCGGTGGTTTGCCATGGAGATGTTAAGTAACCATTAATTTACCTTTGAAAATGTGATACATGCAGGCATGGAGATTATACAAGCAAGAGCGTCTTCTGGATATGGTAGATTCTGGTGTAAGGGGTTCATGTCGGCAGGAGGAAGCATTAAGATGCATTCACGTTGGGCTTGTATGCACACAGGCTGATCCGGGCATCCGCCCTGCTATCTCTAATGCGGTACTCATGATCTCCAGCTCTTCTGTGACATTGCCGGATCCGAAAAAGCCCGCGTTTGTGGAAAGTAGTGAGAGCAGCTACGCAGGATCCACAGCCGTCAGCTGTCAACAGTAACGGTCATCCGCTACCGCATCATCTATGTCATCTGCCTCCACACAAAATCCCCTCCCGGTTCGCTAACGATGTTACATTTACTGTCCATTGGAAACCAGGCGGTTATATAGTCAAAATGTATTCAGAATCTATCCACTCGTAGAGGCAAATTCCAACTCTCAACCACTGGAAACTAGAATGGGCTAGAATAAAGTATTTTGCATAATATACAAAGTTGAGATATAATTTCCCTGTAAAATTTATGATCAAGGAATTCAAAATGTTCATATTTACCAAACAAGTGCTAATAATTATTAAAATATAAGAAATTGTCTCCAATTCCCGGTACCAAGAAGTAGAATAGAATAATATTTTTCTACAATTTATGGTTCGACGAAATAAAATAATTTGCATTATGTCTTTTATTTTTAATTACCTTACCATGTAATATACTATTTTTTTTTGTTACGGAAAAAAAAAACTCAACATGGAATATGTTATTTTGGTTGTTAGGTGGGGACAACATCTTTAATATTTAATATTACTGCATAGTAAGAATAAAAAATAAAAATCACTCATTCGAATTTGTTAAATGTGATAGTTAGATCGTTATAACCAATATGTTAAATGTGATAGTTATAACGGTGTAACAAGCATTTGTTGCTGGCTTTGCTTTGGCTTTGGAGTAGTGAAAATTACCATTTGAATTTAATTTACAAATTTTGGAATCATATAATTTTATGGTCTGTTTTAATGTAAATCAATAAAAAATTAAATTATATATTTTATTAAATTAAAATGAATAAATATATAAAAAAATAAATAAAAAATAAATTCTTTTTTTTTCTTTAAAAATTTATATATTTAGGCCGATAGGCCTTCCTATTGAAACAGAGTTTCGTCGAAGGTTGACACCTGGCATCCATATTCGACGGGCTTCTGTTTATTCTCAGTGCCGAAAACTTCAAGGTTTCCGTCCGTTTGGTAACATCTGTCGTGATTTCACCGAGAACTTCCTGCTTTCTCTGACTCCGACCTCACATCTCTACACCGCCTTTGACCAGATTCCCTATGAACCCTTCGCTATATTAACAGATACGAGGGATCTACCAGCTCTCCAACCAACCCCCACCTCATTCTTTCTTCACCACTGATCTCGCCTTTGCTCTGTTCAGAGGTTTCAACAGTCTCGCCTGCCATGGCTCGCGTCCTCGCCATTGTTCTGAGCACTTTGTTTTTGCTGGCCGTATCTGTATCTGCTGCCAGGTCGTTTGAAGAAACGGGGTATATTGATATGGTCACTGACAAGATCCAGAACCTGGAGTCCAATTTCGTTAAAATCTTGGGAACCAATCCCAAGTCTCTACAGTTTGCGGAGTTCGCTGTCAGGTCTGTGATGTGATTTATTCAAATGGTTCTGATAGCTGAGATCTCTTCTTATCTTATCTGTGTCTGATTGGGTTTTCTAGCTTTGTGTTAGAATCGCATTCATGGCCGCCTTGTAGCATGTACTGTTGCAATATGAATGGGAATAGATAGTTATGTATGGGGGTATTGAAGAGGTCGGTTAAAAATTGCATTCAGTGAAAGTTTGTAATAC
This sequence comes from Pinus tabuliformis, assembly GCA_031772625.1. NCBI lineage: Eukaryota > Viridiplantae > Streptophyta > Pinopsida > Pinales > Pinaceae > Pinus > Pinus tabuliformis. The sequence goes on from CM062805.1 coordinate 1,032,583,480, forward strand.
TTTTCTTTCAATCTTGTGCAGATATGGCAAGAGGTACGATTCTGTCCATCAGCTTGTGCATAGATTCAATGTTTTTGTGAAGAACGTGGAGTTGGATTGGTTGCTCAGCATCTCGGTTATTGAAAGAATCACAGGGACAGGGAGGAGGCATTGGTTTAAATGGGTAAGTGGACGATAAAAATTGAGTGAAACCCACTTATTTCAATTAACCTTCTCCTGATCTCCATTGAGAAAGAAGAGTAACTGCTGTGTATGTTGTTGTAGCAGGTGGTCTATTTCTGTATGTAATGTGAGCGGGGTACACATCCCCGGCCTCACCATCTCCTGCTTGCTTTTCACTTTTTGTTGTTAATTGGGACTGCCTGTCTGTACTTCTTAACTTGATGGGGCGAGGAAGGTATCATTCATTCAATCTGATTAGATAAGATTATACCAACCTCTTTGCAAGCGGGACGGGTACCCATCCAAGAGGTTATATGATCATATTAATGCAAGCAGTTTTACATTGAGGGCTTTTACACAGGTCCAGTTTTTATGAGGGCCAGTAGAGTCCAAATAAAATCAATGCAATACCCAATATACAAACCCCATAATATCTGCGGGCTGTCAGGTGCAGAATCCCTACAGTGAATCTCCTGCTTGGCATTGGCCACGAGTCCATGGACTCAACATTCTTACTGGGTTTGGATTGGTCAAAGCCCTATGAGATGCTGTTTATTTGTTTTTAATATCCACTTCGCAGTCAAGTTGTCTTGGTATTGATAGTTCAAGGCTTAAAACCAGTTTTCGCAGTGCTACATGCCATCATATGTATGGGATTCTGTTTGGGCTCTGGGGTGAATAATCTGCTGAGAGATGGTCCTATAACATAGTTGAGAAATGTTCTTGTAAGCTTGGGTTATAAACACCATTGCAGGTCTCTGGATTGAAGGACTTATCTGTTTAGAGACCTGAGTTCGTTTACATGGGCATATCTTTCTCAAGGTCCAGTGCAGATCCGATTTTAAATATAATTTGTGTATTCTGGGTTCTCTAAAGTATAACAAGAGTTTTTATTTTTGCTTTTCTGACGTGTTCACACAGTGATTGATCCACATGTACTAGTCTAAATTTTAAACTCTTTGTTGGGCCTCACCCTTGTCTATCTTAACTAATCTAATGTTTTTCTTCTTGATATCCTGCCTCTCTTTTCTATTAGTATCTCAATCTCTATTCCTTCATCCTTTATTGTTGTGGGTCAAAGGCTGGCCTAAGAATGAGATGAATGTTTTTCCAGTTGGGTCCGGTGTGGGACTGTTGCAGCTGCTTCTGGAGTTTACCAGAAAGAGGAGCTTGGTAAAAATGTCTGCTCCAACGGGTTTGAAGAGAAAATGTATTCAAAAAGTAGACAATGTAGAAGAAGTAAAAGACTTTTCTATTTTAGATCTACCTGAATTGGCACTGGAAGGCATATTAAGCAGGCTTTCACCTGCCAGCCTATGTAACATGGCATGTGTTTGCGGAGATCTAAGGGAGAGGTGTAGGAGCAATCACCTGTGGGAACCTCGTTTGAAAGCAAAATGGGGGAAGGTTATTGGTCCTGCAGCCTACCGTGAATGGCAATGGACTGTTACAATGAGTAATGAGACAGGGGTGTTAGATGGCTGCAAAGTTAACGCCTGGTTGAGGTCCCTGTCTTGCATTTGGCAATTTTCGTGGTTGAGATTACGGCCAGAGATTAACAAAGGAGGCAAAAGCGGCCCACCCAGTGATTCAGTGATGGCGTGGTATCTGGCACTTGAAAGTGGTAAATTTTGGTTTCCAGCTCAGGTGTACAATCGCGAGGTAGGTACCAAAATTCTGTAAATAGCCTCTTGGCCTGAGGCAAGGAATTCTGAGGGCTGGGAATGAATGACAAAATGTTGCTGGTTGCTTGCTAAATTATCAAAATATAAGGCCACTGTTTCTAATTATCTTACAAAATTATAAGGTCAATATAGATTTTCTTGTGAAGCTTGGTGCCTTGTACAAGTAGTCACATGCCTTTTTAAACCTTACCAATAATAATGACAAACATAGTTGTATTTTTTGCTAGATTTCATTTAAATTTGCTTGATTTCAATGATTTCTGGAGAAATAGTGGGTTTTAAGGAAAACATGAGACAGGTATTAGAATGATATATGAGTTGGCCTAATTCATGATGATTTCATTTTGTGCAGCGTGGACATGTTGGGTTTATGCTATCTTGTTACGACGCAGAGCTTAGTTATGATAGCAAAACCGATACTTTCAAGGCCAGGTATGTTAAATATATCTTTTTGAATTTTTTTCATTATATTTGCACTCTTGGAAATGGCATTTTTCTTAAACCCTGTTAAATCCTGGAAGGATATAACTACAATTTTTATTTATTTTTAATACTAGCAGCTTATAAAATGACATGGCTTGTGTACACCCTCTTCTTTTGCAATACCCATTTCTTCATTTCTTTGGTCAACTTCATTGGTTCCCCATTTTCTTGTGTTTTACTTTTGACTATTTAACATAAAGGATAAGGAACATAACCCCTGGAGACGCTATGTACCTTCTTTCAATATCGGCATTACAGCACGAAAATCTTCAGCTACAGAGAGTCAATTAAGGGCTTTGACTGCATTAGCAAGAGGACCACCATTAACAGCACTTCCACTTTAGTACAAACCCAGAATTGCCGCATTAACACTACCCAGAGCTCTAAAATGAGTGGGTGAATGCTTTATCACGGTCCAGAGGAGCAAGCTTGCTGGGTTTTGAAGTTTGAACCTGGGTCAACATTGCAGCAAGCCCTCCAATTTGCCGCTAACCTAAGACGGATGGAACTCACTTTGAAATTTTGTTCTTGATTCTTAGTTCTAGTTGACTTCTCAGGATATTGCCAGCAGGGAGTATTTGCATGAATGCATCAAAATTTAAGGGTTTCCTTTTGCAGGTATCCACCACATGGTCATCGAAAAATTGTTGTTGAGGAAGGAGTACAGTGGGACAGGCTGCGAGCACCTCCAGTGGACACACCTGCCCATGATCTTCACCCATCTGTTTGTTTGAATGTTCTATGTCCTGGAGATCATGTTGAGATACAGTGGAGAAGGAACAAGGAATTGCCATATGGTACGTGTAGCTTTTATACATTTTATGGACTAAAGTCCTGGATTTTGTGCACAAGTGGCTGTTTTATTATATCTTGTAATTATTCTTATGTTGATCAGTAGTCGAAGTGAACCCTCTAGATAAGTACTTTGTTAATGCTTCAATTGATATCCTCTTATGCTTGGAAAATACATGATGAATATTTTGGAAATAATCTTTCATCCATTGTTGCTTTTTTTACTTGGCAGGATGGTGGTATGGGGTTGTGGGCCATTCAGATTATTGTGACAGAGATAGTCGCCACTGCCAATGTCATTTAGATGGTGAGAATCCTCCTCCATATGTTAAGAATCGTAAGATGATATCTATTCGTTGTACGCGTCATATATTTATTTAGTAATATAATGAAGCACTCGCAAACACACAAAATAGTTTCTTTTAACCACACAATGCGATTGCTACGGATAATGTTGGAATCCTGGACTTGAGTAAATTTTTTCAACACATCTATTTATAATGTGATTCAAAATGAAGCCTTCCATAAATCTTTGTCTGATCTGTTAGTCATGCAATCATTTTTCCCTTTGAAATTTCTGTCTTGCAGTACAATGATTTTGCAAATTAATCCAGGCTTTCAATGGGTATAAAAATCAAAGATATTGTTTTTTGCTTAATTAATAAGTTTGTTATATAATAATAGCATAGAGGAAGGGCCACCAGACTTTTGGGAGGAGAAAGGAAAATGGATGAAGATAAAATCTAGGGCATCTGAAAGAAACAATAACAAAGAGGTTTTTGTTCAAGAACAAGTTGAAGACAGTATTTTTCTACTAAAGATATTGCAACGGGGCTCTGCTTTCCAAACCCAAAAACATCTGATTTGCTAGTAAAATACATTTAGATTAGAATATAGATCGAGGCCTGGCAATTCTCTTTGAATTGCCACTTCAAATCCATTAAACAGAGCCATTCAGAGACAATCTATTTTCTCACTGTATTTGCATTTGAATCTAGATCAAGGCCTGCCAATTCTCTTTGAATTACTATGTTTAATCTGTTAAATGGAAAGTTGTTCACACTTGAAACGTATTGCTGAGACTGCTGACAACAGGGCCAAATCATAATTAATCTCTCTAGATGTTCCTTATTTGTAAGCTTCTGTGGTGGTCAGAATTTGAAGAAACCGTGTCTGGAACTTGATCCACAGTTTCCATTTGAAGTCGTTGTTTCGAGTCCAGAACAGGATCCATCATTAGGACATGAAGGTTGAGAGAAAGAGGAAAGGGGAAGATGTATAAAGCATAGGTCATCGATCCTTCTCTCTATTTTTATTTTCAATTTTTCAAGTACACGAATCTCATGCCAAGTCTCCCTTTCCGTGCAGGGTAATGATCCTTTTTTGTAAGCTTCATGCGAAGATGTGTTTTAGCTGAGCTTCACAAAGAAATTGTGTTGCACATGGATCTTAGCCCACCACATTGTTGCTATTTGTTGTCATATTTCATTATTTATATTATGATCATTCAATCTTTATGGCCAACCCTTAGTTCAGACTCGAGGAACTTTGGCTCTGAAGTCAGGTCTCTGCAAACAATTGCAAAGCACAGATTGTATTAAATGTTAGAGTAATAGACCACTGTCATATCTGGTTGATGTTTTGAGTAATAGCCCACACCCACTTTCATCCATTTTTCCAGTTACAAGTGCACTTGATGGTTCAATGCTTTCTTCTTACATGTTTTTGAATAGCCTTGGAGATGTGAAGCCTATTCTTACTCTCAGAGTGCTGATATGCAAGCAAGCTGCAATGTAAACTGGTCTAGCAAGGAATATATGGAAAAGTTTCCTGTATGAAAAATTGTAGCCTTTTACCTTCCACCAGAGCTTTCTTCCCTGCTTCTGGGATGTGTAAATTGGAAGCACACTAAATATATGATAGAAGAATTAAGTGGAATCCATTCAATGCAAAGACACTAAATCTATGATATAACTGGTTGAACTGCCCCCTTGGGCTAGATAGTTATGTAGGATTTGAGAGCATGCTTAGTAAGAACCGTGACATATTGGTAATTAGAAGCAAAAGAGATACAATAGGATGTGGATTGCTCTAGAGTCTAGATCAGCATTGAATAACTGTATTCTGTTTATTCTCTCTAATTGATGGGGGAAGCCTGCTATTTGTGGCACTTGATATGCAAGGAAGTCTACTTATTGTATAGCAACAGAGTTTCCATGTTCCAACTTCATTGAATTTGTCTGCTTGCAGACACCAGGTGTTTCTTCTTTTGTTTTGGCCAGTTGCTACTTCCAGACTAAGTAGCCTGTGTGCTCAATGAGCTCCCTTGACACTTGAATTTGTATCAGAATGATAAAATTGCCGAATGTTCACTGCTTGGACGGATTGCTGGGACTTTTCCGTGAGATCTGAAAATAATTCATCAAAAAGCCTTCTATGCCTTCCAATTTCAATCAACTTTACTATTGCTGATGAAATATTTTCCCCAGATTAATGACTGTAAATGATTGTGACAGTTAGTTTCTGAAGAATTTAGAAAATATTCACATGTATAATGTTGTGTAAAAAAGTTATAGTATAAAGAAAATGAATAAATATAATTGAAATAATTAAATTATATTTAAAGAATTAAAAATAAGGTTGTGACAGTTAGTTTCTGAAGAATTTAGAAGGTGCTACTTTGAACGCAGGCAAACCCAAGAAGGGTTCGATAGTAGCAGTATTTGGCCTGGGGGCTGTTGGGCTTGCTGTAAGTACTAATAACAAGTGCCCTCTTTATGTTCCACTGTATGCATATTAGTATATGTTGCAGTTTTAAAGTCCTCAAACCTTTTTCTAGGGACTATTCTGTTCACTTCCCCTACCTGCATTTTCATTGGGACCAATATGATGAGGGTATAGTTTAATTATATGTTAGCCTTCTGACCCGAGTTTAACTACGCAGGCTTGTGAAGGTGCAAGAATTGCAGGAGCTGCTCGAATAATTGGAATCGATTTCAATAATGAGAGATATGAATGAGGTAATTGTATATTTCCCACTTCGATTATTGGAAAATCTGTGTACATATGTTGATATGTTGACTTGTAGAATTGCCTTTTTAACCCTTTCTTGTAACCTTTCCTTTCTCAGCAAAACAATTTGGAGTAACGGAATTTATAAACCCCTAAAGAGTACGAAAAACCTATTCAGCAGGTACGTTGAGCTGCCCAAAATGATCATCAAACTCTCTCCCAGATCAGAGTATTGGTTGCTTTTGACTAGTGTGGTACTTTAGTACTTAGGTGGGGGAGATTTTAAGTTTTCGCATGGAGTGCACTCATTCACCATCCATTCAAAGCAGTGTAGACTCTTAATTTCCAAACACTTATAAAAAATGTTTACAGGTAATTGCGGGAAAAACTGATGGAGGGGTGGACTGCAGCGTCGAATGCACAGGGAGTATTGAGGCCATGGTTCAAGCTTTGGAATGCTGCCATGATGTACTAGCTCTTGGTTTCCTTTGGTTTAAGATACATCAATCATTTCAATTCTAAGCTGTAGCTTTAAAGTTTAAACTGATTGCTTCGATTTAATTAAGAAAATGCAGGCAATGCATATGTTTGATATCAGAGTTCTGTTTTTGCAGGGTTGGGGTGTAGCCGTTTTAACAGGGGTCCCTCGTTCAGACGCAGTCTTTAAAACGAATCCTGTAAACTTTCTGAGCGAGAAAACGTTGAAAGGAACCTTCTTTGGAAATTATAAGCCTCATACTGATTTGCTAGGCCTTGTAGAGATGTATTTGAATGGGGTAAGACTTCATAACATAGTTGTAACATCTTATTCAAACCATAATTGTAGATAATACTGTGTGGTCATATTTCCTAGTTTTTTTTTGTCCGTACCATGACGGGAGCAATCTATGCTTATCATATCTAATTAGAGTTATAATTACGGTTTTAATCTTTCCTTCCTTGATTGTTAAATTTGCAGGAGCTTGAACTGGATAAATTTGTTACACACAAGGTTTCTTTTGCTGACATGAACAAGGCATTTGATCACATGCTTAAAGGAGAGGGTCTGAGAACTGTAATTAAAGTCATCCAGGATTAGTGACAAATATGAACACAGTTGGAATATCTCCAATGTTATGAAGGCATGCTGAACTATTTCAAACTGTTATGTAATTAATGTCGTGGCTTTTATGTGTAACTATGGTATGCAATTAAAGTCCTGGAAAGCATGTAAACAGTTATAATAATTTTAGGGTAAGTATGATGTTTAAGTTTTGACACTGCTTCCAAAACAACCATCCAAAGGGTCATTACTATAATAGCTTGATTAGAAATAGATTGAATGAGAAGGTCCAGATGGGGTATTCAATCATCTCCATCCATCTGTTCTGCATCCTCAGTGCTTACTTGAACATTATATCAGCCTTCATATTTATCCCTTGCAGACATGCTGAAAAGATAATGACATGGAATTTTTCCTTGCTTCTCTGATTCCGTCCAATGATGGGCCAGCTGCAAATTTTCCTGATTCAAATTTCCATTTGACCTCTCTGCAATGTGTTTGGAATCTCTTATCACCTGTAAACAATTTAAACCTTTCTCTATTGCTATTTTCAGAATCTACCAAAAAGCATAAAGTTCTGCTCTGTTGTTTGATCCATCTCCTACAGCTCTGCTTTGAAACTGATCTCGTAATTGTCTCTTAAAGTAATGCCTCATGATCCACAATAGCTGGGATTACCTTGACAAGCCTCGTTGAAATAACTCCACACTATTGTTATATATATATCTGGGGATCTTAGTATTATTTGTTTCTTTTCCTTTAAAGGTGGCTGTGTCCCTTAATATGCATATCTATTCTTGTGTCAAACTTGATTAGTAATAACATCTTTGTTTTGAATTCTTTTCATTTCTTGCTAGCCAAATAGCTTAAGTCACTGTACAAGGACAGTCTGATGCCCACATGTAGTTAATACAGAATGTATTTTGAAAACTAGGATTTAGCTTTGTAGTGCTTGAATCATCATTTCATGTTGGTTTTCATTTGTTAGTAGCCAGATCATTTCTCTTACAATATGATTGTAATATCTTTTGTTTCTCTTCTGTGGGAAATTTTGTACAGGAGTTCAAACAATGTATATAAATAGAAAGATGCAGAAAATGACACTCAAATTTTGTACTCAGAATTATGACAAGAAAGCCCCTGCTGGGTTTGTGAGGAAAGAGAGCTTCAACACCAGTTCTGTCTCCAACCGCCAAGATGATCAGTACGCTACTAACATGTTTAGTGAAGAATTTCTGCTATTCTCTTGTAATCTATAGGCCCCCAAAGCTCCTCATAGATGAGAATATTTGCAGGATGTTAATATTGTTGTAAGTTTGTAGTAGTTGTGGAATGACTTACTTTTGTGCTGCTTCTCATCTTCAACAACAAGAGTTTCTGTGGTGAATAAGCAGAATCCATGTCATGCCTTGTGAAGCAGCTCTCCACTGTGATAACGTTCTTTGTAATGTCTCTGATAAATCCTTTAGACTTCTATTTCATTCTGTAATATGATGGGATTCACTCTACAAGATTAGGGGATTCACTCTACAGAGTCCATGTCATACCTTCTGAATCAGCTCTCCACTTATGTTAATTTTCTCTGTAATGACCCTAATAAATCCTATATAATGAGATTTCATTTTGTAATATGATGGGATTTCACTCTACAAGATTGGTTTCAGTTTTACTTGTATTGTGGTATATGAAATTTCTCAGTTTTACTTGTAATAGGATGGGATTTCATTCTGTAATATCATGGGATTTCCCTCTGCAATATTTGCTACTAAATTTTACAATTCCAAATTAATAATCCTATCGGCCTCTCTTTGTACCTTTTGGGACAATTGCTAGTTTATTTATTATTTTAAATATTATTTTATTATTTTCCTTCTAAGACTCATTTTAGACCTCACCCTTAATGCCCACATACCTATAATATATTAATTTTATTTTTCGTAATTTGAAAACATCTTTATGAATACATATCTTATAATCCCTTAAACCTATTTTTTAGATTTATAAAATCTCCTCTCTTTTTTTTATACACGTATTTTCATTACTTATATTTTGTGACATCTTAAAATATTTTGATTTAGTAGCTTTGTAATTATGTCCCATAAAGTTTATGCCCCACATTTTAATTTGCGCGTGTTTGTGGGATGTAGTTATGGGACTTGAGTCGTGTAACATAGGATTCTCCTCCCCCTCCTCTCTACAAATTTTGATTTAATAGCTTTTTAATTGTTTCCCATTAAGTTTATGCCCATATTTTGATTTGCACGTGTTTGCGGGTTGTAGTATTGAGAATTGAGTCGTGTAATATAGTAGTATAGGACTAACAAAGAGAGCAGCTAGGTTTGTTAAATAAGGAAAATTGTATTTAGATTTCCATAATCAAATAAATAATCCAGAAGGTACAAAGAGAGGTCGATAGGATTATTAAATTGGAATTGTTGAATTTCTCTAGAAGAGATGTTGGTTCAAGCCTTGTGGAAAACTTTGTTTTCTTGGACTGGGTCATTGCGCAATTACTTTTCTTTAGATGTTTTGTTTATATCTATATTACACGAAACACATTGAATGTCTTCTTTCATTTTAGAGTAAGTTAAATACCCAAAATCAAGAAACCTCTATAGATGGCCAAGCATCTACGAAGCTTGTTAGTGACAAAGGCAATAGCAGGAGACAGTCAAATGCAAGTACCAAGTATAATGAAGTTGCAACCAGCTGCAGGATTACTTGAAGAGTAGTTGCATGTTCAGTTGGTGAAAATAATAAAAGCAAAGCAAATCAAGAGCAACAGGAAAACACAAGTAGGAATAACACTTCCAGCAACCATAGCGCAAAAAGAGGCCGAAATCCACATTTGATGGACATAAGTTTTCCCCTTTTATATATTTATATTGGGAAGAAGATATCTACACATTTTGCAAAACCTACCATGTATGCCTTAAAAGTGTGTATTTTGCTTGATACTTTGCTCTAAAATTATATATCTATAAATTCACAAACATTCTTGCACTGAAAATTTATTGATTATGACCCTGTTCACCTTCTTCACAAACCAAACAATCCCCTGCAAGTTATGGATAGCCATGTTCACAGTTTTTTATCGACTTACCAGAAATGTAAACCAACACAAATTTTTGTCTGTGAAAATAATTGTATATTGTATATATAGCTATCTCGAACATGTAGTAATTAAATAACTAATGTAGCCAGTGTCATGGGTTTCTTGCTATTGTGCTTTCTATCTCTTCACATTCCATATAACTGTTTGTCTTTCTGTTCAGGGAAGTCACAGGCCACAAGTACTGAATAGTTGATCACAACCACAACATTTTTCCTTACATTGATAAACCACTTCCAAGCAAACTTCAAATTCAATTTGGGTAATGCAAAATAGAACTGGAAAACACGTTGTTTTCTTTCAAACGTACAACTACTAAAAAAACAATTTAAAAAAGGTAGAGACAAAATCTTAAAATTATCAGAATTAAAACTATAATTATAAACAATGATTTTTAGATCTTTAGCCTTCAATCAAAATCATCACCTCTGGATGAGTAAAAAGAGAATATACCTGATGTGAATCACATTGAATAAAAGAATAACACAATAGATATCACTGAATGTAACGCTATCATGAAATGGGTGGTACAATAGGCATACAAAGTTTATGAAACGAGAACTATCACATATACATAATGCCAGCTCCATGTTACATAATAGGAATCCAACTACTGTTTTCTGATAGTAGACAGGTATAATGCACCAGATAGCTCACAATATAGGTTGATAGAACCTCTGCTGGCCCACCTTCTGAGCTGCTATTGATATTGTACAGCTTATTAAATCTGAAATAGAGTAAAAGATATAGGAGACAAAACAGACTGGGAATGTGAGTCCTTTATACTGGAAGAGAAAAAAAGAAAAGAGCAGCATGTAAATGCAGAAGAACATAAAGAAAACCACAAGAATTTCTGATTCAACATGTATTTCTTGGGGTCCAGATTCATTCACATGTATTTAAAAACGCTGACATGCTTGAACCAAAAAAGGAAGAGAACTTGAGAATTTCAAATGTTGTCCTAGCTGTTTTAGATATATTTTCTACAATAAAAAGGAAAAACCATGAATACATTGGCCTGGAAGGCTTACATTGCAAGTGTGATAATACATGAATGAAGCCCTCCTTGATGTACAATGTTCTCTATCCTCAACACTTCATAAGAATCTGTTATAAATGTCCATTAACTAAGATTCCATTGCTCTGGATGGTTGTTTAATAAAATACTAACCAACTGCCTTGCCTTTAACAAAGACTTTTTTGGATCTGTTGCACCTTGACGCTCATCCAAGCCACTATCATGAAATTGAGTATCTGCAAAAGATTCTAGCAGTTTCAAATCAACCTCAATTCCCATAACAACATTTGTATTGAACCGCTTAATGTTATCACTGAGAAATGTGGCTACAATGCAATCTGATATGTGCTTCAGAACACCCCTAATCACATTATCCAAAACCTGCGAAGGAAAGTCTTCAAAAAGATTTCAGTAAAGAGACTTCACAAGGTCCTTTGAGGCTTTCTCTTGACTCATGAAACTTCGCAAGAACCCGGACTATCAAAGATCCACAACAGGTATGGGGTTGAACTTACTAAATTTTAAGTTTGTTTTTGGTCAAGCATGTATCTCTTGAATGAAATCTTCATGGCATGCGCTTTGAAACAAATTAAGTTATTCATGACGAAGAAGAACTGATATAATTCCCCTGTGTAAGAGAATGAGGACTACATTGCAAAGATCAACTTAAAGAGAAACCACAATGGAATTTGGTAAACAATATTTATAGCCATATGTATTTTTCACAACTTTGTTGTCTCCTAGGTCCCAAATCCAAGAAAATCTCAGCTCCTTTTATCATTCTTCCCACCCAAACCATTTGCAAGGCACTGTATCATTCTTCCACTTTGATCCACATTTATAACAAAACTCGCAACCACATCTGAAACAACACCAACCACCATATGTTTCAGTTCTCCTTGTGGTTTAAATAACCAAGCAATGCCTCTTAGTTTTCTAGTATTGAACAACAAATTTCAATGACAGATTCACCAGAGGCGAGGGAAAGATATTAGATAAGTAGTTTTCAAATACCAGGTTTGCCTAAGCTAGATACATTTGAAGAAACATCTTTGTTAAGCCATTGACAATTAGTATGTAGCTTTGCTTTTCAATTGGAAATACTTAGGCATCCATGTGCACACAGTAAAGATATCATAACCTACAGCTAGGATTAGAAAATCTAATTTTCAGATTGGAACCAATTATCTTTATCAAAGACAAATAGGGTATTATAAAAAAAAATAGTCAACAAAAATGCATTTTACCGGTTCACTGACCTGTAAATCATGTTACAACATTCAGACGTTTTTTCAACAATTTGTCCACATTTTCCACACAGTCGCCAAGATTTTTTTTTGGCGAGCTATAAGAGCAACAAATCATCTTTGTCCCTCTCGGAAAAAGACAGTTTCTCCAGGTCAGAGCAATCCAAACCCACATGCCATGGCACACCACATTGAGCACAAAACGACCTTCTGCATTCAGGGCATTCCGACTCTTTAATAACAACAACAGCTGACTCAGTTGAGCTTCCTACTTCAGGCACATCCTTCAACAAGAGTGCCAAGCAATCCTTGACTTACGGATCATGTCAAACAAAGCATTTTCAGAAAGAATAGTTATCCTGCAACAGATCAGCCCAATGAGAAACCAAATACCTAAATGGAAATGCATCACAAGTGGTATCCACAGAAGAATAGTAAAAAAATCTAATTGATTACAAACCCCAGTTCTTTTGCTTTCTGAGATTTGCGACCCCCAATATCTTCATCAACCAACAAATAGCTCTGGATAGGGCATATATGAAAACAGAAAGGTTTCAAAACATTGTTGCTCAAAAAAATATCCAATTATGATAGGGAACTATAAAGAAATTAATTGTTAATTACTTATGACATAAATGGGGGAAAATACAAAAATGAAAAAAAAAAGTGCAATGTTAGGAAATCTATAACAACCGTTTTCTTGCTGACAGATCCAGTGACGCGCCCTCCGTGACTCTTAATCAGATCTTCTGCCTCCTCCCTCTCTAAGCTGTGCATTAACATGAAAATTCATAATCTCAAGATAGATATTAAAAAGCTTTCTAAACTTTGGGAATTTGAAAATGAGGATTTAAAAACAATAGAACAGTAAATTAACAGTCATAACTTGAGAAAAAAAACCTGTCAAGGATCCCAGTAATCACAAAGGTCAAACCAGGCGATAAAGGGCAATTTCAAGTGATAAAAAATCCAAACTCAAATGATGTTTTAGGCAATAATTTATTTTCTATTTTGGATATGCTTTGATTTTGAGGGGTGCAAATTGACGTAGGAAAAGTTGAAGTCATGTTGGAGTGACCTAATCCCATTAATGTTTTGGATTTAAAGGGTTATTTAGGGGTATAAACATTTTGAGGAAGCTAAGTTATTGTCCTTTTAATCAGCTTAGTGCACACTGTAAAGGAAGGGTAGCTAAGTGGTTGACAGAAAACCAGGCCTTTTCTAATCAAGAAATTAAGAGACTAATCATAACAAGCACCTCTCTAGTCTGTACACATTCCATCTTAAAGATAAAATCAAGAGTTCCATGGAGCACATCTCTCATGAAAATTTAAGCAAGCATCTGCTTCGATTGCATTTTAGAAACTCCATGTATGAATTGTTAATCGACTCAGCTTGAGGTCATGGAATTCTCAAATCATTTTATGAAAACATTACTATGACAAATACTGTTTTAAATATTTGTTGGAGTGGCATACTGCTACTAATGCTTTGGATCTTAAGAGTTGCCGAGGGGTATAAACATTTTTGAGAGAGCTGGGTCATTATCCTCTTTATCAGCTTTCTGCATTCTGTAGAGGAGGGGTAGTCAAGTGGTTGACACAAGACCACAGAAGGTCTTGGATCAACTATTGTTATTGTCATGGATAATTCAACTGATGTAGTAGATGCAATAGTTCATCTTTCTTTTGTTATGGGATGGATTTGCAAGAATATGGAAAAACTGAAGGTATACAATACTAAACTTAGATCAAACTTGTGCCTAAAATTTCATAATTGTGCCTAAATTTTCAGACATGTAACATTTGTTGTGCTCGAACTTGTGGAAGAGGATTTGTGACCTGTAAACTCTTGGACATGAGGCATATGTCTTGTGTGCAAAAATGCCTAGTAGCTCGAACTTCTAACAGTATCTCAGACCTATGTACAATGAAGACTTGTAACTGAAGCAAAAGTTTTTGAACTGTCACATATCTTTGTGACATTAAGTACTTTTGCATAGATTTTTGACATATGGCAAAGGATCTACAACAATCTCGGGCCTGTGAGAAGACAAGTTTAAAACAATATGTGCACAACAGTTCAGACCTACTTATTTTTTAGAAGACATAGTTCATATATGTGCAGAGATTCTCAGAACTGTGACTTAAATCAAACTTGTGCCTAAATTTTCAGACATGTAACATTTGTTGTGCTCCGACTTGTGGAAGAGAATTTGTGACCTGTAAACTCTTGGACATGAGGCATATGTCTTGTGTGCAAAAATGCCTAGTAGCTCGAACTTCTGACCGTATCTCAGACCTATGTACAATGAAGAATTGTAACTGAAGCAAGAGTTTTTGAATTGTCACATATCTTTGTGACATTAAGTACTTTTGCATAGCTTTTTGACCTATGGCAAAGGATCTACAACAATCTCGGGCCTGTGAGAAGACAAGTTTAAAACAGTATGTGGACTGCAGTTTAGACCTACTTATTTTTTAGAAGACATAGTTTATATCTATGCAAAGATTCTCAGACCTGTGACTTAGATCAAACCTGTGCCTAAAATTTCATAATTGTGCCTAATTTTCAAACATGTAAAAATGCCAACAGTCCTAAAGATATACAGAGCCATGTCAAAGAATTCAGAGAAACATTGCAGTTGTTTGAGGGGATGCATCCTTTTCAAAATTACACTATCCATGCTCAGTACCGAAAGCGTTCACCTAGAGTCTTATTAAAATATCCAAACCAAATTCTTTGGTTGAGAAAGGATCCAACCGGAAATCAAAGGAAGTTCAAATAAAGGGTGGAAATGATGCCAGCAAGAGAATATTATACAAGTTAGAAAAAGAGAAAATGGACTTCCGCATAGGAATTGGAGAAGGAGAATACAGTTCAGTGACGAACACTAAAAGGGGAGCTATGGAAAATGACAGCAGGAAGGATTCAGATTACACTGTCACGGGATTCAGATTATACTATCACGAATTGTTATTGTCTCCTTGTTGAACCGGTTGAGTTAAGAAATATGGAAATTGAATCAACGACTCTTGTATTTGCCACAGGATGGAACGAATTGCCGCAGGATCTTCATATGGATATATTCTATTGGCTTCCTGTGCAATTTGTGTATATCGAATTGTGTGCCAGCAATGGAACAACCTGCTTCCCGCAAACTATTTCATAACTTGGTTTTGTGAGGCGTCTATCACGAGGCAACCATATTTGGCAGTATAAGTCAGAGATCTCCTCTTATCAAAACAGATTTTGTTTTGAAGGATAATCATGCCGAATGAAGGAAAAGGAGAAAGCAGAGGACAACCATGTAGAAAAAATTCATAAGCCTATCATTAATGAAGTCCAGCAAATCCCTAGGAAGCAAAACAAGACTGAGAGAGATGATATGGCAAGGAAAGGGAAACAAAGTAGTTGAAGAAGGACCTGACATGGAAGAAATGATGTTGTGCAGATGTATTCTAAACACAGCTCCGGCTCACGATTTCTAGCTCCGTTCGTGAGATTGTCAAACAAGGCTCCTCTGTCAGTTTGAACACTGCTATACTTTGTGAGATTGTCAAACAAGGTTGTCCGTTTGTTGAAGTGGAAGCCCGAAGCAAGTGAAGGGAGGAAGACGTCTCTGGCAGAAGCTTCTTGCACTGAAAGAAAGCGCATGTTCCTCGTCCAATTATTATAAAAATCACTCCAGTTCAGGCATTTCACCTACTGTGTCATATTGTGAGAAATAAAGGAAGGTGGTGTCTCGAAACCCCCATCGCTGCTAACTTTAAACTGCCTTCTCAGTAATTTGTAACGTTTTGTTCACGGATTACAGGAATTTGTAACAAATTTGCGGATATTTCTGTCGGCTTCATGTAGTGGGTGAAGATTCGAGACCGCCATCATTATGGAGAAAGGCGTTGGCATAACAATTTTCCGTTGAGGTTTTGCGAGACCCGGGCAATAGAACTCGCGCCAGCTGCAAAGATTCTCGGTTGAGACCATGACGAGTAATTGAAGGAGACCATGACGAATATCTTGAAAATGCGCACAGACGACACATATGAACAATTTCCCGCTGAATGCCCGCTGAATGTGGACGCCAGGTGTCAACGTTAGAAAGAAAAGGACGACGAAAGTCTCTTTCAAAGGAAGGCCTATCGGCCTAATTAATATATTAAATTAATTTTTTAAGTATATTTTTGTTTTGTGTTATATATATATATATATATATATAGAGAGAGAGAGAGAGAGAGAGAGAGAGAGAGAGAGATCATTAGACATGTATGTTGTATGTTTTCATTTAGTGAATTTCAGTATCTGAGGGTTTGATCAACATAGTTATGTCCATAAAAAGGTTTGTACTACCAATCATATTTGTCAATTAATATGGCACCGAAGTACTTTAAACAAGCCATATAACAAATTGTCTGCATTTTAGGAATTAATGTATTTTCTATCTGTAATTTCCTAACTGTTGCTTTTTAAAAGATGCGTAGATTACACACCAAAATACATGTATATATGACTTTTTGGAGCAAGATTTAGGTTTATATATACATATGCAATAAATTTTGAAAAGTTTTGAACCGACCAATAAATAGATCTAGCATGAATGACGTTGGTTTATGTTTGATTTGATTCAAAACAATAGGTGGCCTGACTTGAGATAGCCCTGGTCAAAGCTAACCTTTGTGTTATGCATATTTGAACTTGAACCAACTCATTTTGTTTTAAATAGTAATGTAAGCCAAAATTTAATTGTTGACTTGAAGAAGTTTTGCATTTTGAATTTGGGGATCATTGTGTATCATATTAAGGACGGATTTGGAGGTTTGTCCCTAAGTTTGTGTTTGTTATGGGTGAGGTTAGTTGGTCTTGGAAGGTAGGAGGTTCCACCTTGGAAGATGAAAATTCATGCATTAGATCTCAGGTTAGTTTTGTTGGGATTTGATGAGATGGTTTTTTGGAGGTTATTTTAATAGATATATATGCAAAATCTGAGAAATCTCGAAGTTGCTATGAACTCAATCATAAATTTTGTGACATTGCAATTAACTAGGTTGGGATTCTTTATCATGCGATGAAGTGTGAGGCATCTAGATATCACTATGTTTTGGATGTAGATGTTGACTTTCAACATGGTGATGGAGTTGAGGAGGCATTCTACACAAAGAATAGGGTTGTGAAAATATTATTCTACACAAAGAATAGGGTTGTGATGGAGTTGAGGAGGCATTCTACACTACGGGCTGACTATGCTCGGTCTTCATGGCAATGCTCTGTGGGTGATTCACTTCCAAAGGGATCCATAGCTCTCAATTTCTCACTCTGCCAAAAGACTTCATACACAAGATGCTATTAGAGACGTCAATTTCTCACTCTGCCAGAGACTCTGGCTCTCAATTTCTCACTCTGCCAAAAGACTTCATACACAAGATGCTATCAGAGACGTCAATTTATCACTCTGCCAAAGACTTAATTCACAAGATGCTCTGCAGAGAGGTGACTAGGAAACTCAACGCATAGCAAATCCTAGGTACTGTTGATGCCTCGAAAATCGCTGCAACAACATAGGGGAAACCACCCGGTCCGGACCTTAGTACAGCTCCTTTTCCATTTGAAATAGTGGCTCCGACTGGGGATAATGGGACTAGTTTCCCAGAAATAGATAAAAATGGGATGGATGAGCGACTTATAGATTATGCTAGTGATAAGCATATAACTAAAACTATCGGCAGGAATATAATAACTATAATCTACCCCGGGGTTTTATCGATCTCTAAAGTGTAGCGTTTGATGATCTGAGCTTTTAGACAGGCATATAGATGACTCTGTCTCTAAACATAGATATTAAATTATTCAATATTGCTGTGCATAAATAGTTACACCAAGCGATAACAGCGAAATTACTACACTTTATCATTTATATCATTGTTACATGCATGATTAAAGGAAAAGGCAAATCGCAAAACATCCAATAGTGGACTGAGATAGAGATTTGCTGTTACAGCGCATACATGTATTCAACAATAGCAAGAATATATAACATAACAATTCATATAAAAGGAATGACTTCAGACGTAGATAAAAGTACCATATGAGCTGCGGGACATTCCCAAATATCAATCGCTATTAGCAGTTCTTCCTCCAACACAGAAATCGTCCTCAACAAAGGCAATAGTGCACAATTGCATTAAAAAATTTGATGTCAAATTCAGAACAACTGGTCCAATTTCATAAAAGAATAGCGACTGAAGCACAGTAGTGCAAACTTCAGCCTATTAAGTCTGTTACAAAATTTTATGACCCTTTCCAAAACAATGAAAGGGTCTATAAATACTAATCTAATTTAAATATCTACTAAACAGAAATCCTACTAAGCTGGTATCAATAACTCTTGATCCTGTTTTGGTTGGCGATCTGGCAAGCGGGAGGGTGACTCATTAAGTCGGCTGCTTTCCTTTGAATCTGAGCTGATTTATTGCAAGCATTGGCTCAACTTCCGGAGGTTTGTTGAGGCACGAACTGAGCTGTGCAACGTAGGTGGCATCTTGGATATCGGGAATTATACACCCGATTGCGTCTGTAAGGCACTTTAGGGCAGATCTCTGTGTATGTGGCTTGATTAAAAAGAGCCAATATGCATCTGAGGTTAAGCTTTTAACTCCAGCGATTAATCTTCCTTTTTCCTCTAATTCAGGGTAGCATGTTTGCTCTAATGTATTTGTAGTTTTCATCTTTCCCGGTGTACATTGAGAAATCATATTGGCGAGGTAAAGAGTGTTATTGACTAGATCCACTAGATTGCTGGCGGTTGATTTACATCTTGAAGCCGCCCTTTCTGCTTTCATCACTTGAGTGTGCCATTCTGTGAAAAGTATATCTTTATGTGTTTCTATGATCCTGGGCAAATTTGCTGTTTTTCCTAAATCAGTATCTTGCCAGTCAAGTTATGCAGTAATGGCCTCGTCCGCTTGATCTAGTTCAGTCCTGGCCTTTTCTACCTGCTGATTTATTGCTGTAGTTAGCTCACACAGTGGCTCAGCTTGAGCGATCTGTTGACATAAGAGTCTGACCTGAGATATCAACGCATTGTTTATCAATAATGCCTCTGATTTAAACTCTTTTACATGCGACGCGCCCTTCATCTTTTCCAGCTTGCGATGACATTTGAGCAATTTGCTCATCTTTGGTCTTTATCATTTGCTCATTCGCCAATCTCAGATTTTCCAAAGCCTCCGACAATTCTTTTTGTTTCTGGATCGCACCCTGATCAATCCTTTGCCTTTCCGCTTGCAATTGCTGAGTCAACTGATTGTTCTCTTGCTGTTGCGCCAGCAACTATTCTTCTGCTTGTGCTGCCCTTTGCTTTGTTTCAACCAATTCTGCCTATAACGCAAAGATTTCTTGGTCCTTATTCTTCAATAGAAGGCTCACCTCCGATGCTTTGTCAATTGTTGCCACCGAATAAGCGCCCGCATACTGTGATAGCTTTGTTAAGTCATCGGAGGGATCCAATTCCTCCTTCCATACTACATTACCCGTGACCGTTTGTTCTGGGAAGATAGAAGGTTGATCAATCCTTCGTCTCTTCCTTGATCGCTTTACAATTGCCCTGTGTCTTGGGCTGTAGAAAACATCCAATGGCGGAATATCTTCTATCTGTAGAATAATCTGGTCAGAGGGGTCTTTTGGAATAACTTCAACTTCTTTAGAACTTGGTGGGCCGCTGGTTCCACTTAGAACCTGAGGAGAGGTAACATCCTGTGTATCAGTTGTTTTGGAGGTGTCCATTTCTTTTGAACCTTCCTTTCCACTGATAATAAAGTCAAATTGCTTCCACTGTTGAAGCAATTCGGGATCAAAGGTGGTTTGTTTCTGTTTTTCGGCATGGGACTCGCTCCGTTCTTTTTCCTGTTCTTTCCTCTGTTGCTCCTCTTTTTCTCTCCTCTGTTTTTCTTCTTGTTCCTTTTTCTGCCTATCTGCCAGTTGTTTTTTCTGTTTCTCTTCTTGTTCCCTCTTCTGCTTTTCCTCTAGTTCTTTCTTCTTTCTCTCTTCTTGTTCCATTTGTGTTCTTTGATGTTTCTCGGCTTGTTCTTTGAACTGTTCCTGAACAGGTCCGCTTGATGATGTCGCTGGGGTTGTTGCCAGTAAATCTAGAGGCAGAGTTTGCAACCTCTGTTCTCTGAGTTTATTGAACTCAGTTAATCCCTCATCATTATATCGCATCCTAGCGAGTTCTTTAGCATGACCTATTGATTCGGAGGCGACGAACAGGTCATCAAACATATCTTCCTGATGCTCAAACCTTGTTAATTTGGCCTGTTCTAATGCAGTGTAAGCAGTCTTTTTTGGGTCGTATGGTCTGTTTGGGATCGTGGCCAGAGTTAAAGACTGAAGCTTCGTGGCTTCCTTTTCTGCATGTTTAAGATCATGCAGAGTATAAACACCACATCTGAAGGGAAAAGATGGCCATCCCTTCTTCTTTTCTCTTTTGAGAGTCTGTGTAGTACTCTCAGCCATGATTTGATATGCAACTTCCCTTGCTAGTAGCTTATCTGGAACATATAGAGGAAGAACATGTGGGTCGGCTTCACTGCCGAAAACTCTGATATAGGTGAAATTTTCTTCTCCAAACCAACTTGCTACTGATGGTAAATCAAAGGAAGCTTGATAGGAAATTTTTGGAATGGGTTTATCAAAAATGGAATAGTAAATGGGCACCATAAAACCATTACAAATTTGATATAGGTGGTGTTTATAAGAAGACTTCCACAATTTTTGATGATATATATGAATGGGTGAAGGGTCCTGTGCAGTCCACCTCCACCCGAGAATCGGAAATTCGGAATTGAAACAAAGGGTGTCTAAGATATATGCACTATAGTAGAACGGGGGCATTTTCCTTTCTGAAACAATAGTCTGAGATCTAAAATCATGAACAACTACTGCTAATTTATCCGAAAGAATAGTAGCCCAATCCATAATCCAACTGTTTACTGCTGCCTCCATTAAAGGAACCATTTCAATGGTAAAATTGGTAGAATCATGCAATCCCCACAGCCTACACATCATAATCCCCACATAACAATAAGGAGAAGCCAAAGAATCGACCGAGTACTTACCGGAGGATTCGTGCTTGTGCTTGTTGGGATTTTGCCTCCAATCCTTGATAGGTTCAGATTCGATCTCATTCTCGCTTGCAAACTTCTCCAGGAAGGCCTTGTTATATATTTTCTCTGGCTCGGGCAAATGATACATTTGCCTTAGGTCATCTGGCTTGAATGATCCGAAAATCCTCCCATCTCTGGTATTAAAAGTTCTATCCAAGATAGGGATTTCTTCAATCGCCCATCGCACAACGTCTGTATAGCGAAGAATCTGTTCTCTGGCCGCTATCCTGTGAAGGAAAGAGTCGGCCAAATCTTTGAGAGTTGCATCAGACTTCTTGAGTAAGTCCACACTAGCTTCTGTCACTGTCTTTTCTGGTTGCTCAGCTTCAATTAGGTTATAAGTGCCTTGCCAAGTAACTCTGGTGAGCCCCGTGCATGTAGTATCGGATATTAGGCCCTTCTTCTTGTTTGCAGCCGCTTGTCCTGCAATTGGTGTTGCGGAAGCACTTGCAGTCTTCTTGGACTTCTTTCCCATCTTCTCAGGCCTAGCTTCTATGAATGAATTCTGCACAAAGAGGCAATTGGGCGTAATACACAGAGATAGCGATGAAAAACTCTTAAGTGATATAGCACATATGAATAGATGCGTAACTGAAGGATTTAGTTTTTAAAATGGGTGCGGATACAATCCGTAAAAAGATTTTAGGACATGATCTTATTAATTATCCGTTTTCAATCTGTCATTCCTTAAATGCCCATTATATCGTTATTTGGGTGAACGATTCACTTAAGCATGTAATGGACGTTTTGGCGGTTGGGCATAGATGAAGGATTGCGTGAGCGATCAAGCTTTTATTACAAATGAATTGTGCCATCCCATCACTTAACGGCTTTTTGTTGAAAACCGCGCTTTATCGGATCGCAATCGGGGGTATGATTAGTGCGCTTTAATGGTGTGTATTGGATATCACCGATCGCCGAATGTGATATCGCATCGGCGAAAAGCTTAGAGCGCAATAAGACTTGGGTGAGATTGTCGCCGATACCTGATTCCCGATTGCGCATCGCATCGGGACAAGTCTTTCGGAACATCACAACTGTTATAGTGTGTCGCCGATCGCCGAATTCGCCAAATGCGTATCGCGTCGGGACTATTGGCATGGGGCATTATAACATGTACATGGAATATCACCGATCGCCGAATGCGCCGAATGCGCATCGGCGGAAAGCTATGGGGTGCTTAATTATAATTCATGTGTCATTGCGATATGCGATCTTGCGATCGCTTTATCGTAATGACAAATCATTACATGATTTATTTTTAAGGGTTTGTCCAAAAAGTTTTATAAAGTGCATTTATTCATTTATTGGACTTTTTTGGATTATAATAGCATTGATACCAAATTAAATTCTAAAGGGACCCATTTCATACGTTAATATTTATAAGTAAAGATGATATGAAATGGGGGGTTGTTGTAGAGCACAACAATTGGCGATTCGCTGGAAGAACCAGTTATCTCTTTCAAAAAATAGAAACATTTAAGCTTTTTCAGAAAATAGAGTTTCAATCAATGGGGAAATTTCTAATATAACTAGATTTCAATATATTCTGAGAAAAATGAAACTATTTTGTTGACTTCCTCTTTTCTAAGAAAATAAAAACATTCTAAGCTTTGAAATAGGTCTTTATTGGTTTGTAATGATAAAATAGAATACCTTTCCAAATCAGCCTTTTATAGTAAACTCATCTGTCATAGGTAGAGCCTCTGCTGCCAGCAAACATCTATAGTTTCGACAGGGATACCTTTTAACCATGTGATTGTCCATTGTCCCATCCAATTAAGAGTGTGATTAACAGAATGAATTCAAAATATTTTTTCATATTTTGTATTTCATTTCCTTTTTCTTCTTTGTCATTGATAAGATAAGAAGCCATTGTCCTGGTTTGGTGGCCAGTTGTTGACAATGCCACTCACTGATAGTAGTTTAACTAAACAAGCTGGCTCGTGATGAGACCCCTTGTCTTGTAATTTCAAGCCATTACCCTGTTTTGGTTTGCAGTATTGGTAATGTCAGATAAACTATTTCTCTATGAACGTGGTAAGCAGGCTTGTAATAAGACCTCTTATCTTAAATATCTTATATTTTAGAGTTACACTCTGAGTAATCATAAACTTTAGTGAATGGGGTGAACAATGTTCTTCTTAAGAGTAATGGATGAGAGAGTAAGAGTTGAAGATGCTGAGATTGGATTGATTCCTATCTTAGTATGGATAACCTTTAGAGACCAATTTAAAAAACAGAAAATGGTTTACAATATTTCTATGCTTTGAGAGGAGTTGACAAAATTTGAATTGTGATTTCAGAATACAAAGATATCTAATTTCCTAGAAATTATCCTTTTTGGTTAAAAGTTCTATCATTTTAAAAGCAAATGTTCATTCTCGTTCTATGGGGACAACTTTTCAAACACAGCAAAAGGTCAATGGGAGACATCTCACAACCTTATTTCTTAAAATCCTACAAACTATAAAATCCTACTGAAATGAAAGGAGAAGGGGTTACCTCCTCAGTGAAAGAATTTCTTCAAGACAAGGCCATTAACAGGGAGAGAATCTCTCAAACCTGATAAATCTTGCAATATAAAGGTTGAATGGCCTATCTTCTCACATATCTGAAATGGTCCAAGCCACAACTTCTGGAACTTGGAGTGTTTACCCTTGTCTTCATGGGATTTGTCCCATTTCAGAACTAAATCACCGACTTGGAATTGTTTTGAACCGGATGAGACTGAATCAAAAGCTGCTTTGATGACTTGCTGATGTTTGGCATGGATAACCTTGGCTTTTTCTCTTTCCTCTTCTAATTTTAGGATCTGGTCATGTCTAAACTGAATAGAAGAGGAAGGAGTTTCTTCAATAAACTGCACTAGGGCTAAAGAAGGAAGAATAATATTTGTGGGTAAGATTGCTTCTTTTCCATAGACAAGATTAAATGGAGAAGTTCCAATAGAAGCTTTCTGTGTTATCCTGTCAGCCCATAATGCGAACACTAAGGATTTGTGCCAATTCCTCTGATTTTGTTCAATAGTTCGCTTAATGATTTTAATCAGATTCTTATTAGTAGATTCTGCTAAACCATTTCCTTGGGGATAATAATTAGTAGAATATTTTAACTTAAATCCTCTTTTAATAGCGAAATCAAACATAGCATTGCCTGAAAAGTAAGATGCATTATCAAAAACAAGAGCATTTGGGACACCAAACCTGGTAATAATGAATTGGTCAATGAATTCAATGATTGCTTCAGAATTTGCTGTCTTTAAAGGGATTGCCTCAACCCACTTTGTAAAGTAATCGGTAGCAGTAAGGATATACTTATGTTGTTTGGAAGATGTTGGAGTAATCTCCCCAATGATATCCAATCCCCATTGCTCAAATGGTTGTTCAATGTTGATTGGTTGCAGGGGGAAAGCTGATTTACGTTGTCTTCCGCTAGCAGTTTGACAATTTAGACATTTCCTTACGTACTCGTGAGCATCTTTAAACAAAGTAGGCCAATAGTAACCAGCATGGATAATTTTGTGAGCTGTTGTATCAGCTCCGAAATGTCCTCCTGCCAGTCCGTCATGTAGCTCCTGCAAAACCTTTTGGGCTTCAGGTTTTTCAAGGCATCTTAACAAGATAGAATCATAATTCTGTTTAAAAAGCACGTCATCAATAATTGTAAAATTCTTCACTTTTAATCTAATGGCCCTTTTGTTTTTGTAAGACAAATTCAGAGGTGCATAACCATCTTTAGATAAAAGGTTAAATCTGCATATTGAGATCCAGAATCAGTAACACTTATCTGATTAATTTCTTGAGTTTGATCTGTATTGCTTGATTATGGAATGTTGGATGCTCCTGCCAATATCCTGCAAAAACCTTGGCCCTTAACAATCTTTGCTGGCTTAATTTCTAGGTCATACTCTTGAAGTGCTGTGACCCAATTTGCCCTTTTTTCACCCAGCTCTTTTTGGATTAATAGTTGCCTGACTGCCGGGAAAGGAACTATTATTTTTGTATGGGTTTTTAAAAGAAAGGGTCTATAATGTTTGACCGCTTTAAATACAACAAAGGCTTGTTTTTCTACATCGGAGTAATTTAATTCGGCACCTTGAAGATTTGAACTGAAGAATGATATGGGTGCTTCTAAATTGTGAGCATTTGGCTGCGTGAGAACTGCAGCATAAGACACATCGGACGCAATGGTATACAATGTAAAATGATTAGAAAAATTTGGAGTATTCAAGGCTGGGGCATTGATTATTGATTGCTTGATAACATCAAAAGCTTGCTTTTCTTCTGATCCCCACTTGAAGACTGAATTCTTCTTGATCATTGTCTGAAGTGGTAATACAATTTGAGAAAAATCTGGAACAAATCGTTTAACAAAATTAATCTGGCCTAAAAATGACTGCATCGACTTTTTATTGTGTGGGAAAGGGATTTCAGAAATTTCCTTGATCCGATCAGGATCAATATAAATGCCATCTTTGGATACAATAAAGCCTAAGAGTTTTCCTTGATCAAGAGCAAAGAAAGACTTCTTTGGGTTCAGAGAAATACCATATCTTTTGCATCGCTGAAAGATTTGATTTAAGTCATGCAAATGATTATATCTCTTTTTAGAATATACAATAATATCATCTAGATAGACGACTACTGTTCGATTAATCAACCCTCTAAAGGCTATATCCATAGCTCTCTGGAATGTCGCTCCTGCATTTATGAGTCCAAAAGGCATTTTCTGATATGCATATGTTCCCCATTTTGTTCTGAATGTGGTTTTAAGTTGGTCATCAGGATGAACCAGAACTTGGTTATATCCTGAGAATCCATCAAGAAAGGACATCAATTCAGAGCCTGCTACTGATTGGAGTATTTGCTCCATAGTAGGTAATGGGAAGTTATCTTTCAAGCTCGCTTTGTTCAGGTTCCTGAAATCAATACAAATTCGAATGTCGCCATTTTTCTTTCTGACTGGCACCATATTAGAGACCCAGTTTGAGTGTCGGACCGGAAAAATAATCTTGGCTTTCAAGAGCTTGTTAAGTTCCGATTTTATCTGGCTCTCCAAATTTGGATGTATTTTTCTTAACTTTTGTTGAATCGGTTTCTGATCAGGAAGCATAGGAATGGTATGTTGGATAATAGATGTATCATATGTCTTCAAATCATCATACTTCCAAGCAAAGACCTGTTTGTTTTTTCTTAACAGTTTAATAAATGCTTCCTTTTCTTCCACGGAAAGTCCTAATCCTAAATTGATGTTTTGAGGAGCATGATCAGTACCTAGATTTATCAATTCAAACCTAAGGGTAGAACTTTGAAGCTTTGCATTAATTACAGGTTTAAACCTGTCTTTGATATCGTAAAGATCTTCGAGCTTTACCACTGGTTTAGGAATTGAATTTT
Organism: Pinus tabuliformis; assembly: GCA_031772625.1. NCBI lineage: Eukaryota > Viridiplantae > Streptophyta > Pinopsida > Pinales > Pinaceae > Pinus > Pinus tabuliformis. Next base: position 1,032,610,590 of record CM062805.1, read on the forward strand.
CTTGAGGTGTTTCTTTCATCTGTAGATCATGGTCATTTTCCTCAATAACTTGATTGTCATGGGACTTTTCGGAAGTTAGAAACTGCAAGATATCTTCATCATGGTTAAATAATCTCCAATTAGTGACATTGTCGGGAATTGAAGGCCTAAAATGTAATTCTACGGAAAATCTATCAAGGCTGTAGTCTTCAGAAGGTAGAAGCTTAGAAGCTACATTGGCTAGTAGGTCGGCTGTTGAGTTTTGCGACCTAGGAATGGAAGAAATGTTAAATGCTGAAAAGTGTGAGGTAAGATCCTGTACTAGCGATTGATAATGCTTGAGGTGACTTGAAAGACAATGAATTGCATTCTTCACCTGTTTGACAATGATTTCTGAATCGCCGAATACTTTTAGATATTGCACTTTAAGGCCAATTGCTTTATATAATCCCTGGACTAAAGCTTCATATTCGGTTGTGTTGTTAGTGCAGTTAAATTCTAACCTACAAGACAGAATTTTATTTTCTCCTTGTGGACTAACCAAAATGCAACCTGCTCCTGAGCCCTCGCTGGACTTAGAGCCATCAAAATATAAAGACCAAAATAAAGGAGTATTAACAAAAATATTTACATTTTCCTCAACATCATTAAAACATCTGGACTTATCAGTTTGTGAAAAAATTTCAATCTGAGATGTAAAATGATTGACTGAAAAAGGAGATGGTTGGGCAACAAAGTTGCCAAAGAATGACTCTGACGAATAGTTCCCCAAAATGTTGTTGTTGAACGCTACAGGTTGGTTTTCTTGCTCAAAGTCAGTAACTGTGTGAGTCATATGCTTCTCTCAATCGATCTTTATTTGATTTGGCTTTCCCTTGTAGGGAAGCCACATATGTGACCAATCTGTGGAAATATACCCATGCAGTTTTTCGGACCAATCTCTGCTCAAAATTAAACCGTAGAATTCAGGTATGTCAGCAATTAAGATATCAATCCTCTGTACAATCCTGGGATCGGCAGACAACCTGATGGTTACAGAATTAATTTCTCCCACAACCTGCACTTTGGTCCTGTCCAACTGTACAATATGAATAGCAGACTTCTGGGGTTCAATGTTCAGTTTAGAGCAAACTGAAGCTGGCATTATATTAGATGATGCCCCTGAATCAATTAAACAGTTGTGCAGGTTTCTGTTATAAATCTCATAGGTCAGCAGGAAGGGTGGAGTATGAGAATTCGATCTATCTCCAATTAGAACTGAATCGGTAGCTTCAACCATACCTGAAGGAGGTTGGCCTGAATCGTTGGCAGCTCTTGCACTGGGAAGGGGAGTAGAGGGAACAACATTCAATTCTTTAAGAAGTAATTTTTGCTGATGCTTTAATTTACTAAGCTCAAACATAGTTATGTTTGCCTTAGTTTTCTTCATGTCATCAACAATGTTATATTCCATTGAATCGGATACCACTAATGTCTTGGATGTTGAAGGAGAATTAGAAGTTGAAGGCTGGTTTTGGGGAACTACTACAGGCGACTTCTTTGGGGGAACTTTTTCCTTTGTTGTGGTAGCACCTGCGCTCCTTTTCTTTGAAGTTGCTTGGGCAGGCTCAGAAGTAATTTTACTTCTTGTAGTAACCGGAAAGGCTTCTTCTTCATTCTCGATATCAGAGTTTGGGAGTATAAAATCCCACATTCCGTGGCATTCAGCTACTTCTTCTTCATCATCGGTTTGTGAGGTTGTTTCCTCTTCCTCTTCTTCTTGCTCTGAATCTGCGTTAGATATAACATTGGGTGGCTTTGTTTCAGTTTTCTTAAAAGTCCTAAATGGTCTTTTGTTTGAGGTTTCGGCCACCTGCTTCTTTATTTCAACCATTTCGTTAGACAACGTTTTAAGGACTTTTTGTAAACCCTCCATGTCGTACGGGTCCTTTGGGGTTTTCTTCTTGGAATCCTCTTTAAATGAGACTTTTTTAGCTTTTCTATCTTCCAAAGCAGCTTTCTTCTCTAGAGCGTTGATGCGCTTTTCAACAGCAAGTGCTTCTCTCATGTTTTCAGCTAAGGTAGGTTTCCCAGCCCTGTCCACAAAAATAGCTATGTTGGCAGGTAGGGCGGTAATATACCATTCGCTTCGAATTTGTTCACTTGGTTTAGAAGCTGTAGGGATTTTATTCAGGAGTTTATTAAATCTGGCATTAAACTCCTTTATTGGTTCCCTATGCTCTATTCTCAGATTGGAGAGGTCGTTTATTAAAGTAGCTAAGGACCTATCATCTCCATATTTGGTAAGAAACTTCTCTTGGCATGTGTTCCAACTGGTAATTGAACCAGAGGGTAAGGAAAAATACCAAGATCCTGCTGATCCTTGTAAGGTGTAGGGGAAGAGTCTTACAACAACATCTTGCTCTGTCACTCCTTTTAAGTTAACTGCTAACATAAAATTATTAATGTGTTCTTCAGCCTGGGTCCCGTCATCTGGGTTAAATTTAGGCAGCCATTTTTCAGGAGCATCTGGTAGATCATGCAATGGTGCAGGCATGTTGACTGCACCTGGCCTAGTCCATGGGTCTGCCATTATAATAGCGACAGTGGTTGACACTACTGTTGGGATTCCAGATGTATGGGAAGGGATTAATGATGAGGAGTGAACAGGTTGGGATATTGAGGCTTCTAATCCCTGGTGAATGACAATTTGTAATGGGGGAGTGGATGGTTGACCTCGCAGAGGGGAAGATGCAATGGAGGATATGGATGAAAGCTTTTCACTATCAGGTCCTTCAGTAATTTTCTTCGCCTTTTTCCTTTTGGGTAAAGGGAACTCAGTGGGTTCAATACCGAGTTTTTCGCTCTGAAGTCTGGTGAGAGGATGAGTTAGATTGAACTGCAAAGTCGCACTGCTTTCTGATACCTCAGATTTCTGTGGTGAAATCGAGAAGCTCTGACGTTTATGGATTAGAGACTGGACTTCAGGTGATTCAAGACTTAATTGTTCTGGGGTATGATGGGTTTGAGCAGTGGTAGTTGATTCACTTTCTCCTTGTTTGGATACTGGCGAACCAGTGTGCAAATGGGAAGGTCGAGGGGATTCAGAGGGAGAATTACTCTTAGAATGGCTTATAGGTTTGGACTTATGTGCCATTCACAGTTGATTGCCCTCCTTCTAGCGCCAATTATGTTGATGCCTCAAAAATCGCTGCAACAACATAGAGGAAACCACTCGGTCCGGACCTTAGTACAGCTCCTTTTCCGTTTGAAATAGTGGCTCCGACTGGGGATAATGGGACCAGTTTCCCAGAAATAGATAAAAATGGGATGGATGAGCGACTTATAGATTATGCTAGTGATAAGCATATAACTAAAACTATCGGCAGGAATATAATAACTATAATCTACCCCGGGGTTTTATCGATCTCTAAAGTGTAGCGTTTGATGATCTGAGCTTTTAGACAGGCATATAGATGACTCTGTCTCTAAACATAGATATTAAATTATTCAAGATTGCTGTGCATAAATAGTTACACAAAGCGATAACAGCGAAATTACTACACTTTATCATTTATATCATTGTTACATGCATGATTAAAGGAAAAGGCAAATCGCAAAACATCCAATAGTGGACTGAGATAGAGATTTGCTGTTACAGCGCATACATGTATTCAACAATAGCAAGAATATATAACATAACAATTCATATAAAAGGAATGACTTCAGACGTAGATAAAAGTACCATATGAGCTGCGGGACATTCCCAAATATCAATCGCTATTAGCAGTTCTTCCTCCAACACAGAAATCGTCCTCAGCAAAGGCAATAGTGCACAATTGCATTAAAAAATTTGATGTCAAATTCAGAACAACTGGCCGAATTTCATAAAAGAATAGCGACTGAAGCACAGTAGTGAAAACTTCAGCCTATTAAGTCTGTTACAAAATTTTACGACCCTTTCCAAAACAATGAAAGGGTCTATAAATACTAATCTAATTTAAATATCTACTAAACAGAAATCCTACTAAGCTGGTATCAATAACTCTTGATCCTGTTTTGGTTGGCGATCTGGCAAGCGGGAGGGTGACTCATTAAGTCGGCTGCTTTCCTTTGAATCTGAGCTGATTTATTGCAAGCATTGGCTCAACTTCCGGAGGTTTGTTGAGGCACGAACTGAGTTGTGCAGCGTAGGTGGCATCTTGGATATCAGGAATTATACACCCGATTGCGTCTGTAAGGCACTTTAGGGCAGATCTCTGTGTATGTGGCTTGATTAAAAAGAGCCAATATGCATCTGAGGTTAAGCTTTTAACTCCAGCGATTAATCTTCCTTTTTCCTCTAATTCAGGGTAGCATGTTTGCTCTAATGTATTTGTAGTTGTCATCTTTCCCGGTGTACATTGAGAAATCATATTGGCCAGGTAAAGAGTGTTATTGACTAGATCCACTAGATTGCTGGCGGTTGATTTACATCTTGAAGCCGCCCTTTCTGCTTTCATCACTTGAGTGTGCCATTCTGTGAAAAGTATATCTTTATGTGTTTCTATGATCCTGGGCAAATTTGTTGTTTTTCCTAAATCAGTATCTTGCCAGTCAAGATATGCAGTAATGGCCTCGTTCGCTTGATCTAGTTCAGTCCTGGCCTTTTCTACCTGCTGATTTATTGTTGTAGTTAGCTCACACAGTGGCTCAGCTTGAGCGATCTGTTGACATAAGAGTCTGACCTGAGATATCAACGCATTGTTTATCAATAATGCCTCTGATTTAAACTCTTTTACCTGCGACACGCCCTTCATCTTTTCCAGCTGCGATGACATTTGAGCAATTTGCTCATCTTTGGTCTTTATCATTTTCTCATTCGCCACTCTCAGATTTTCCAACGCCTCCGACAATTATTTTTGTTTCTGGATCGCACCCTGATCAATCCTTTGCCTTTCCACTTGCAATTGCTGAGTCAACTGATTGTTCTCTTGCTGTTGCACCAGCAACTGTTCTTCTGCTTGTGCTGCCCTTTGCTTTGTTTCAACCAATTCTGCCTGTAACGCAAAGATTTCTTGGTCCTTATTCTTCAATAGAAGGCTCACCTCCGATGCTTTGTCAATTGTTGCTGCCGAATAAGCGCCCGCATACTGTGATAGCTTTGTTAAGTCATCGGAGGGATCCAATTCCTCCTTCCATACTACATTACCCGTGACCATTTGTTCTGGGAAGATAGAAGGTTGATCAATCCTTCGTCTCTTCCTTGATCGCTTTAGAACTTCCCTGTGTCTTGGGCTGTAGAAAACATCCAATGGCGGAATATCTTCTATCTGTAGAATAATCTGGTCAGAGGGATCTTTTGGAATAACTTCAACTTCTTTAGAACTTGGTGGGCCGCTGGTTCCACTTAGAACCTGAGGAGAGGTAACATCCTGTGTATCAATTGTTTTGGAGGTGTCCATTTCTTTTGAACCTTCCTTTCCACTGATAATAAAGTCAAATTGCTTCCACTGTTGAAGCAATTCGGGATCAAAGGTGGTTTGTTTCTGTTTTTTGGCATGGGACTCGCTCCGTTCTTTTTCTTGTTCTTTCCTCTGTTGCTCCTCTTTTTCTCTCTGTTTTTCTTCTTGTTCCTTTTTCTGCCTATCTACCAGTTCTTTTTTCTGTTTCTCTTCTTGTTCCCTCTTCTGCTTTTCCTCTAGTTCTTTCTTCTTTCTCTCTTCTTGTTCCATTTTTGTTCTATGCTGTTTCTCGGCTTGTTCTTTGAACTGTTCCTGAACAGGTCCGCTTGATGATGTCGCTGGGGTTGTTGCCAGTAAATCCAGAGGCAGAGTTGCAACCTTTGTTCTCTGAGTTTATTGAACTCAGTCAATCCCTCATCATTATATCGCATCCTAGCGAGTTCTTTAGCATGACCTATTGATTCAGAGGCAACGAACAGGTCATCAAACATATCTTCCTGATGCTCAAACCTTGTTAATTTGGCCTGTTCTAATGCAGTGTAAGCAGTCTTTTTTGGGTCGTATGGTCTGTTTGGGATCGTGGCCAGAGTTAAAGACTGAAGCTTCGTGGCTTCCTTTTTTGCATGTTTAAGATCATGCAGAGTATAAACACCACATCTGAAGCGAAAAGATGGCCATCCCTTCTTCTTTTCTCTTTTGAGAGTCTGTGTAGTACTCTCAGCCATGATTTGATATGCAACTTCCCTTGCTAGTAGCTTATCTGGAACATATAGAGGAAGAACATGTGGGTCGGCTTCACTGCCGAAAACTCTGATATAGGTGAAATTTTCTTCTCCAAACCAACTTGCTACTGATGGTAAATCAAAGGAAGCTTGATAGGAAATTTTTGGAATGGGTTTATCAAAAATGGAATAGTAAATGGGCACCATAAAACCATTACAGATTTGATACATGTGGTGTTTATAAGAAGACTTCCACAATTTTTGATGATATATATGAATGGGTGAAGGGTCCTGTGCAGTCCACCTCCACCCGAGAATCGGAAATTCGGAATTGAAACAAAGGGTGTCTAAGATATATGCACTATAGTAGAATGGGGGAATTTTCCTTTCTGAAACAACAGTCTGAGATCTAAAATCACGAACAGCTACTGCTAATTTATCCGAAAGAATAGTATCCCAATCCATAATCCAACTGTTTACTGCTGCCTCCATTAAAGGAACCATTTCAATGGTAAAATTGGTAGAATCATGCAATCCCCACAGCCTACACATCATAATCCCCGCATAACAATAAGGAGAAGCCAAAGAATCGACCGAGTACTTACCGGAGGATTCGTGCTTGTGCTTGTTGGGATTTTGCCTCCAATCCTTGATAGGTTCAGATTCGATCTCATTCTCGCTTGCAAACTTCTCCAGGAAGGCCTTGTTATATATTTTCTCTGGCTCGGGCAAATGATACATTTGCCTTAGGTCATCTGGCTTGAATGATCCGAAAATCCTCCCATCTCTGGTATTAAAAGTTCTGTCCAAGATGGGGATTTCTTCAATCGCCCATCGCACAACGTCTGTATAGGGAAGAATCTGTTCTCTGGCCGCTATCCTGTGAAGGAAAGAGTCGGCCAAATCTTTGAGAGTTGCATCAGACTTCTTGAGTAAGTCCACACTAGCTTCTGTCACTGTCTTTTCTGGTTGCTCAGCTTCAATTAGGTTATAAGTGCCTTGCCAAGTAACTCTGGTGAGCCCCGTGCATGTAGTATCGGATATTAGGCCCTTCTTCTTGTTTGCGGCCGCTTGTCCTGCAATTGGTGTTGCGGAAGCACTTGAAGTCTTCTTGGACTTCTTTCCCATCTTCTCAGGCCTAGCTTCTATGAATGAATTCTGCACAAAGAGGCAACTGGGCGTAATACACAGAGATAGCGATGAAAAACTCTTAAGTGATATAGCACATACGAATAGATGCGTAACTGAAGGATTTAGTTTTTAAAATGGGTGCGGATACAATCCGTAAAAAGATTTTAGGACATGATCTTATTAATTAGCCGTTTTCAATCTGTCATTCCTTAAATGCCCATTATATCGTTATTTGGGTGAACGATTCACTTAAGCATGTAATGGACGTTTTGGCGGTTGGGCATAGATGAAGGATTGCGTGAGCGATCAAGCTTTTATTACAAATGAATTGTGCCATCCCATCACTTAACGGCTTTTCGTTGAAAACCGCGCTTTATCGGATCGCAATCGGGGGTATGATTAGTGCGCTTTAATGGTGTGTATTGGATATCACCGATCGCCGAATGCGATATCGCATCGGCGAAAATCTTAGAGTGCAATAAGACTTGGGTGAGATTGTCGCCGATACCCGATTCCCGATTGCGCATCGCATCGAGACAAGTCTTTGGGAACATCACAACTGTTATAGCGTGTCGTCGATCGCCGAATTAGCCGAATGCATATCGCGTCGTGACTATTGGCATGGGGCATTATAACATGTACATGGAATATCGCCGATCGCCGAATGCGCCGAATGCGCATCGGCGGAAAGCTTTGGGGTGCTTAATTATAATTCATGTGTCATTGCGATATGCGATCTTGCGATCGCTTTATCGCAATGACAAATCATTACATGATTTCTTTTTAAGGGTTTGTCCAAAAAGTTTTATAAAGTGCATTTATTCATTTATTGGACTTTTTTGGATTATAATAGCATTGATACCAAATTAAATTCTAAAGGGACCCATTTCATATGTTAATATTTATAAGTAAAGATGATATGAAATGGGGGGTTGTTGTAGAGCACAACAGGTACCTACGTCCCTTCATCCCATCTTCTCTTCTCTCAATGAGCTCCATTCCGAAAATATCTGAAAAGAAAATATGTAACATTGACCCTTTATGAGAGGTGGAGAAATGTTGAAAGTTTGGTGGGCAATGACTGTAGAACATTGTTGGATCTCCTCTCATACTTACACCAATTCCTCCTCGGAAAAATTTATAGATTTACATAAATCAGTTTTGGAAGCTTCTTCCTCGTGAGAAATAGAGACAAATATTTTTCCATGCTTCTTCCCCATGAAAAATAGAGACAAATATCCTTGCATGAAATTGAAATAATGAACACAGAGTTCAAAGGGGTAGAAAATCGAAATTCTAGAGAGAGGGATGTTTTCCCTATTTGTAATCAATTTTCTCATTCAATATAGCATATTTTCTTTTCGTTCATATGATAACAAACTTTTAATAAAATGAAGCATAGCTAGAGAATCATCAGTGGCGGATTCAAATAAGGAAAATTCAATTAGGAAATTTACCCAAGGACATACATATTTGCTCTACTCCTCAATATCCAAATCATCCACCAACATTCCAAGTGCCTACTAGTATTATGCCAATAACAAAAGAAGAAAAATTATGAAAAGTGAGTTGCCTCTCCACACCCTAAATTGATAAAGGACACAACAACTAAAGCAAATATTTCATATTATTTAAAAGAAAATATATATTATATAAAGATTATTTTTCTTTTGGAAAAAAAAAATAACGACCACATATAACTATAAAATAATCAATGGCAAGGTTCAAACAAGGCAAGTTCAATCAAGAAAATTACCCAAGTGCCTACTAGTAAACAAAAGAAGAAATATTATGAAAAGTTAGTTGTGGATCGATAAAGAATAAAGAAACTGAAGCAAATACTTTATATTATTTAAAAGAAAATATATATTATATAAAGATTATTTTTCTCTTGGAAAAAAAAACTAATAATGGAAGAGGTTTCATTAAAATTGTTTATTAACATAATCTTTTTCTTTTCCAATCTTGAAATGCTTGCCATATTTTAAATATTTAATTGCTTGGAAACTTTTTCAAGTAACATAATGCCCATTATGCAACAACTAGAGAAATACAATATGGGACACTCCACAATTAGAAATTGGCATTGCAATACCAAGAGAGCCTTCAAAGTTGAGTTTCCGGCTGACCTTTGTGAAAACAAATAAATCATTAACAATTTTACCAATAGTTTTTTTCCATCATAAACATCCATACAAAGCTCTTTGTTTTCTGTCTGCATAACTTTATACTTTATATTATTTAAAAGAAAATATATATTATATAAAGATTATTTTTCTCTTCGAAAAAAAAACTAATAATGGAAGGGGTTTCATTAAAATTGTTTATTAACATAATCTTTTTCTTTTCCAATCTTGAAATGCTTGCCATATTTTAAATATTTAATTGTTTGGAAACTTATTCAGGTAACATAATGCCCATTATGCAACAACTGGAGAAATAAAATATGGGACACTCCACAATTAGAAATTGGCATTGCAATACCAAGAGAGCCTTCAAAGTTGAGTTTCCGGCTGACCTTTGTGAAAAAAAAAATCATTGACAATTTTACCAATAGTTTTTTTCCATCATAAACATCCATACAAAGCTCTTTGTTTTCTGTCTGCATAACTTTGATAGCCTATTACAATCACAATATAACATTAATAAATTATTTGAACCTTCTAAATAGGAAATTTAACATGTGTCATAGCATGAGGATAATCCTAGACGTATCTTTCTATAAACATAATGAAATAATGGGCTCTTTGGAGTTTAGCACCTGTTTCTATTTATGGAAAAAAATAAATGATGCACTAATGCTAAGGTAAAAATCATTTCAGATATAATAAAGGCAAGGAAGCATAGATAATATTTGTGAAAGGAAATCATTAAATATCCTTGCTCATTTACAGTAAAATTTCATTCTATGGATAGATTGGAAGGAAATCACCAATGTAGGAAGTGAAATGGAACAAGTTGATTACTTGTGTTCTTTTATATAATAAAATCAAAGTCCTGTATTTTCCTGGTTTCCCATGTGATTTAAGTAGATTGCAATATGTATCAACCAGCTTTGTGATTGGGCCATTGGGAGCCTCTTCCTTTGTTCCATATTTAAACTCATCCACAACTATCTTGTGCGACTCTTTCTCGACATGGTTCAGCTTTACCTAATCCTTTTTGTAGGGAACTGTCCTATTGCATGTGCCTCCAAGTTACTCTAAACAGACCTGTCCATGTCCTCACAATCATATGGTTTTTCTAGCCAATTTCCAATAGTTACATGATTAGCATGGCTTTTAGCCTTTTGATCTAGTGTTGATATTGCATTCTGATCTGGTGTTGATATTGCATTAGCAGGATTATCGAGCCCTACATGGTCGTGCTTAAAATGTGCAGTAACATATTTTTGGGGAACCTTACTCCCAATCCTTAAATTTGGGACGGTTGTTGCAACTACACGCACAATTCACATATTTTGGCAATAATTCATTTAGGATGTTGTATGCATAACCACAAGAAAAACTTGCTACTTCAATCAAAATGACCGAAGATAAATCTTCCAAAATTTTAGCTAGATATCTTCCCAAATCTTCCATACCTTCGGTGTATCTTTGCACCTTTAGGGGCAATTTCTAGTTAGTTACCTGTCAAAATCTATCACTGTCGTTACCTCCCACCTTAGAATATTAAGGGGATATATTTTTGTAAAGGCGCATGTGCCACTATCCCACTTGGTATAACTAAAGGGCTAACATCATAAAAGATGAAATGCGAACAAGATGAGGATGGAATATCAATATTATTTATTAATTTCCTGTCAAAATCTCTACCCGTCATTGTCAAAATATCTAAACGTCGTTGCGTTTGTGGGCTGTAGTTATGAGAACTCAGTGGTGTCACATATGATTATTTTAGAATTTTAGAAGTTTACTATGATCATGGTTAACAACCCAAATGTTTTGGAGAGATTTTTTGGAAATTTTTTTGGTGGGTTTTTCCAGTCTAATTTCTCTAAAATCCAGTAGAAAATTATTGAAATCACAAGTTTGATGGATAACACCTATACAATCGAAGTGCCCTAGGGTTTTTTGAGGGTGTTGAATCCATATATACAGTCAAAACCAATTTAAATAACACAAATCAAGATTTCACCTCAAAGTTTTCCTCTGGATTCCGCCACCGGAAATTCCAAAAAATCGCACTAAAGACAACTCCAAACTTTTTCATTACTTTATCCTCTTTTATGGTTAAGAGTTTGGAGTGTTGTTTTGTGTTAGGCTTAAAATTAGATTTTTTGAATCCTAGATCAAAAAAACTATTTGATTTAATAGGTTATTGTTGAGTTTTATTTATTAAAAAATAAAACATAAAAATTAGTATAATTTTTTATTTAGTGTTTTAATTTTGTTGTAACTAATTCTATATATTTTATAAATATGATTTATAAATCTAAATCTAAATTTTAATGAAATTGACTTTGGATTTCATAGAATAAAAGAAGAGATCTTTATATCTATTATATATTATTTAATACAAAAGGATCTTTGGTAGATATATAACAGTGGAAGAGGCATAGTATCAAAAAATGATAGTTGTCATAGTAGTTGGTAGTGTTCGAAAATTGGAACACAATGCTAACAAGAACACTAAAACTACTCAGTAAGAAAAATGTAGAAAGTAAAGATAAAAAAATCCAATCCTAGAAATGAGGCCTTATTAGGTACCCAAGTATAAAATAGACTCACAAATAGAGAAAAGGAGAAAAACTCATAGGTAACAACTTCTTTCCAAAAGAGAAATATTCTAGCTTTGAAAAAGGGCATTGGAGATGTAACTAAAGATATCATAATGATAAGATGAATGGAAAGAGTAGGAGAGCCATGGGGTGTGAAGCTTCCAATTGCAAAGTAAGTAATTTGAATTAACTTGGTTACATTATGAAGCATGCGAGGTTTCGTTATAGAGGAAAAATGACAAACTATTAGCCTATGACTTCAATATTATTATAAATTCTTGCACTCCTTTGTTTAATTTCACATTATGAGATATACTTTTTATCCTAAGTGTGCATTAGATCTTATTAGCCTATCTCTTGATGAGATTTCAATGTGAGAGAAAATGAGGTGGTGTCATTCATGTATTATAAATTGTATCACTAGAATGACTATTGTGAATACAAGATTATATTGTTTGAGGCCCTTTCCACCAAGTTCTTTTGTCTCAAATCATGTCACGTGTTCTTCTTTTAACATGGTATTAGAGCTCCTTTATTCTTTAGGGGCCTATTAATTCCATCATACTTTTCTGTGGAGGCTATTGAAGAGATAATGACGTTTGTGATGAATTTTCGCCATGGTAGTGATTCATGAGAGAATAATAACACTACCTATTCTAAGGAAATTATAGATCTACATCCATTGGCATTAAAACTACAAAATAAGGTCATCGCTATTTCATTCCCTTTCTAGCCTTAGTAATCTCATTTTTTTTATTTATGATATATATTATGTAGGATTATAGATTTGATCTACTAATTGCATGAACATTTTAGGCTCAAAACCTTTACCTACTTTTAATGGTCACATGTTTTGGGCACCTAAAACTCTCTTTCTTTGAAATCAAGTTATATGTAAAGAAGAATGCTATGTCACCAAATATTGGAAAATATAGGTGAGAAGGGAGTTCAAGGATTGAAAAAGACAAATCTTGTTGATGGACTAAATAATTGTGCTCTTGAATTTGATTTTTGTGAGCATTTCATATATGGAAACTAATTGTTCCCAATTTTTTCATAGTTCCCATAAATCTTTTGAGTTGTCATACTTAATTCATCTTGATCTATTTGGTCCAATTAAAGTTCCTTCAATTTCAAGGACTTTATATGATAGTTCAGTTATTGATGATTATCTAAAATGCTTTTTGTTTATTTAAGGAGTTTAAAGATCTCTTGGGAAATTAGATTGCTAAGAATATTAAGACGCTGAGGATTGATTTTGGTGGTAAGTTTTATTCCACAAAGTTTGATAAGCTTTGAAAGGAGAATGATATTAATGGAAATTAGACAAATCCACACAGCCCTCAATAGAATGGAGTTACAAAATGAATGAACAAAACATTGATGGAGAGAGCTTGGTGGAGAGAACTTAAAGGAGAATATATAGATAGAAGTAGTTGTTGCTGCATGTTAATTTATGAACATGTCTCCCACATCAACTCTTGTGCATAAGACCTCTATGGATGTTTGGACAAGTAATAAGCCCCCACTCCAACATCTTCATGTTTTTCACTATGAGGTATATGCTCATGTGCCTAAGGAGAAGTGGTTAAACATGGATAACAAGGCTATGAAATGTATCTTCATTTTTGATGACATTGGTGTGAAAGGGTACAATATTTGGGATCCTGTAGCTAGAATATTTTTGTATAGAAGGAATGTTATTTTTAAAGAAGTTAAGTCCTTTCATATTGGCATATTTAGAAGAGGATGAGAAGAAGTTGATGATTCATCTACCACTTAATATTGAGAAATATGAAAAAAAATCAACAAACATTTCATGATTACTTGATTAGGGCGAGGGTTCAAATATTTTGAAAGAGGAAGAAGAAAATCCACCTCCAACTTTAAGGAGGTTCATGTTTCAAAGCACAAAATTAGAAAAGTATAATTATGATTCTTCTTATTTTATTTATGTGCTAACACTAATTAGCCTAGAACAACAAAGCAGGCACCATAAATGGAAGATAAGGAGCCTTGGAGACTGGCCATGGACGATTGAAGAGCAGTGACCTCAAATTTCCTGATGAAGCTTACTAGAATGGGTAACAATTAGAATGGGTAACAATTTCACTTGTTTGCCATGCATAATTATAGAGATGTTATAAGGTGAGCATGCATTTACCTTTGAAAATGTGATACATGCAGGCATGGAGATTATACAAGCAAGGGCGTCCTCTAAATACGGTGGATTATACAGTAAGGGGTACATGCCGGCGGGAGGAAGCATTAAGATGCATTCATGTTGGGTTTGTATGCACACAGGCTGATCCGGGCATCCGCCCTGCTATCTCTAATGCGGTACTCATGATCTCCAACTCTTCTGTGACATTGCCGAATCCGAAAAAGCCCGCATTTGTGAAAAGTAGTGAGAGCAGCTACGGAGGATCCACGGCCGCCAGCTCTAGCAGTGGTATTCAACAGTCACGGTTATCTACTACCGCATCATCTGTGTCATCTGCCTCCACACAAAATCATCCCCCAATAATGCTGTCACCATCACTCAAATGGAAACCGGGTGGTTATCTTTTCTAAATGTGTCTAATGTATTTTCCATAAGATACAGTTTATCTGTAAGAATTTTTTTATCAAAGATTAAAAATATTGAATTATTATTAAATTTACTATATATATATATATATATATATTAAATTTAAAATTGTTGTCATCTATAATGTAGATATTAGTTTTTTAGATTAATTAGTTTTTTGGATGAATCACATTAGTTGCTTCGAAATGTTGACTAAATCTCAACAATGTGATAATAAAAATAGTAATAATTATATTATAGTAATATAATAATAATAATAATAATAATAATAATATATTATTATACTATTATAATAATATAATAGAAATATTAAATATATATGGTATATTAAAATGAAATATAATTTAATTATATATATTATAATAATTATAATATTAATCTATTTAGTGTATAATATAAATATAATATTAATATTGGTTAAGCATCTTAATATTACTTGATTTTAGACTTGTGATTCATACTATTTTGATAAGTCTTTTGGATTAAAATCTTGTATATACCAACAACTTATGATGTGATTAAACCAAAAGACTTATTAAACATCTTAATATTATTATTAATATATTAATATTAAATATTAATATATAGATCTAAGAGTTTAATAGAATTAAAAGATTATTATTATTAAAAGTTTAAGAAATTACTAAATCCAATATTTATATATTTATTAATATAATTGTCAATATATTTTATATATTTACTTGGAGTATATCAATAATGTTAACTATATATACACACCATATATTAAACTAAAATATTTATACTATTACTTGGAATATTTATACTATTACTTGGTATATATATATATATATATAAACCTTAGGGTTTAAAACCTTATATATTAAACGTTAGGGTTTATTAATCCCTTGTATTTTAAATATTGATTTTAAGATATAAATAATTCCTAGTAATTAATATTTTAAACTCAACCGCTTAATAAATTATAGGGATTAAATTATAAACCCAAGATATTATTAATAATATAAACCAAAGCAATTAATAAACCCAAAGGTTTAATATTATAGATCCAATGAATTAGTAAACCCAAGGGATACATATTATAAACGTAAAGGATCAACAAACCCAATAAATCAATATTTAAAACACACGGGATTGATAAGACGTAACAAACATTTTAAACCTAACGGATTAATAAACCCATATTAATTGTAACAACCCTCGGTTAAAAGTTCATGTAATAAAAGTTAATAAATTCAAAATAAGACCATAGTTAAAGGACACTTAGTCCAAGTTGAATGTTAAGCAAAGATATGCCACTGGACATCAATTGATATGTTTATGGCTAAATGAAAATTGGAAAACCAATGACTAAGGCATTAGAAAAGCAAAAATGTATTTTTGGCATTTTATTTATGAAAATAAAGGAAAATACTAGAAAAGGAAGGTGAAATGTCACAGGTTGCATGTGATGAGGAAATTGAAGGGAATAATGAAAAATTGAAGAAATTAGGAGCATGAATAATAAAAAGACCTCAGAGCATTAGTTGGGAGCTTTTTGTCAGTTCATTTTAAGAATTAGTCTTAGAGAGGAGAAGAGTGCCAAGAAGAGAATAAGATCAAACAACCAAAGGAAAGAAAGAAATCAAAGAAAGGAAAATAAAAGGAAATGAAAGAAAAGATCAAGCAAGGAAAGGTTGGCTCAAGCAGCTTCAACAGGAATACATGCAGGGAACATATTGCATGTATGATTTCCTAGCTGGTTTTGACATGCATGGTATGTGCATGTTGGTATTTTGTTCTCTTCTTGTCGATGACATGTTTTGCCAGGTTTTGACAGTGGATTTTAGCCTTGCCTTTTCATTTCCGGATAGCCATGGTGTGATTGGATTTTTCTCAATTTTGAGCTTTGGAATTGCTGGATGGTTTCAGAATCCAGGGTGGAGGTGGTCCTAGGAAAATTCCTAAGGGCCTAGGAATCCCTTGAATGGTCATGGCAAGATACACGGTAAATCCTGAGGGTAAAAATGGGGAAATTCCTCAAGGATGGTGAAGGAATCCAGAGGAGTTACAAGCTTCGTTTGGTTTTGTGATCTCAGGACCAATTTAGGTGAGATCACGGTATGGTGAGGGTGGAGGTGGTTTAACCTATGGATTCCTCTAGTTGTTTCTAGATTGGTTTATCCATGAGATACCACATTCATGCTTTGAATATGGAACATGGGTGACTGGCTTAAAGAAAGATTTGGTTCAACCATGTCTATGGTCAGGTGGTACGTGGAAGTCCCGAACTTGGTTGGCTCTTGCCTATGTTTAATGAAAGCTAAATTCTCATGCTTTGATTGGTAGATGTACTTATTATTATGTGGATTTAATGGTTGTTCTCTTAATGTTATTAATATGGCTATATGTTGGTTATGAGCATCGTTATGTTATTGTTCTCAGTCATGGCTCTTATCATGTTTTTACTTGTAACTGAAAGAATAATGGATGGAACACTTAATTGATGTTAAGACAACTAATGTGAAATGGTGTGACCCTTCTTGTTAAGTGTCAAATGAGTTTTCAGTCTCTTATATTCAGATTTGCATTCATGACTTGTAGGTTACATATCTACCAAGTGTTTGATGGAATGTCAATCCCGGTTGGGGATGGTCATGTCTAGTCTTGGTGTCAGTTTTTGGTTTACAAGGATTTTGCTTATGTATTTCATGAATTATGGAAGTCACATGGATTTCTAGGCAGAGACTTAGCCCCAAACCCTTAAAAATAGCCTTAAATTCCATAGTCGTTGGCACAACACTAGCAGGAAAAGTCCACAGTCACACTCATATAGGCTCATGTGAGCGATTGGAACCCATAGTCACATGGATTCCATGGCAAGGGATGGAATGGGGGTGAAACTCAGTAAAAAATTGAGTTCTCTCAGGGGATGGATTCCTAGAGGGGTTGGGATACTCCTAGAGGGTCTCTGGCACCTGAAGGAAGTCAGCAAGGTCTGTTATGTCGACTCTATTTCCTTAAGGTCACCTAGGAAGTTGAGTCTTGTCATAGTAACCCCTCATCTCATGTTTACCTTGGGTAAGCCAGTGAAAATGGGTAGATATGAGGGGATGTGTCGTTACACTAATATTATAAACCTAACAAATTAGTAAACCGAAGTGATAAATATTATAAAACTAAGGGATCAATAAACCCAAGGGATAAATATTGAAAACCCAACGAATTAATAAACCTTAGGAATTAATATTTTTTTTCAAGGGATTAATAAACCCAAGCCGTTTTTCAAGTTGTTTGTGATCCTCTAGGCTTGACCTATGGCTTGAGGAGTCGCGACCCAAGGGCATTTAAGCTGTCAAATTCACCCCAAGATCTCACCCGTCCTTGGCCACACCAACCCTTAGTTGAATGAATTTTTTATCATGTCTCCTCCCCCTAGCACAGGCACAACAACCCCCGTGAGGTTTGGTCCTAGGTCACCTTTCTAACGAAGCCTACCCTCAATTGATTGTGCTAGTGGGACTTGACATAAACCCAAGTGATTATTAATATTATAAATCCAAGGGATTAAATTATAAACCTAAGGAATTATTAATATTATAAATCCAAAGTATTAGTAAACTCAAGGGATAGACATTATAAACCTTAACGATCAACAAACCTAAGGGATCAATATTATAAACACAAGGGGTTTATAAACCCAAATATTAATATTCTAAACCCAAGGGATTGATGTTTTAAACCCAAGGGATTAACAAACCCAAGGGATACGTATTAAAAACCCAAGGAATTAATAAACCCTAAGAATTAATATTTTAAACTCAAGGGATTAATAAACTCAGAGAGTTATTAATATTATAAACCTAAGAAATTAAATTATAAATCCAAGGAATAAATTGAAGGACATTGATAAGCGTTAATGGTATAAATCTAATATTTATCATAAAATTAATATTCATATTCATATTATTATTATTATTATTATTATTATTATTGTTACTAATTATTGTTATTAAGTCAAGTCTTTCTGTAGAAATCAAATAAGAGAAAAATTTTGGCTATGTGTTTCGAACCAATAAGTGTGGTTCATCATGAGGGCCAAATACCATGAATATAGAAACCCCAAAATTATTGTTATTATTAATAATATTATTTTTATTTTTATTTTTATAATTATTAATATTAGTTATTATTTTTATCTTTATTGTTAATTAAGTTTAAAATTATTATTAATTAATAAATATTAATAAAATTAATTAATTCATATAATTAAATATTAATAATATTAGCTAATAATATGAATTAATAATAATAAATTAGTTAATTAACAATATTTAAATGTATAAAATATTTTTCGGAAGATGTCAAATTGAAGATTTTGGTCGACGCGTTTCGAACCAACAAGTGTTTTTCATCTTCAGGACACGATGAAGAAACAGATCTAGGAATAAGGTTAAATAGGGAGACGGGGCAACCTAACAGCTAGAAAAAAACAGCTATATTTGACGAGGAGAAGAAAAAAGAAGAGTTTAATATTATTTAAATAAATTTAATTAATTTTAATTGTTTATTTATTTTTATTTAAGCTATATATATATATATATATATATATATATATATATATATATATATATATATATATATATATATATATATATAAACTCAACGACTATATTTGACTGGTTTTTAATAATATTTACTTATTTATAAAAAGGTCATACTTGAAACTATTTATTTTTATCTTATTTAAATATATATTAATATATTATCTTATTAATTTATCTCAACAACTATATTTGACTAGGGTTTACTTAATAATATTTATTTAATTTACAAAACTACTATTATTATTATTTTTTTTTTTTTTTATTTTATTTTTACTAATAAATTAACACTAGATATTAAATTTTAATATTACTAGATACTAATATTAATAATACTCATAATACTAATATTCATATTACTAATAATACTAATACACATATTATCATAAAACTAATAAATAATACTAATAATAAATAAATAAATAAAGAGAGGACAAAGGGCCTAGACAAAGATGGAGAAAAACTAAGAAGAGAGGGCGGGAATCCAACAGCTACTAATTTTCCAGTCGTCATCCCTATTAATATTACTAGAAGATCTGTTAATTAATTATTATTATTATCTAGTAAAAGAATAGGAATAATATTTTTTATAATATATATATTTATTAATAATAATAATAATAATAACAAATTTAATAATAATTTATAAATATTATTAAATGATAATAACAATTAATTAAATAATAATAATAATAATAATTCATTCATTATATATATATATATATATAATTGTTAATTAATTAAATCCACAGGATTGATATTATAAATCCACGGGAATAATAGACACAAGGGATTATAAACCCAAGGTACATAAACCTTAAGATAAATATTGTAAACCCTAGAATTATCATGGTTGACCATGATTGATAGTCATATACAAACAATCTTTGTCACAATGCAACATTAGACCATGGTTGATTTTCATATTGAGAATATATTTGTCAAAATGAGACGTTACACCATGGTTGACCATGATTATAAACCAAGGGGATTTATATTAGACACAAGGATTAATATTATAAACCCTATGAATAATATTAGACCTTAGGAATAAGAACCCTTAGATTAATAAACACAAGGGATTGATATTATAAACTAAAGGGAATAATAAACCAAAGAGATTAATACTAAAAACCCAAGGGATTATAAACCCAAGATATATAAACCCCAAGATAAATATTGTAAACCCTAAAATAAACATGGTTGACCATGATTTACCGTGGTTGATTTTTATATTGAGACAATATTTGTCACAATGCGTCATTGGACCATGGTAGACCATGTTGGAGCATGGTAGACCACAATTGATTTTCATATTGAGACAATATTTGTCACAATGTAACATTGGACCATGGTTGACAATCATTAACCATGATTATAAACCCAAGGGATTTATATTAAGCCCTAGGATTAATAGTATAAACCATATGAATAATATTATAACCTAGGAATATGAACCCTTAGATTAATAAAACCAAGGGACTGATATTATAAACCCAAAGGAATAATAAACCCAAGAGATTATTTCTAAAATCCCAACTTTTTATAAACTTAAGGGAATAATATTAAAACCAAGGGAGTAATATTAGAAACCTAAGGTATATAAACCCTAAAATAAATACTATAAACTATAACATAAACATGGTTTACTAAAATAAACATGATTGACTATGGTTGACTATAAAATCCCTTAAGATTTAAAATCCCAAGGGACTATGAACCCAAGGCAATAATATTAATTCCAAGGGATGAATATTATAAACCCAATTTATAAATACCCAAAGATAAATATTATAAACCCTAAAATAAACATGGTTGCTCATGGTTGATTTTCATATTGAGACAATCCTTGTCACAATGTAACGTAGGACAATGGTCGACTATGTTTGACCATTATTGATTGTCATATCAACACAATATTTGTCATAATGTGACGTTGGACCGTGGTTGACCATGGTTGATTTTCATATTGACAAAATTTTTGTTACCATGCGACGTTGGACCATGGTTGACCATGATTGATTTCACACAACATTACTAGCGATGGTTGACCAAGATTGAACATGACTAATGAATATTGACCTTCATTCACCATGGTTGACCATGATTGACCACGATTGAACATGATTTATATTTTAAAGCAAAGGGAATAGTAAACACAAGGAAATAATACTAAAACACCAATGGATTAAAAACCCTAGAGAATAACATTCAATGAAAGGAAACAATATAAACCCAAGGTATATAAACACTAAGATAAATATTATAAACCCTTAAATAAACATGTTTGGCCATGATTGACCGTGGTCTATTTTCATATTGAGACAATCTTTATCACAATGCGACATTGGACAATGTCTGACCATAGTTCAACCCTTAGATTAATAAACCCATTGGATTGATTTTATAAACGCAAGGAAACAATAAACTCATGGGATAAATACTAAAACCCCAAGGGATTCTAAACCCTAGGCAACAACATTGAACCAAAGGCATTAATATTATAGACCCATGGTATATAAATCCTAAAATAAATATTATAAACCCTAAAATAAACATGGTTGACCATGGTTTATTTTGATATTGAGGCAGTCCCTATCACAATGCAATATTGAACAATGGTTGATCCCGCTTGGCCATGATTTATTTTCATATGGAGACAATATTTTTCACAATGCGACATTGGACCATGGTTGATTTTCATATTGAGACAATATTTGTCACAATGCAATGTTCGACCATGGTTGACCATGATTGAACGTGGATTGAACATGGTTCTCCATGATTGATTTTACCAAAAGTGGTTGAGCATGGCTAACCATGATTGATATTATGAACCCAAGGGAATAATAAACCCAAGCGATCCATACTAGAAACCAAGGAATTATAAATCCAAGGGAACAATATTAAACCCAAGGGAATAATATTAAACCCTAGGAATAAACCCAAACGAATAATAAACCCAGAGGATTAATACCAAAACCCTATGGGATTATGAACCCGAGCAAATAATATTAAATCGAAGGGATTAATATCATAAACCAACGATATATATTTATGACATAAATATTATAAGCCTTAAAATAAACATGGTTGACCATGATTGATTTTGATATTGAGAGAGCTCTTATCACAATGCGATCTCCAAACATGGTTACTCATGCTCGACCATGATTAATTTTCATATCAAGACAATCTTCATGATAATGCGATGTTGAACCAGGGTTGACCATGGTTGGTTTTAATATTGAGACAATCTATGTCACAACGCAATGTTGGACCATGGTAGACCATTATTCACCATGGTTGACCATTACTAAATTTATACAACATGATTGACCATGGATGACTATGCATGACCATGATTGGCGATGGTTAACCATGATTAATATTATAAACCCAAGCAAATAATATACCCAAGGGAAGAATAGTAAAAAATCAAGAGATTATAAACCGAAGGGAATAATATTAAACCCAAGCAATAAATATTATAAACCCAAGGTATATAAATCCTAAAAATACATTGTTGGCCATGACTGACCATGGTTCACTATCATATTGACAAAATCCTTGTCACACTGCAACATGATCAACCATGCTTAAGCATTATTGATTTTTATTAATAAAACAATATTGTTAATGTAAGATTATTAATCTAACAAAGTATTAATGCATCATTATTCAAGCTTCTGTGATCTCTTTTTCCAACATCTCAATAATCAGTCTAACTCCATCAAGTTTACGATGGAGCCTGAGGTTAATGGTTGCCTTCCTTTTCTCGATGTCCTCATTTCTAAGAAAACTGATGGATCTTTCTCCCATGAGGTATATCAAAAGAAGAATCACACTGAGCAGTATCTTCATGCCAGTTCCCATCATTTTCCTGCTCAGAAGATAGGTGTTCTCAGCACGTTAGCCACTCGTGCTTTGAGAATTTCTGATGAAGACCACTTTTCTAAAGAAAAGTCCCACCTCCTTTATGTTTTTGTCCAGAATGGCTATAGTAGGCAGTAGGATGTCAAAGCCTTCCTCAAAGCAAGCAAAGGTCCCAAGATCAAGAAAGAATCCATCCACCGCAGTTCAAGAGTCTACCTCCCCTTCATCCAAGGGATGACTGACAAGATTGTGAGAATCCTAAAGAAGCATAATATTTCCTCGACCTTTAGACCCCTCAGCACCATTAGGAGTTCCCTCAAGTCCGTTAAATACCAAGTGAACCCTATGGATATGAAAGATGTTTATATCCCTTGTTCATGTGGAACCTCTTACATAGGTGAAAATGGTTGTTCTATAAACGAAAGGATTAAGGAACACGTTGCTAATATTAAACATGGGAGAACAAAATCCTCAGCTTTAGCCGAACATGCAAAGAAGAATAAGCATCATATATGCATTGAGGAGGCTAGGGTTATCGCCAAGATTCCTCATTTTCATAATCGTAAGTTTAGGGAAGCCATTGAAATTGAGAGGTCTTCTAGTAATATTAATAGGGGCAATGGCTGGAAAATTAGTAGTTGTTGGATTCTCGCCCTCTCTTCTTAATTCTCTCTGGCCTATTGTTCCCTTTTTTTTTTAATTAATCCATTATATATATATATATAAACAATAATTATTAACATTCTGATATAATTTGTTCTTGCATTATAAATATTTTTGTGGTAATATTAATATAAATATTAGTAATTCTTTTTTTTTTTCTCGGTAAAGCTATCTATTCTATTATATTATTTACAGGCAAATATTACATCAAAAAGACAGGCTACCCAGGGCCAGCTATGGCACTTTGGGTTGCTTTTCATGACTCAGAATTCGCCCTCGCAGGGGCAGCGCTTCCCATATGACATAACACAGTGTTGTTTTCGGATCATCCCAAAACAGCCTGCGCAGGGGCATCAAACAAAAAGACTCATTACAGATCTTGCAAGGCCAGCTGCCCAGACTATAGTAAACATGCATATAAACAAGAACTAAAGAGACACAAACATAGATATGTAGCCTAATCCAGGCCCCAACAGAGACCAAGAACCTATACCAGACTTGAGAGAGAAAAATGTATGCCAGAGTGGGTTGCTGGAGACTATTCCTCTGGCTCTTCCTCAATAATCCTGCACCACCCGTGGCCTTCTGGGTAGCCTTCCCACATTGCCATGGGGTCCTGCGTGGAGGCTGGCGTCTCCTGCTCTTGAAGTCGGGTGGGGGTCTGCTTAGGCTCCTTCTCTGGATTATCCTCTGCAATTGCCGTCTGCACATCCCGGCGTTTCTCCCCACTGCCCTCTGGATGTTCCTTTGCAATGTCCGGTCGTGCTCCTTCGGCATCCTCCTGAGGAACCTTTGTGAAGAGAACCGATATGTGTGCGTTAATGCCAGGATTGTCCCGCGAACTGCCAAGGGTAAATATGACTGAGCCAAACGCTGGAAGCAGGGGCGCTCCTTCATTGGAACTGCCGGCCTCCATGAATTGACTGGCAGATATGGGGGTGGCTCCCGCCCTTCTATGGCAGTAGCAGCAGCAACAGTGATGGTGGGTATCCGCCACAGGGTGACGTGAAGAACCCCCTCACCCAGAACCCCTTCTACATGGCATCCTTTCCCGGGGAGGAGCCATGGTTGCAGAGACGCTAACAGCTGGAAACCGCACCACTCTTGAGGGCTTGTCGGGATCGATTCGCCCCCCACCTGAATTCCGTCCCCCCACTATTTCGTAACAGAGCTCAGCCCTACAGTGACAACAAAACCCCGTATAAACAAGCACGAAGTTTCCTTCGTCAATTTGAATGCCGTCGCTCCCAACAAGAACAAAAGCTTGAAAGAGACAATTTCCCTCAGAGATCTGAGCTGCTTGCTCTGCACTCTGAGTCCAAAGTCGCAACATTCCTTCATTCTTAAAACAATGGACATTCCCTCGAATTTTGCCCGCTTTGATTGCTCTCTGCAAGCTCGCCATCGTACCCTACTTCTTCATTAATGTTCCTGCTCTGCGCCTCCCGTCTTAACTCCTTGGCGGCGAGGGGCATTAAACTCCCTTGGCGATCACGAGGTGGCACATGTTGGGCATGTGGCTCCTCACTGCCTGGCATGTTGACACCCGCATCCGGGGATTAGTAATTCTAATATTAATATGAATGTTTAATTTTTATACATAGTGATTTATATATATTGTTTATATACAATTTAACATTAATATTATTTACTAATATGAGTCGGTGTTTATTAAGAATCTTTTATATTATTTTTATATATATAATACATATTTAAGCGTTATTATTAGTTTTAATCTTTAGTTATATATATATATATATAGTAAAAAATGAATCGAATATTATTAACCATAATATAAAATTTTTATACATAGTGATTTATATATATATTGTTATTATATATATACAATTTGATATTAATATTATTTATTAATATGAGTAGGTGTTTATTAAGAATCCTTTATATATATATATATATTTTGTAATCAAGGTAGTACTTTCTATATTTACTTTTTCAAAATTTACATTCACAACATATCGATTAACCAGCCACCTGCCCGAGGGAAACCAGGTGGCCATCGATCAGCATTGTATCCACTCCAAAATTTAAATAAGTTCATTATCATCATCAATATCTCCCAAGTTCCTCTCTCTGGTCTTGCAGACATAAACATTCAAAAAACTATAGACAGAAAAACTAAAGATAAAGCAACTACTCCTCATCTGAGGAGGCTATCTAAAAGGTTTCTTTCTCTTCCGGAGTCATCATCTTCTTTCCGTTGTTCTGCAGCTTTACCCCTGTGCCTGAGAGCTCTCGTCCCTGCTGAAACAGTTTCCATTTTAGCTCGGACAAAGTTTTCTCAATATGGCCCAATGCCAGATTGTTCATGTATGTTTGTATCTGGATGGTTGCCAATTCCTTCATTATTTCCCCTGTGCCATATTCTGGTTCTTTGTGGTGCTCTTGCCAATTCACCACTTATCCTTCCATGTGCTCCTGATGGAGGGTCATAGCACGAGCGACTATGTGTTTCATGATCTAGTATTGTTGCAAAGCCCTGGTATAGAGAGATTGCCTACCATTTGTTGTGCCTGGGTCTTGTACCATTTCTTCCCACTCATGCAAGGGAAGGTCTCTACCTCAAAGATTTTGTCTCAAGTCACGTTCCCAGCTCCAGATCTGGTCCCGTATTTCCTGTGAATTTACTTTCATGTAGGTGTCCACTAGTTTCTTGAATTGTTCACCTGTTGATTTCCTTCCTTTTTTTTGGCCCGTGCTGCTTGTTCGAGCTTCCTTCTTGAAATTTCTTTTGCTTCGCCTAGGCGCCATGTTTTTGCTAGGCAGCTTACTGATGCTCTGATCCTTCAAGTAGACTTGTTGGGTTGCAGTTGTCCCCTCACTATTTGTTAGACCTATCACAGTATGAACACAATGGTCAGTTTTAACCACTGGGCTAGTATGATTAGAGGGGATACCGCTACCACCTCTCTTCTTAGGTCCTTTCGAGTTATGGCTATCACTTGAATGCAGATCCAAATCCTCTCTAGAACTTTCCAGTTCTGAGTTTTCTTTTATGAGGTTTACTCTAGGATAGTTAGCGTATTTTTTCTGGGCCGCGCGGATCGCCTTGCGTTCCATGCCCCTCCCAGCTCTCCTAGGTTTTTTTATCCCCCTTCCCAGTTTGAGTTCCTCTGGCTCAGGGTCCCCCTCCCTATTTTTCCCCAATTCGCTGGCTCCAATGGGAGGCACCTGCTTACTCTCTCGGGTGTTCTAGGTTTGCCTTACGAATGGCATAGTCTCAGGGTTTGGAGTTCGAGGAATTTTCCATCGGTTTCATGGGTCAAGGGATGATGGGTCCTTATTTTCCTGTGAGCCCATCTCCTTACTGATATAATAACCTTTCCCAGCCATGGAATCTCGGGGTTCTCCCCTGTCCCAGACTACCTTAACTTTGTAACTGAATCTGGGGTGATGCAGATTATCCCTATCTAACTGCATGCCTATGTTATACTTCATGCAAGAGCTTTTTTCCAAGTGAGGGGGAGGAGTTTTAACATACCCGTTGGCTTGGATCCGCTGTTCTATCTTCTGCAGCTGTCTTCAGCCATCGACACGTTCTCGCTTGCCACCTTCCTTCTTCCGCATCCACATGCAATATGCATAGTGTCCCTCATACTTTGTTCTTTTAACATTCCTCTATCTTAACCTTGCCTCCAGCTATCTCCATTTCCATCGATCCATGGCGCGCTTTCCGACCCATTTTCCTTGGGATTCTACCCAAATGTCTTGTCCTCCATGCTTCATTAATGTTTATCTTCTCCCAACTGCTCTTGCCGTCCATTTGCTGACTTCACATTACCATCTGGCTCTCCTCTGCCGTCCCTTCTCGGTCCTGTTGTCCTGTTCTCCCTGTGCCCACCTCTTTCCATTTCTGCCCCCACGCTTCTCAGGTCAGTCCTTTCTCTTTCCTCTTCCATCATCCATGTCCTCTCGGTCCTTTCTTCTGTCCTGTGCTGTTCCATGGATGATCTGTGCTGATCTACCTGCGCCTGCCTTCATCTTTCTGCCCTCCTATCTACGTCATCCGAATTCTCTTGCTGTCTCTGATCTGCCTCGATTGCCTATTTCATCTGATTCATTTCCTCATTCTGGTTGAGCTCTGCTTCTCCCATGTCTAACTGGTGCTCTCTGTTTCGGCATCCCCAGTTCGCCAAGAGATCTGCCGGGGCATTTCCTTTCCTTTTCACATGGGACGAGATATTATATGCCAGTCGTTGAAGTTGCTTTTCAACTTTTGTGATTACCCACGCCATCTGCCAACTTTTGCTTAGTATTTTCGCGGTTATTCCTTGCTGTAATTGTTTTATGGTGTCTATGACCAGCTTAGAATCCCCTTCTATCTGCAATCTTTGGTACCCTTCTCGTATCGCTATCTCCAGTCCCCTGTTTAGTGCGTGATATTCTGCTTCATTGTTTGTGGAAATGCCACAGTCCATTGCATATGCCCTTAGGATCTTTCCTTCTTTGTCTCTGAATATCCCTCCTATACCCACCTCCCCTGGGTTGCCTTTGGCTGCCCCGTCAAATTTTAGTTTTATGAATCCTTGGGGGGGGGGGGGGGGGGTTACTGTAACTTTCTTCTGCTCTTACCTTTTCTGCATCTTGTATCTTCCTTGTGCTGCTTGTGTTTTTTACTTTAATTTCCAGTCGGTTCATAATATTGGTTTCCATACCTTCCGTCTTCCAGTCTTCCTCTGTCTAGGTTCCTAGAATTATTGTTTCCCTTATATTCCTCATAATTTGGTTCCAGATTTCCCTTGTGTCCTTTTTGTCTGTTCTGAATATTACCCTATTTCGGGCTTTCCAGAGGTTCCACAGGAAGAACCCAATTGACAGGTTCCAAGCATGGTTGAGGATTACGTTGCAGTACGGTTTGCTGCTCCATAGTTCTATTGTTGTTTTAATGCTTTCTAACTTTCTTTCTGTAATCCCAAAAATTTGTTGGTGATTTTGCCACAGGATGTTACTTACATTACACGAGTTAGCAACATGCTCCATGGTTTCCTCTTGCCTTTGGAAAAGCGCGCAGCATGAGGGCCCATGCGTCCCTTTCCATCTTAGTTGATCCCAAGTCAAAGCTCTCCCATGTAGCATTGTCCCAGTAAAAAACGCCACTTTTTGCCAAGTTTTTAGCTGCCAGATTCTTTTCCATTTTTTAGTGTCTGTATTTCTAGCTCCTCCTGTTTTCAGATGGTAGCCTTCTGATATTGTGAACATGCCTTTAATGCGTTTGCCACATCTTATTATATATGTTCCTTCTTTGATAGCTATTTTCCTAGTTGCCAGTTCTTTGTGATAAGTAGTCCATTGATCAATTTTTGGGGCTTCAGGCCAGTCATTCTTCGTCTTCCATTGTCTCCAATAACTGTTTTGATCCCCTACCCAATAGTTCCTCACTGCGTCCTCCACTATTTGGGTTGTGTACTGTTTTATTTCATGTAACTGGGGTTCTTGACTCAAGATACCTCTTTGTTGCCACCCTTCCTGCCAAAAATCTACTTTGTTTCCCTCTCGAATTTCCCAGAAGCTGTTGTCTCTTATTAGGGTTCTGTTCATGTTGGATAGGTTCCAAATCGCTGAGCCTTTCTTTTCCATCAGGGTTCAGAGTTTATCCTCCGGTGTTCGTGCTACTTCATATTTTTGTTCCTACAATAATTTCCAGAGATCATTCCCTCCTTGAATCCATCTCCACCATAATTTTTCCCCCATGACTTGGTTTAAATTATTAGGGTCTCTGAGTCCCAGACCTCCCTCTGATACTGACTTGCTTAACCATGTCCATGATAGTAATGCCCTTTTTTTGTTTTTTTTACCCCTTGCCATAGAAATATTTTAAAGATTTGCACCATTTTCTGACATATGGTCTTAGGGATTGCTTGACTTGCCATCTGGTAGATCGGCCTAGCTTGGAGTACTGATTTCAGGAGTATGAGACAGCTCGGTGTATTGAGCGTTCTAAACGTCCAAATGTCCATTCTTTTTTGAATTTTCCTTATTAGACCTTGCCAATTCACTACTCTATACTATTGGTCACTCAGTTGTACTCCTAAGTATTTTGTTGGGAACTGGCCGGAACCCCAATGTTCTTACGAGGAAGGCTTGGCTCACTCTTGGTGTGTTGAAAAAGAAGATTTCAGTTTTCTCTTTATTCACCTCTGTTCCTGAAGCTTTGGTGAATTCTGTTAAGATCTCCCCTAGTTTTTTTGCTTCCTTGAGGTTTGCTTGGTTGTACATCATCACATCGTCCACAAATTGTTGATGTGTGATAGTTAAGTCTTCCCCCCATAATCTGAGCCCTTCTAATTCTCCTCTGCTTACTTTGGCGTTGGTTAAGTGGCCTAAACCATCTGCTGCTAGGATGAACAGGAATGGTGAGAGAGGGTCTCCCTGTCGTAGGCCACGGGTAGGCTTGAAGGTATCGACAGGGGTCCCATTTAGTAGGATTGACATACTAGGTGTGGATATCATGGACATTATCCATGCAATCCATCTATCATCAAATCCATAGGCTTGAAGGATTTCTTGTAGATATTGCTAGCTGAGTTTATCATATGCCTTCACTAAGTCAAGTTTGATCATCATTCCTTTATTTCCAGTTTTATTTAGGGAATGGATCACCTCTTGCGCAACTACAATCCCATCCACTATCTGTCTGCCTTTCACAAACCTTGTTTGTTCTTTTGCTATCAACTCTAGGAGCAGGGGTTGTAATATTTTTACCATTATAGTGGCCATGATTTTATAGATTACATTGCATAGAGCTATAGGTCTGAAGCTATGGGGTTCTTTAGCTTGATCTACTTTTGGTATTAAGGCCAGGAAGGTAGCATTCCATGCTGGGTGCATTCGTTTGTGGCTTCTTGATTCTTCTACTACATTAACAATATCTTTTTTCATGAACCGCCATGTTGCTTGAAAAAATTCTGCTGTAAAACCATCTAGGCCAGGGGCTTTGTTTTTCGCCATTGTCTTGATTACTTCCTCAACCTCCTTTTCCGTAATCACCCGTAGAAGCGCTAGGTTTTGGTCCCTGCTTACTTTTTTTGGGATGAATTGTTTTATCTTTGCTATCTCCTCATTTCTGTTGCTTTGCGGCTCTGTCAATATGCCCTTGAAATGTTGGGTTAGGAGATTTTCCATTTCCTCTTTTTGGATTACTCTGTTACCTTGTTTATTTTTTAGGGAGAAAATTCGATTTTGCTGCCTGTGTTGCAGCATTGCTCGATGGAAGAATTTTGTATTCCGTTCTCCCTCTTTTAGCCACTGAACTCTTGACTTTTGGTGCCACAAGATTTCCTCCTGCTTTCTCCTTTCCTCTAGTTTGATTAGCACTTCCCCTTCTTCCTTTGCTCTCTCCTCGGTTCTTCCTTCTTCTATGATTTTTTGTTGTATCCTTTTCATTGCTATTTGGAGTTGTTCCTTGTCTTTATGGATATTGCCAAATTCCTCTTTATTCCATGTCTTAATTTCACTTTTCAGCTCCTTGAGTCTCAATTGGAGTGTGTGCATCTTATTCTTGCCTTGTATTACTCCTTCAGTTTTTTGCCACCAGGTTTCTAGCTTGTCAACTAGTGTTGGGTCTCTTAGCCAAAAGGCTTCAAACCTGAAAGGTTTGTGCTAGTTTTGATTGTTCATGGCAATTTCAAGTTTTATTGGCCAGTGACCCGATCCTTGGCAAGGTAAGATCATTGCTTCATAGAATATATCCTTCCCTAGGAAGTGTTCAGTGGCTAAGAACCTGTGCAATCTGGAGGCTATCTGTCTACTACCTCCTCTTCTATTATTCCAGGTATATTTTCCATTGATAGTATTGATATCAATCAATTGGAGGGTTGTCTAGGTTTCCCTAAATCTCTCCATATATGCATCCTCTCGTTGCAGTCCTCCTTTCTTTTTTGCTGTGTTTGTTATCATATTAAAATCTCCTACT
Organism: Pinus tabuliformis; assembly: GCA_031772625.1. Classification (NCBI taxonomy): domain Eukaryota; kingdom Viridiplantae; phylum Streptophyta; class Pinopsida; order Pinales; family Pinaceae; genus Pinus; species Pinus tabuliformis. Next base: position 1,032,642,186 of record CM062805.1, read on the forward strand.
ATCACCCAGATTTTTTCTGTGTGTAGGTTGCCCATTCGACACAGCTGTGTTAGAAAGGCCTCTCTCTCGAGCGGTATATGGGGCCCATAGACCGCTGATACCAAGAACCACTCTTTATGTCCTACCATTCTGAATCTCCCTGATAGAATCCTTCGCATTCCTATCCATAGGTCAGCCATTACTTCTGCTAGGTTCCATAGTATTGTTATTCCCCCTGCACTCCCTTTTGCATCTATTGTCATACTTTCATAATAAGGCTTGATTTTCTGTAGAATTTCCTCCATTTTTGCTCTCGTTATTTTTGTTTCTTGAAGCAACATGATCTGAGGTTTTTCTTTTTTAATCCTCTCAGCGAGGTATCTTTGCTTGCCCTTGCTATTAAGCCCTCTTATATTCCAGGATGTAATAATCATTGAGACGGTTGGGTTGTTTGGTGGAAGACCACTGAAAGCGGTACAACTCTTCCTGTGTTGACTAGCATTTCTCCCATTATTTGAATGGATTCTTGTAGGTTCTTCCTACCTCTTTTTTCCCCCCTTTCCCTTGTTGATGCTCCTAGCTATTATCTTGTTGTGTTCCAAGTTGTTCATTGATCCCTATTTTTCCACTCTCTTGCTTTTCTTTGTATTTTTGGAAGATGTCTTTGTATAGTTTTTTATCTTCCTCTGGGATAAACCGTTCATCCAGTTTCTTCCACTTATCTAGTAAATTTTTTAGAATTTCCTCTTCTATTGTTGCGTCATCCCCTTTATTTATGTCTACTTCCATTACTTCATACTCCTGGTGTACTTCCTTTTCTTGGATCCCCTGTTCTTCTGGTTCTTCTTGATCTTTATGCTTATTATTTTGTGTTTCCTTTGTTTTCCCCCCGCCTTCATGATCTGTCCCTTCTTGGTAGTCCATCTTTTTGGTTTCTTCCTCCCCTTCTTCTGTTTGTAGTGCTTCGTACCTATTTGTCTCTTGACTTGTAGTTGGCTGGTCTTTCCTGCCTTTCTACTGGGATTCTTTAGTGGGTCGTTTCTTGTGTTTTACTTCTTGAAACCCCTCATCGTCTTCATTAGTTTTCCTCTGTTGCTTAGTCTTTCTGTCTTCTTCCTCTGCATTTAAAGGGAATTCCTTAAAAAGGTTTTTGTATTCATGGCATTTTCTACATCTAAATGGTATGTGTTCATAGTCCAGAGCCTGCTGCCAGACCTCCTCATGATACTCGAGTTCGACAACACTTGGTATAGGGTTTGCAATGTTCATGTATACACATATTCTTGCATACGAGGTGTATCTCCCTCTTTTTTTTGATTCTGTTATCTTTACGAAACTACCTATGGTATTCCTATTCCTTCAAGAATCTCTGGATCCCAAAAATCCATAGGTAGTCCAAACAGTCTAACCCATATCGGTGCTGCTAGGAATTTTTCTTGGTCCGAGTTATAGCGTTCCTCGAAATACCTCATAAATAACCCTGAATTATTATGGAAATATGGTCCGTTTTCAAACACTTTCTCTTTATCTTGCAGGTTTGAGAAGATTACCGTAAAAAAAACCGCATGCTCCCAGCTTCAGGTTGATGTGGCCGCATGGCTATCATTTTTGTCGGATCCATCTTGTCAGTTCTTTTTTTGAGGGCCAGACTCTAATGAACTTGCAGATCAATGCATGATATTTCATGTAACTTTTGTACCTTTCCAGTTTGTTCATCGGAATGACAAACCTCAGTTTCTCCACTGCGCAGGGCAGACATCTTCCTTTGCTTCCTGCTTGCCAGCATGCACCCAGGACCGGTCCCGGTGGCCTTTGAGCAGCCTCCGCGTTGCTGTTACTGGTTCCTTCTCCCGCTGTCGCATCCCTGTAGGAGGGGATCTCTCCCCTCCTAGTCTCCTCTGTCATTTCTGAAACGCCTGTTCACTTCTGACCGTCTGTCCGCTAGTTTTTCGAGGTGTTCTGCGCTGCCTACCTCATGGCCGCAGGGTCATTAGGGTTGCAGAGCTCCAAGAATCCCTCATCGTTTTCCCTATTACAAATCTTTTAAGAATCCTTTATATATATATATATATATATATAATCGTTATTATTAGTTTTAATCTTTAGTTATTTATATATATTGAAAAACTAAAAAATGAATTGAATATTAGCTAGTTAACTAATAAAATTAAAAATTATATATATATATATATATATATATATATATATATATATATATAGATATAATCGTTATTATTAGTTTTAATCTTTAGTTATTTATATATATTGAAAAACTAAAAAATGAATTGAATATTAGCTAGTTAACTAATAAAATTAAAAATTATATATATATATATATATATATATTACTTTAAATATTATCAATCTATCCCCTCTCCCTCCAATAGTCAAACATAGCCATTTTCTTCTAGTTGTTAGGTTGACCTCTCTTCCTATTTAACTCTCTTCCTGGCTCTGTTTTTTCATCGTTTCCTGAAGATGAACCACACTTGTTGGTTCGAAACGCGTCTACCTAAATCTTCAATTTAACTTCTTCCGGAACAACTCTTTATACATTATATATATATATATATATATATATATATATATATATATATATTCAGTGTGATACATTCTATATATTCTCATATTACATTAAATTTTCCATTTTCATAATATTATAAAACCATTATATAAATGTAATATCATAAAAAATTATTATAATAAATAAAATAAATTTTATTAAAAAAATAGAAAAAAATTAATATGAAACTATATATATCATTGTCAATATAAAATTGATATCATTATGATTATTATAAAACGATATATTCATTGTGATATATAAAATGATTATTCCATATATATTAGCATAACAATTACTATAAAATCATTGTATATGTACATTAAAACCTGTGATTTTAAAACTTCTAACACCCGTCTCACAATATATTTGTATGATATACATACATTAAAATCTTGTTATTGTATATGTACATTAAAACCTGTGATTTTAAAACCTCTAACACCTGTTTCACAATATATTTGTGTGATATATATACATTAAAATCTTGTTATATTATAATTAAATTAAAGTTAAAACTTAAATAATTTTTAGGGCATGTCACAGTTATGGTATATGTATAATATATATACATTAAAATAATGTTATATTATAATTAAATTGAAGTTTAAACTTAAATAATTTCTAGGGCACGTTACGGTTATGGTGACAAAACTTTAACTGCAACAGCTCATGAGCATTATGTGAATGGTAACATATGCGTTTTAATGGGCATGGCATGATTTAAATTGCAACTCATATTTTAGGTTAAATGGACACATTTTAGTTAATTTTAAGTTACGATTTTATTAGAAAAATAGAAGAGGGTATATAGAGAAATTTCACATAAGATAAATTAGTTTTTAATATTATTATTGACCATGACAGATACAAATATATAAGACAAATTATTGATTTTGACATAACTAGATCATTATTACAATTCACATGTTGGAAATAATAATTTCTAGATTGACTCCTCGTAACTCCTAATGAAAACTACACATGATATGGAAGGATTACTTCCAACACCCTCCCTTAATGCTTACATGGAAAACATATTACAACAACAATATGATATATATGTCTAACTGGTCTTCATTAGTGCTCACATCCACTCTGGAATCTCGTAAACATTGCTCTTTCACCACCACATCTTCGAGTTGTTACTTGACCTCCATTTAAAATGTAACTGCCTCTGACCATCGTTGAGGTAATTTGCAAGATCAACAATATTGACAACTCACCTCATCGGGGCTTTTGCGATAAGAGCCATCAAGTAATGAACCATCCTATGGACCAAGCACCATCTGTCAGATATTTCACTTTCGGTTATCCGTTAGTTGATAAGATGGACGTTTGGATACTGAATGTGCTCAAGAGTTGATCAAACAACTTGACCTTACACAAAAATTTATGTTTCGGACACATAGGCTTCCAGTTTAAGAGCCACCAACCCTTTTTATAACCAAAATTACTCACACACAAGAATTGACGTTTCGGACACAGGGGCTTCCAGTTTAAGAACCATCAATCTTTTTTATAACCAATAAAAGACACACACAATAGAAAACTTCATCAACTCACACCACACAAAAGAACTTAAATCTCTCATAGTTGCTTTTTCTTTTTCAAATCACGCTCCATTATTTATATACAAATATATCCTCTACCCTTAAATTTTGGCAATTGGTCTAAGCCTATTGGTTGCCCAACACGGTGGGATCCTCCTTGGAAAGTGCTCCAAAGATGGCCCTCATATTCTCTAACGCAATGATCGCCGGGCCTGTGCTTTTCCTTCATGAAGTGGTGCGCGGTTTTGCAGCCAAATGGGTGGAGTCTGCATTGTGAGCAGAATGTGACATTGAAGTCGACCTCCCGATTCCTTTTACCTATGCATCAAATGCCTCTCGTCTAAGGCTATGTAGGCGTACAATAGGATCCAACAAATTTGATGGCATGCATGCTTGATTAACACTCTAGAAACCAAAATTATGCAGAGGGTCTTTGGATCCACGTTTGCAGACACTCATCGTTGGGATTGACTGTTCCCCTTAGTCTATGCTAGAAATTAGCTATGATCTTCCACAGACCCTTACGTGTAGTGGTGTTGAAGTAATTTGGGAGGAATTACTTATATAACACTCTTGTTGCGTTGAATGCTTTAATCAATACCACCGATGGCTGCAGCCGCAACGATCTGATGCTGGTGAGACCACCATTAACAACAAACGTTCCCACTATGACAAATCAAGCAGAAATGTCCCAATCTGTGGCTACTTCCACAGCTTTCACACCACTCATTGGCTCAGCAGAATGAATGAAAGGCTCCACGGTTTTACACCGCAGGTAGTCACTGATCTTTCTTAGGAACATGTACGAGTCAAATCGAACTCAGATCTGCAGACAACGCCAAATCTATACAATAACGAAACAAAATCACACACGCATCTAAACTACTCTAATCTAATCAATTTTTTTCACAGATCTCACATCTTCCTGCCCCCCGTTGAGGGAGTTAAGCTAGTACCCGCTCTGATACCATATTATAAAAATAGAAGAGGGCACAAAGAGCAATTGCACACAACACAACTCACTGTTCAACACTATTATTGGTCATCACAGGTACAAATATAAAAGACAAAAATAACTGACTTTGACACAACCATATCAACATTACAACTCACACATTAGAAACAACGACTTTTAGATTGACTCTTCGTAACTCCTAAGGACAACTACACATGACATGGAAGCATTACTTCCAACAAATTCAATGTACTTATTTTTAATTTGTTTTTTCAATAATCTTTATATGTGTTTTTATTTTTCTCTAATCCTCATACTTAGATATCAACAAAAGGTACTGTAAATTTTTAATCATAATTTGGTAAAAATTATTTTAAACAAAGTTAAAACACTTGATTTAGATATGCAAGGAAGTTATCACATTTAATTGCATTCATTAATAGAGTGGTGAGGAGGAGAATACACTAACATCTTTTAACTTACACTATCCTATAAATAAAATAATTAGTAAAAAGATTAGAGTACCCCATTCCAATAAAAAGGCTTATGGCTTAATTAAACTTATTAATATTAATTTAAATATTACAATAATTAATATGTGATATTACTACCAATTTTATTATTAAACTTTAATATTAATTATTAAACATTCATACTCATTGAAAATAATCTTCATAGTAATATTATTGTTATCTTAATATTAATATCATTACTATAATTAAACTACTATTAATATTAATATTATTTAATGTCAAATAATGTTAAAATTTAAAGTAAAATATAAACTTAAACTAAAACCAAAACTTATAATAAAAATAAAACTAAAACCAAAAAATATAACCTTAAAATATACATCAAGCTAAAACTAAAACCAAAACCTTAAACTTTAGAGGACAGTAAAACTAAAACCTTAAAACCTAAAACATTAAAAGAATTATACAGGTACTAACTTGGTTCTACCCTCGCAAATAGTGATCGAAGACGTTTATGAAACAATGTATCGTACACATGATAATTTTTATTAGTGAGAAACTAAAATGTTTACTTCTCCATTATGATATTTAAACTATATATGTAGCTCTAACTTATGTTTAAATATATGTTGCTCTAGAAAATTGAATCACTAATATGGCAAACACCTAGAGATATAGTTACTCAGTTTCATGGATAAAAAGGGAAAGAGATAAGTCTCCATGCTCCGTTTCCAAAAGCCACGATTTTTATTTTTTCGAGAAGTCATGACACGCTGTACTCCATCGTGGTTGGGATTTCACGTACAATCCTTGTACTATGTGCTCATTAGAATGCAGCTTATAATCATTCCTTTTTCGAAAGTGCGTATTCTAGTGTAAAATCAATGGTATGTTCAATGCATTTGGGAATTGAACTCTGTACCATCACTTTCATATTCAATTCACTATATGGATCAGTGTATTTTCAAGCTACTTAGATGGAAAATATATCTTGATGCAATTAGATTTTGGACTTTCATTGATTAGAAGTTTGAGTGATACATTGAGTTTTCTATAATTTGGAGTTAAAAATAATTAATATTATTTTGTATTAATGGAGAAATGGTTACATAGTTGTAACGTATCTCTTTAGTTTAGGATTTGTTCATAGAGTTTAGGAGTTTGTTTACAACTACCTGATTTCTAGTGATGTATTTAATATTGTAATATTCATTTGATGTGATAGTAGAGTGAATGGAGAGAGAGTTTCTTTTTTGTTTGAGTGCAATCTCTAGGTGCAGTGCTCACCTGTGAGCTGCAACTCCTTCTTTTAATTCAAGTCTGATTTTTATCTTGGTATCAGAGCTCTAATTCGCCACCACCGGGCAGGTTCGATCTGCTACCACCGAGCGGATCAAGGAACCCCAATTCGCCGCCACCAGGCAAATCAAATCTGCTGCTACCGAGCAGAAATTTCCACGTGCCACCACCGGGCAAGACCGATTTGCAAAAAATTGCAGATTTCTCAAAGAAAAAGAGGTTGGCGCTTCTTTCCTGTCAAAGGCGCTACTCAAAAGCTAAAAATCTGCGCCAGGAAAAAATCGACGCGTTTCACGTTTTCTGGCACGATTATCAGCTAAAATCCCGCGCCAATGGAGATTTCTGGCGCGCTGGCGCGATTATCTCCATCGAATCCGCGCCAATGGCACGACTATTCCTTAAAATCCCGCGCCAGCTTGTGCTTCTGCTCTTTTATGGCACGACTGTGCGCGAAAAATCCGCGCCAACTTCTGCTTCTGCTCAAAAAATGGGCGCCAACCCTTTCTTCGGCTCAGAGATGATCAATGATCTGAGACCCTTCGCTCCAGGTGTTACTGCAGTCCACCTGATCTTACAGATACTCCTAGCATGCTCTACTACCACTACAGCTATGTAATTAATGATGCATCCCTAAAAATTTTTTTGAGGCTATCTCTACCCTAAGCTCTGATACCAAGATAAAAATCAGACTTGAATTAAAAGAAGGAGTTGCAACTCACAGGTGAGTACTGCACCTGGAGACTGCACTCAAACAAAGAAGAGACTCTCTCTCCATTCACTCTACTATCACATCAAATGAATATTACAATATTAAATACATCACTAGAAATCAGGTAGTTGTAAACAAACTCCTAAACTCTAGGAACAAATCCTAAACTAAGGAGATACGTTACAACTATGTAACCATTTCTCCATTAATACAAAATAATATTGATTATTTTTAACTCCCCCCCTTAATGGAGAAGGGGTTACCCCGAACTCCTAGCATCCATCTAAATAACTCAAACTTTACACGCCCTAGAGGCTTAGTAAAAATATCAGCTAAGTTATCACAAGTTTTACAATACTCCACACATATTTCTTTTGACTGTATCTTTTCTCGAACAAAATGAAACTGATTGTCAATATGCTTGGTATTTTTATGAAAAATTGGATTGTATGCAAGCTTGATGGTACTCTGCTTGTCAGTTTTGATACTAGTTAATTCTTTATGTCCTTCTCCTGCATCGTCAATGCAAACAGCTTGCCTTTGAGTGCCAGAACACGATTTGTATTCTGTGTCTCGTACAAGTTCTTGATCGTTGTCCATATATCAGCGGCCGACTTGGAATCTCTGATATGTGGGATAATATTGTCTTTAACGGACATCTTCAGTATAACTTTTGCTTTCGTTTCTCTTTTGCTTTCGTGGCCAATTGAAGTGTTCAGTTGGATAGAAATGAATAACATTATAGAATCATATCTCCACGAGTCTGGCAAACTCGATGGAATGAATTTCTCCAACTGGAAGTTCAAAATGCAAACTTTGTTGGAAAGTATAAATGCGTGGTCAATTGTCATGGGAGATGAGCAGAGATCTGGAACAGCGACCCAAGAACAAGACTGGGATAAAAGAGAAACGAAAGCAAAAGTTACACTAAAGATGTCCGTTAAGGACAATATTATCCCACATATCAGATATTCCAAGTCGGCCGCTGATATATGGACAACGATCAAGAACTTGTACGAGACACAAAATACAAATCGTGTTCTGGCACTCAAAGGCAAGTTGTTTGCATTGACGATGCAGGGGAAGGACAGAAAGAATCAACTAGTATCAAAACTGACAACCAGAGTACCATCAAGCTTGCATACAATCCAGTTTTTCATAAAAATACCAAGCATATTGACACTCAGTTTCATTTTGTTCGAGAAAAGATACAGTCAAAAGAAATATGTGTGGAGTATTGTAAAACTTGTGATAACTTAGCTGATATTTTTACTAAGCCTCTAGGGCGTGTAAAGTTTGAGTTATTTAGAGGGATGCTAGGAGTTCAGGATAACCCCTTCTCCATTAAGGGGGGGAGTTAAAAATAATCAATATTATTTTGTATTAATGGAGAAATGGTTACATAGTTGTAACGTATCTCCTTAGTTTAGGATTTGTTCCTAGAGTTTAGGAGTTTGTTTACAACTACCTGATTTCTAGTGATGTATTTAATATTGTAATATTCATTTGATGTGATAGTAGAGTGAATGGAGAGAGAGTCTCTTCTTTGTTTGAGTGCAGTCTCCAGGTGCAATACTCACGTGTGAGCTGCGACTCCTTTTAATTCAAGTCTAATTTTTATCTTTTGGCCATTGGATTTAGTGATTGCATTCCATTTTGGTATTTAGAGATTTTAAATTATTGAAAATTTTTTACATTATTTATAAACTTGATTTCTATACATTAATAAGATATTGAAAATTGATTATATAATCATATAAGGTGAAAACACTAGTTTTTCCAAACTTTTGCATGTAATTTTGTTCATTTAAAATATATTAAAAAAAATTAAACTTTATTTTAACATTTTTTATTCTCATTTTATTTATTCTCTTTCCCTTTTCTTTTTCAAATTTTATTGTTAGAACAGATTCTAAAATTCAATATTATTAAATCTAACACAAAAATCTAAAACATTAAACCCAATGTTTGAAATGCCTGGAACATCCTATTAAAATGAAAAAAATAAAATTATAAAATTAATCATCATATTAAAATAAAAATAAAAATAAAAATTAATTACATTAGAAACAAAAGCATTGAATTATTGGTTCAATATTGCTAAAAAATAATGAAAATTAAGAGCCTCCTGTACCACTGCAACAATTCATATGACAAATATTCACAAGATAAGATAATATAGCCATGAATACAAACTATTATAGCATAAACTGAGAAACTTAATAGACTATGACTGTAGGTTTATTTATGTAGGCCTGTTTTTGAGCCTGCCACCCGCGGGTTGGATGGCACAACGGGCTAGTGCATGTCTCTAGGCTTGTATTTGAGGCTGTGACTGGTACACCACCTACCATGAAACAGACAGGCGCATGCATGCTGTTTAACTACTATGAAACAGACAGGCGCATGCATTCGCTAATGGAGCTATCCGTTTCAGAAGGTGAAGAGCGATACTTTGAAGAATTTAATGAATGTTTTATAAATTTTGTTTTCAATTTTTTATCACTCATTATGACAAGTGTTTATAATAATAAATATGGTAAATTTTTAATGTCTATCAATAATAAATATGGCAATTTAATAAATATGGTATTTTTTTTTATAATTTGATAAATAATTATTTTAAATAGAGTTTTAGATATGTAAAGAAAATATCACTTAAAATTTCATTCATTGATTGAGTGGCAACTACCAGAATATATACTAACACCTTTCATGTAGGTCATTATATAAGTTTTATAACAAGTTTTATCTAAAATATAAAGTACTAAAAAATAAAATAATTTGTATGGACACTTTAATGTCTTTTATTTAGTTAACTTCACATTTAATATATTGTTTTTTAGTGGGGGACAACATATTCATTCAATCAAAATATATACATATATATTACCACCATAGATCCATCTTAACTAAGGATCTAACATGATCGGAGAGGGATCAAATTTATTCATGTGCAAATTTCTTTAGAGTGCAAAATACAAAGTGCTATTTTTCATTATTTAAATTGTATTTTTTAATGCTATATATATATATATATATATAACCAAATAAACTTTTTAACCATAAAAACTTATTTTTCCATAATATATACAATTTTTTTTAAATGATATATAATATAAATATTTTACATCACTTAAATTGAATATTTTTTATATACAACATTAACATGTTTTATTTTAACGATTTGTTTTCTATATATAGATATATATGAAGTTGATATCAACATAAATTAGTTAACATAGATCTTCAAATAGTGTATTCAAATCTCTTGTTGAAATATTTTTGAAAAGTGTAAAATTTAAACATCTTATTCTTACATTTTTTCACTTTTATTCATTCTTTTATTATAGCCGACATAATATTTTTATTTAGAGCATAATTTTTATTTTTATTTTTATTTTGAAGGGAATAAACATACAAATATACTTACATATCCCATCATAATGAGTTGTAGAATGAGTCTCTTAGCTAAATAATTGAAAAAGGTATATTGATAATTGAAAACAATATATGATTAATAGTTGTCTACTTTTTACTATCTATTGGGAAACTAGATCGAAAAGAGAAAGGATAAAAATCTCAATGTTGAGCAATGATCAATGCCCGTACTCAACTATCTATATCTAGTTAAGAGATGCATGTTAAGAATTTCCGATCCAAGATAGAAATCCTAAGACATTAATGGGATTCCTCCTCCTTAAGAAGGGAAAAATTCCTTAAAAATAGATCATAAAGCATAGGGCCAAGCGTTGGACACTAAAAGTTTTATTGTGTGTCACACTTTGAAGCTGAATAAAATCCAGTGACTAATTTACTAAATTTGTTAAGAAAAATACAACTTGCATTATGCCACCATGAAGCTAGAACACGAGTATAGGATAGATACTCATTAGGATCCATGCAGGGTGAAGTATTAAGAATTCAATAGTATGGGTGTCTTGTCATGGACATATTGGTTATATGGGGATTAAATGCCATGCAATTCACCAAATGTTAATTGATGTGCATTCATGTGGAGGATTCATAATATCACAGTATGGGTTGGATGTTAAACATTTTATTAACAATTAATTTCATAGAATATTTCCTCGTGAGAATACTTGATTCTTGAAAATATAAAAAGTAAATCAAAAACATATGGAGGTGATTCAATATGCATATGACTGATGATTATTCAAGAATCTCTAATGATAACGAGATTAAAGATATTCATTCCTTAGAACTAAGTTTAAGCATTATTTTAAGACATAGACTTTTACCATGTTCTTTTTCATAACAACTAGTCTCCAAGCATATGAATAAAGAATTGTCCTTATAGGGCTATAGATATCCCCTCTCAGACTTGTTACCGTTGAGTTTCTCTTTGAAGTTCCATAAAAGGAAAGGAAGAATGAAAATTGTTTCCTTAGCTAGACTTGAAACTCTTGTTGTGTCATTTTTAGTTGTCATCGGTAGTTCAATGTGTTGGATCTTGTTATGGTCCAAATGGAGAGAAAATTTAAATTGAGGTGATTCTAGTAGCCCTCCTCATCCATATCCAATCCAATTCCTGCTTTGTTGCTAATTTTACGCCTTTGGCTTTGAATTGATTCACTAAGGATGATTTAGTGTAGTTTGCCACTTATTCAAGGATAAACTATTGTTGAAAGATGGATATATTCTAGGCCAACCATATTCTCCAGCAACATATTTTGGTAAATCCAACTAGAGACACTTAATGGTATTTTTGTTTATGAAACATCACTTGTATACGCTACCACGATGTTGAAATAAGATTCTTTAGTTTACTTATATATTCTTTCCAATGCACTCCACTATACCGTTTCTAGATATTCACATTAAATGAATAGGTGGTGGTCTATTTGCAATGAACGCATGCATAAAACACACCTAGAAGGACCTTGTAGATCCCCCTTGTGTGAATATATTCTACAATAAAAACTTTGTCCGTGCGCTAAATTTCAACGAAACATGTTGGTTTTTGAGATTCCATTGAGTGCCATATTTGGTCATAGATTCATTGCACTTGGTGGTATGGTTTTGTATTTTAGATGATACTTATATCTTTGTTTTACCATGTATATGGAGGTGCCCCATCCCCATTGATTTGGGGTGGCTTGTAACCCTGAAGTATATCCTCTAAGTGAAGCTTCAAGACAACTCATGGAATGAGTGAGATGGGAAATAAATTGTCAAAGTGCCAACTTTTCTGTCACCAAGAAGGTTACCATAAAGAGATGTCGGTTTTCCCTTATCATGTTAGCCATTCTTAGAGTGGGTGGAAATTCTAATTCAAAATCAAAATCAAAAGATGTTATCCATTATGTTGTCTCGCTGGATGTTGATGTTTTGTCCATTACCTATAATCGAAGCGAGTTTGGGAAAAAGGAGGGGATGAATTGCTTTGAGAAGTTTCTAAATAGAGTATCCTTTTTTCTCAATTGTGGGATTTTCAATACATTGCTTTTGAAACCCTCCTAATTATTTTTTATGCAGAATTTTCTTACTCCAGCTATATTTACTTGTGGTTAATCACCAAAACAAATTTGCGCTTATGCTAAATGTATCAGGATAGGATCCTTAATTTCTATTCCGTCATTGGATTTTATGAACCGATTAAAATCTTTTTGAGTTTGATTTACCCCTTGCCACATGAATTGTCCTAGTCCTTAAGCTAGCTATTGTCATGGTGGTGAGTAAAGCAAATATTTAGAAAGTGGTTAGAGCCTATGGAACTGATTTGAATAATGCGAGTCTTCCCACAAGGTTTAACCATTGAAATCCCAATTGAGTAAATTTAGATTTGATTCACTAATAAGTATTGCCAGCACAAAAAATAATTAACATTATTATTTTTATGTTTTTATTAAATAAAAAGTTCAAATAATTAAAATCTAGATTATTTTTGAGATTTTTTTAATCAATAAATGTGAGGCTTTTGTTTTTATTAACAATATAGTAAAATGTTATCTTTTTCCATTATTATTATTTTTTGTGGGTAAATAAGTTTTGTTTTATTAAATTTATACTATATTACATAATATTAAAATCATTTTATTAGATTGAAAATTAGACAAGCTACAAAATTTCATGTTTTTTGTTCCAAATATCCGTATATGTTAATGTCTATTAACAAAGACTTCATTATGTAAGGCATTATGTCACTGTACTTGTAAATTCTAAATGGAGTAGAAAAACCATAAGTTGACTGAAATGATTAAGAAGATGTGAAAGTATTAATAATACCTAGAATGACTAGATTGTGCAAGATTTAGATTGTTGCAGCGCTCTCCTCAATGCAAGCTAGCTCTTCATGTTCTTCCGCCTCCAAAGAGTTGGTTAACATTATTATTTTAGTATTTTTATTAAATTGAAAAATTAAAACCACTACTCCATATAATTTTTCCATTTTTCATTAAAAATATATATTTTTTAAATATTATCAATATGTTAAAGATTATCACATTATATTTTCCATGTGTTAAAAATTGCTATGTTATGAAACAAGATTGAGGTCATGGGACACGTATTCCAAGTTGAATGTTGGGAAAAACAATTTAGTGGACATCACTTGTGATTAATTAATGGCTATGGAAATTGGCAAAGGAATAGTGGCAATAATTAACATTTAATTATGAAAATAAAGGAAAATAGTAGAAAATGAAGGTGAAGAGACACAGATTTGCATGCAAGGAAAATTAGAGCAAAAATGAAGGAAAATGAAGAAAACAGAGGCCTCAATGATAAAAAGGCTTTTGAGGATCATTTCACAGCTTTTTGTTAGTTCATTTTTGGAGCTCTCATTTCGTTATCTCATTCTCTCATACTCTTGCACACTTAGAGAAATCTTGAAGCATTATTGGAGCACTATAGCATTCACTTGAATTTGGATAAAGAAGGCAAAGGAAAGCATAGAAATGCAATAAAACAATTGGATCAACAACTACAACTAGTTTGCTTTGTAGGTAATAGGTTGCTTGTGTAATTTCCTTGCTGATTTTTGGATGCATGGTATATGCATGTGATTCTTTAGTTATGTGTTGTCATTGACATGGATATTTACCTGGATTGACAATAGTTTTAGCGTTGCCTTTCCATTTCCTAAATAGCCATGGTGTTGTGTGTTTTTCCACTTTTTTTTCGATTGGTGCTGAGGTTCCTCATGAATGTGGGATGAGACAAACACTCTATATCCCTTGGTGGGTTGAGTTATTAGTCCATGGAGCCGTGGTTGGAACAAATGAAATGGATTCCTAGAAGGTTTTGGGTTGAGATACTAGTTCCTGGAGCCTTCGACAACTTGGGTAGAGACTGATCTAGTTGATGTTAGTGATTTCTAGACGTAGAGGTGGAATCACCATGGTTGAGGGTTGAGGTGGTTTGGCCTCTGCAATACCTAGTTGGTTTTATTTTGGTTTATTTCATAAGATCGCACATTCATGGTTAAAATACGGTGCGAGGGTGATTGGATGAAAGAGAGATTTGGTTCAGCCCAATTTATGGTTGGGTGGTACATGGAAGTCCCTGAATTGGTTGGTATTTTCCTATATTAATAAGAGTTATTTTCCTATTGTGACTTATAAATACTTGTAATGACTATGTTGGTGATATTATGGATAAATTTCCATGGTTTCTATGTTGGTTATTTGTTGGTTAAATGATGTAGTTTATCTCTGGCTCTTGGAATTATTTGTTTAGTTATTGAATGGCTGATGAATATATAGACTAACAAGTGTTGTTGCAACTAGCTAAAGAGGGTATAAATCCTTTTTGGTGATTCTCAGATGGAGACTATCAATTTATGATTAGATGTGCATTATGACCTATAGCTTACATGTTTTCCATATGTTTGTCATGGATTTGGTAGTCTAAAACAAGTTCTTGCTTCAATTTTAAATGTTTGGCTTTGTCGTCATGTGAATTATGATCTTGGAAAGTTATAGTCAATTATGGGCAATGGTTTGGAGGCTAGGCTAAAAACGTGGCATAGATCCCAGGACCACATGCTTAGATCTGAAGAGTTTAGGCCATAATCGCATGGAAGAAGGCTTGTGCGTGCAGTTGGAGGCCTATAACCATACCCTTTCCTTGTTATGCATGCAGTTGGGGTGCTAGGTCCCTGTAGGATATCAGTATGTGTTCAGTTTGTAGGTCCCACTTTCTTAACTAAAAATTGGAGGTCAGGTCATGTCATAGTGACACTCGTCTCATGTTTACCCTGGCAAGCTTGTGAATTTGGGTAAATGTGGGAGGGGTAGTTACATATTAGTATCAAATCTTCCAAGTTCAAACACTTAGAATGAATGGGCTATATGTGATTGTTATGCATGCATGTCAGTTGTTGATTTGTTTTCTATGCATGCATTGTGATGGCCATTATTTCAATTTGCATCATCATGATGATGTTGGTGTGTTATAATGTTGATATTAATGTCGTTGATCTGTTAGTGTCGTTATGTATATATATCATGCTAGTTTGGATTGATTTGTGTATACGATATAGCCTCCCCTAAACTTCATTGAGGTATGATTTTGATTATGTTTATATTAGGTTTATCTAACATGGTATGTTTGTAGGAGGAAGAAGATCAGAGATGACGAGAAAAATGGTGGATTACAGCTCACATGACTCTCCTTATAGATTAGTCAAGCAACAAAGAGATGGGTACTCTCCTTATATAGCAGATCCACTGAGAAGTCGAAAGGTAGAGATCAAAAGGTGTAAGACAAACAATGACATGATAATCAAGTCACAGGAAAGGATTTCCAGAGCCCAGGAAAAGAAATCAGAGGCCAATGCAATGATCCTTCAGAGCTTATTAGATTTGCAGATATAGGGACAATCAAGAATCAATTATGGATTAGAGGAAAGAACTAATGGGGCATATGGTAGCAGGTCTCAATCAGGGAATAGGTCGGACATGGATGACACATTCAGAGGTGGTAGATGGTTGGATACACTTGACGTGAGAGGTAGTGCTTATGGTTTCTATTCTAGTTCTGAATCAGAGAGATATCGTGGTCATGACCATTGTCATCCTTATAAGAAGAGTGAGAAGCAGTACTTGACAAATGGGTTTAAGAAAGCCAAACCTCCTACCTTTGATGGAGAACTGAAGAAACTGAAAGATGCAGAAGCATGTATTCCTGGGATGAATTTCTTTGAGCTGCATGATTATATAGAGAATATGAAATCCATGATAACTATTTTCAGTGTTGAAGGAAATGTAGATATCTTGTGGGAAGATGTGAAGTGTGTCGAGGAATCAGGATAAAGGAGTTGGGTTGGCATGAGTTTAAGAGACTCTTCAGAAAAAATTACTTGTCTGAGAGATACTATGATGGAAACGATAATGAGTTTTATGAGATGAATATGGGTTTTATGATGAATGAAGAATACACGACTAATTTTCTAGAGCTATTGAGGTATGTACCATATCTTAAGGATGAGAAGAAAAAGGTTCAAATTTTTATCAATGGGTTGCCTTCAACATTTAAAGATTATACTGAGTATGATGAGCCTCGCTCATTGGAGGGATTCATTGGAAAGTTGAAGCATTTTTATGAGCATTCTAAGCATAAGTTTGTGCCTATGCATGATTAGAAGGGGAATGAAAGACTAAAGGAAACTGGGATAAGAAGCGAGGAAAACCTCAGGATGCAAGTAACAAGGAGAATGCAATGCCATACAAGAATTTCAATGTAGTTGATAGACATGGGTCTCAACCTAAGGAGTAGAACAAGGATGATGGCAAGAAGCCTTTGCAATGTTGGAATTGTGGTGGAGAGCATCACAGGAGAGATTTTCCACAACATCGGGGTGGCAGGCCTCATATTTATAGTGCTCATGAGGCACAAATAGTTGGAGATGTTTGGAAAACTATTCCTCGGAATTATGCAATAGTCGATAATAGGCAGGTTGATCATCAAGCATATATTATCGAAATTTAAGGTAAGCTTTGTGATCAAGTTGTTTCTATTTTGATTGACCCCCAATCTAACTATAGATATATCAGTCTTGACTTGATGGATAAGTGTTGCTTGAATAAAAATGTGCATGCAAAACCTTGGTTGGTGCAGTTGGCTACAGGAATCAAGAAGAGAATTCATCATTGAGTGATATCTTGTGCATTTGCGTTGAATGGTATGTCTACTTCAACACATCTGAATGTGCTCCCTTTAGGTTCATACAGTATGCTATTGGGCATGGATTGGTTGTACATTCACATGACTAAGGTAGATTTCTATAATAAGGCTATTGAGTGTCTAGATTATAATGGAGAGAAGAGAATCTTGTAGGGTAAGAAGAAGCCTACATCAGTGAGAATGGTTACAACTATGAAAACAAAGCACAATAGCAAGAAAGGGTGTGTATTGTTTGAAGTGCATATTTCTAGTGACAAAGGGAAGGATGTTGAAGTCTTGAAGAGGTACCATGTTTTGTAGAAGTTTCAGGATGTATTTTTAGCAGAAATTTCAAAGTTTCCTCCTCACAGGGAAGTGTACTATTCTACTGAGTTGATTATGGGAGAAACACTAGCATAAAATGCACCTTACAGGATGAGCACTCTAGATTTTGTGGAATTGAAGTTGCATCTTAAGGAAATGCTTGATAAGGATACATAAGGCCAAGTGTGTCACCTTGGGGTGCACCAATGTTGTTTGTGAAGAAGAAGGATGGTACTCTTAGGTTATGTATTGATTACAGACAGTTGAATAAAGTGACTATCAAAACAGGTATCCTTTGACACAAATTGATGACTTGTTTGATCAATTGAAGGCACGTTGAAGGTAGCAGCAATATTCTCAAAGATTGACTTGAGATCAAGATATCATCAGGCATTCATCAAAGAAGAAGAAATTTACAAGACCAAATTCTGTATCAGTTATGGGCATTATGAGTTTGTGGTGGTTCCTTTTGGTATTACTAATTCTCTAGCTACTTTCATGTGTATGATGAACAACGTGTTGTGTCCTTCTCTAGACAAGCTTGTGATAGTGTTCATTGATGACATATTGATATATTTTAAGAATGAGGAAGAACACGCAAAGCACCTGGCAGGAGTTTTAAGATTGTTGAGAGAGCATCAGTTGTATGCCAAGCTCAGCAAATGCAGTTTCTTTTAGTCTCAGATTCATTACTTGGGACATGTTGTTTCCAAGGAATGGATATCAGTGGACATGGAAAAGATTAGAGATGTCATGGAGTGTGAAACTGTTGGGTCCCTATAATACTAGTGATTACCCCATTACTATTGTAGTTATACCCCTTTAATATTGTTGTGCCCCTATTGCCCCCATATTGTTATTACTGTGCCCCATAGAATCCCTCTATTGTTATTTTTGTGGCTTTATATTATTATTGTTAGGTCGGATGGATTATATTGTGACTCCTTAGACTCCTATATATAGAAAGGAGGTTTTGTCATTTGAATCATCCAAGAATTATTCATTTATGTAATGTAAAGGAGGTTGCCCCCTCGAAGAGGTTGAATTCAAAGGCGTTGATCTATCTTTTCTATCTTTTCTTGAGCTAGTTTCATAACATTTGGTATTGGAGCTTTGGATTCTAGGGTTTCGTTGTTCCAAACAGGTCATCGTGGCATTTTCGCTATAAATTTTTTTCTGTGACATTTCAGAAGTCGCAAAAAAAACCCATTTGAGATGAAATCGTGCTGAACTTTGGGTCTGAATTTCAGAGCTTTTTGCGCTATATTTGTGGAGATATGATCTGAGTAAGTTTGTCTTTTTGTAGACTCCTGAATTACATTTAAAACAGATGACCTAGGGAAAATTGTCATAACTTTCTCTCTGGGGATCGGATTGAAATTTCATAAGAAGGTACAAAAAAAGGACAGACTGTAGTTTCTTTTATGCATCTTTTAAATCAAAAGGTCGAAACAGTGACTCGTGGTACATCGTACAATTTTGCTCTACTAAACTAATCTATAAGCAAGTCAATGTGGGAAATTTCAAATAACTCCTCCTTGGAGAATCCAATTTGGGTCAGACTTGTGGCATTGGAAAGAGGACACAGAGGGCTACTACAGGTCACAAATTCAGAACTAGATGATCAGAAAGTACAGATATACATCAGAGGCAATATCGAGCTCCTACAAAGTGAAAAACGGTGTGTAGATTTTCTTAAATTTTTGCTTAAGCTTGGTTTGAAAATTTATTTTGAAGGAATTCAAAGGGCATAGTAGAGCATTATTATCGGTAACTGATGCCCCGAGGAAAGAAAATGCAAACACCTAGTAAGGAATCTGAAAGCTCTAGCATGACTCATGAAGAAGATGAAGAAATGCAACATGATATATCAAAATTACAAGACCAAGTGCAACAACTGTCCCTTGCACAAAAAGGAACAGAATCTAGGATGGATGGTTTAAAGAAAGATGTAGAAGCTAAGATGGATGGTTTAAAGAAAGGTGTAGAAGCTAAGATGGATTGTTTAAAGAAAGGCGTAGAAGCTAAGATGATTGACGTGGAAGCTAAGATGGATGATTTGAAGATAGATTTGAAGACAGACATGGACGAATTGAAGATAAATATGAATAAGTTGCTACAAGAAATGGTCCCTAAGGGTGAAAGGGTACTAAAGGAAACTCATGATGAGAACAAAATAAATGTTAATCATGATTCCATAGATGCTAATGTTGGATCGAAGGCTCACCATATTCCAAAAATCGATATGAGGAAGTTTGGTGGCAAGGATCCTGCCACATGGATATTACAGATGGAGTAATTCTTCGATCTCAATAATGTGCAAAACACATAAAAGGTACGTATAACAACTTTATATTTGGAACCAAATCAGTTTGTATGGTATCAATGGCTTTGCTCTCATAAACCATTTATCACTTGGGCAATTTTTACGGAAGAATTGATAGCACATTATGAGGATACAAAAAGCAACACTTCTTTTAGCCAATTGATAAGTCTCAAACAAAAGGGTTCAATAATGGAGCACATTGAGGAGTTCCAAAAATTGAACATAAGGGTAAAATATATTCCAGAGGAGCATAGGATTGATGTGTTCATAGGGTATTTAAAGGATAATATCCAACATGATGTTCGCCTTTGGGAACCTGATTCATTAGAGAAGGCATTCAGGTTAGCAAGAAAAATGGAAAGCAAAATTATGGCAACCAGGAAGCATACCACTCACAACTATAAAGACGGAAGTGTTGTTGCCCCTAGTCTTCCACAACCTATAAGGTTAACACCACAACAATTGGAAGAAAAAAGAGCAAAAGGGCTTTGTTATAGTTGTGATAGCAAATACACTAAAGTTCATAAGTGTGCTGAGAAGAAATTATTCTACATAGATTGTGAAGAGGAAGAAGAAAAGGAGCAAGAAAGGTCAAAAGAAGAGGATATACTCTAGGAACAAAGCCTAGATGAAGAACAAATAAATCTGACCATATCTTGTAATGCATTGGCGGGAATTACCACTCCTCAAACCATCAAGATAGAAGGACAAATCAAGAAGAAAAAGGTAATAGTGTTGATTGATTCAGGAAGCACCCACAATTTTATTCATTGTAAGGTAGCAAAAGAATTGAATTGCTTCCTATATCCAGCACCAGAGTGTCAAGTGATGATTGCAAATGGAGGAACAATAAATTGCTCTAGAAAGTGCCATAATATCAAGCTATCCATGGGAGAATATGTATTGACTAGCCCAATGCTTTCCATTCCAATGGGAGGTGATGATGTTGTACTAGGAGTCCAATGGCTACAATCCCTGGGTACAATAGCTTTTAATTTTCAAGAACTTTTCATCAAATTTTCTACGGAAGGAAAGGAAGTTGAATTAAGGGGTATTGCAGGGAAACCAGGAAAGATAATCAGCTCTAATAGTATGACGAAGCTTCAAAAAAAGGAGCAAAGAGGTGTAATTGCACAATTATGCTCACTAGATGTTTCCACATCGGAATCATCTATTTCTCCAGATCTCCAAAAATTCCTGGACAATCATTCCAAGGTATTTGAGACTCCCAAAGGTCTCCCACCTATGCGTGATCATGATCATGCTATTCATCTGATTCCAGGAAGTGTTCCTCCCAACATCAGGTCGTACAGATATCCCTATGTCCAAAAGAGTGAAATTGAACGTATGGTTGCAGAAATGCTAGAGGCTGGTATAATTCAACCGAGTCAAAGTTCTTTCTCTGCTCCAGTAGTATTGGTGCACAAGAAGGATGGATCATGGCGCATGTGTCCAGATTATAGGGAGCTCAACAAGCTCACTATTAAAGATAAGTTCCCCATTCTTGTCATTGATGAATTATTGGATGAATTGCATGGACCAATTTACTTCACCAAGTTGGATCTTCGTTCAGGATATCATCAAATCAGAATGAACACTGAAGACATTCCGAAAACATCATTTAGAACTCATGAGGGTCATTATGAATTCTTGGTCATGCCTTTTGGCCTTACCAATGCACCTTCAACATTTCAAGGTTTGATGAATTCAATTTTCAAACCATTCCTTATAAAATTTGTGTTAGTATTTTTTGATGATATACTAATCTACAGCAAGTCTTGGAAGGATCATGTTGAACATGTTGACAGGGTGCTACAACTATTGAAGGAGAAACAATTATATCCAAAAAGATCCAAATGTTTCTTTGGAGTCCAGGAGGTGGAATATTTGGGTCATATTGTATCTCATGAAGGAGTTAAGGTAGACCCTAGCAAAATTAAAGCCATTAAGGAATGGAAAATCCCCACATCCATAAAGCATCTGTGAGGATTTCTCGGGTTGACAGGATATTATCACAAGTTTGTTAAGAATTATGGGAGAATAGCAGCACCTCTAACAACTTTATTGAAGAAAGATGCATTTTCATGGACTCCGGAAGCAACAAAGGCCTTTGGACATATTAAAGAGGCAATGTGCCAAGCACCGGACTTAGCTACACCGGACTTCACAAAAACATTTATTGTGGAATGTGATGCTTCAGGAAATGGAATTGGTGTTGCTCTAATGCAAGATGAAAGACCCATTGCTTTTGAAAGTCGTCCAATCAAGGGAAAGTTTTTAAGCAAAGCTATTTATGAGAAGGAAATGTTGGCAATACTCCATGCACTTAAGAAATGGCGACCCTACCTAATGGGTAGACACTTCAACGTAAAAACGGATCATGATAGCCTTAAATACTTTTTACAACAAAGATTATCCTCTGAAGAGCAACAAAAGTGGGTCACAAAGATGTTGGGTTATGACTTTGAAATCATCTACAAAAAAGGGAAGCAAAATGTGGTGGCAGATGCACTCTCAAGAAAGGATGAGGATGTGGAAGCATTGTTGTGCGCCATTTCTATTATCCAACCAGATTGGATAAACGAAGCAAGGGAGGAATGGAGAATGACGAAGAAGTGTGGGCACTTATTCGAAAGTTACAACAAGATTCCAGTACGTCTGATACATTTAGCTGGAAAAATGATTCGTTATGGTACAAAGATCGCTTATACCTATGTAAGAATTCCCAGCTAAAACAAAAAATTCTTATGGAATTGCACACTTCTCCCTTAGGAGGGCACTCAGGATTTTTAAAAACTTACCACAGGGTTAAGAAGGAATTTTTTTGGGATGGCCTTAAATTAGATATTCAAAAGTTTGTGGCGGAATGTTTGGTTTGCCAACAAAATAAAGTTGAAACAATTAAGACACCGAGTCTATTACAACCTTTATCCATTCCAAGCCAACGTTGCGAGGAGGTTTCAATGGATTTTATCACAGGTTTACCCAAGTCTGAGGGAAAGAGTGTCATCATGGTGGTAGTTGACAGACTTACCAAGTATGCACACTTTTGTGCATTATCACATCCATTTAAAGCCAGTACAGTTTCTACTGCATTTATGGAAACAATTCAAAAGCTACATGGAAACCCAAAGATTATTGTAAGTGACAGAGATCCCATTTTCACTGGAAATTTTTGGACATGATTACTTTCTTGTCTTGGTACTCAGTTAGCTCATAGCTCATCTTATCATCCTCAATCTTATGGGCAAACTGAGATAGTAAACAAATGTTTGGAAGGATATCTTTGTTGCTTTGTATCTGATAAACAGACACAATGGGTCAAATGGTTGCCTCTGGCTGAATGGTGGTATAACACTTCCTTCCATACAGCAACAAAAATGACCCCATTTATGGCACTTTATGGGTATCAACCACCATCCATCACATCATATTTAAGAGAAAATTCTAAGGTTTAGGCAGTGGAACATCACATCGAACATCAACAACAAGTCCTCCAACTCTTAAAGGATAACCTCGTGTTGGCACAAAATAGAATGAAACAACAGGCAGATCAACATCGCAGTGAAAGAAGTTTTGATGTAGGTGATTGGGTATTCCTACGGCTACAACCATATAAGCAAATGTCCCTCAAGCAAGCTAAGAAGGATAACAAATTATCACCAAAGTATTATGGTCCGTACAAGGTGTTGCAAAAGATTGGTACTATGGCATACAAATTGGAGCTTCCTGCAGCTTCTCGATTGCACCCAGTTTTCCATGTTTCATGTTTAAAGAAGGTTATAGGCGACAAGCTCCCAGTTCAAACAATATTAACAGAACTTGACAAGGAAGGAAAAATTATATTGGAACCGGAAGTAGTCACAGAAACAAGAACTCGACAGCTACGAAATCGTTCAATTTCAGAGTATCTTATCAAGTGGAAAAACTTAACCGCTGAAGATTCCACATGGGAGGATGAGAAGTTAATGCAGAAGTATCCAGAACTACTCAAGCGTTGAGGACAACACTTTTTTGAAGGAGAGGGGCATGTTGGGTCCCTATAATACTAGTGATTACCCCATTACTATTGTATTTATACCCCTTATTAATATTGTTGTGCCCCTATTGCCCCGATATTGTTATTACTGTGCCCCATAGAATCCCTCTATTGTTATTTTTGTGGCTTTATATTATTATTGTTAGGTCGGCTGGATTATATTGTGACTCCTTAGACTCCTATATATAGAAAGGAGGTTTTGTCATTTGAATCATCCAAGAATTGTTCATTTATGTAATGTAAAGGAGATTTCCCCCTCGAAGAGGCTGAATTCTAAGGCGTTGATCTATCTTTTCTATCTTTTCTTCAGCTGGTTTCATAACAGAAACTCTTATGAATGTGTATGAGATCAAATCATTCATGGGACTAGCAGGTCAATACATGAGGTTTATCAGGAACTTTTCACAAATTACCTATCCTACTACATCCTTGCAGATAAAAGGGAAGAAGTTTTAATGGACTAAGGAGTGTGCAACAAGTTTTGAGTAGTTGAAGCATTTACTTACAAATGCTCTGGTATTGAAGATTATAGATCTAGATAAAGAGTTCATGGTATGTATAAATTCTTGCAAGAGAGGACTTCGTAGAGTCCTAATGCAGGAATGACAGGTGGTATGCTATCAGTAAGAGAAGTTGAATGAGCATGAGTGGAAATATGTGACTCACATTCTTGAGTTGAAAGCTATCATTCATGCCTTGAAGATGTGGAGAAGCAGGAGGTTTTTTTTTTATGAGTGATCACAGTGGACTGAGGTACTTGTTTTACCAACCCAATATGAATTCCAGATAAGCTAGATGGTTGACTAATCTCAGTGAGTTTGATTTCGAGATCAGATACATTAAGGGAAAGGAGAACATGGTTTTAGATGTTGTTAGTAGAATAATGCAAGTGAATCATATTGCAGCAGTGAGTTCTTATGGGACAGACTTGTAGAAGTGGATCTTACAAGAAGGAAGACATGATGACAGGTACCAACAAATAAGGCACATGTTATAGCAATAGGTTGAAGGTGAGATGGATGACGAGTATCATCTCAGAGTAGATGGCTTGGTTAAATTCAAGAACATGATTTATGTGTCAGATAATAGTGAGCTCAAGAAGCTTATATTGAGGGAGTTTCATGTCAAGCCATATTCAGGTCACCCGGGATATCATAAGACATTGACATCAGTTAAGAAGTTCTATCATTATCTGAAATTTAAGAAAGAGGTGGCTGAGTTTGTTACGAGATGTTTGGACTGTCAGCAGGTTAAAGCAGAATGTAAGCATCCAATTGGCTTGTTACAACTGATTCTGATTCTAGAATGGAATTAGGAAGTCATTTCCATGGACTTCATTACAGGTTTGCAGAGGACATCGAAACAAGATGATTCCATCATGGTTATGGTTGATAGGTTAAGTAAGGTAGCTCACTTCATTGTAATCAGGTCTACTAATTCATCTAGTGAGGTAGCTCAAATCTTTATCAGGGAGATAATGAGATTACATGGTGTTCCTAAGAAGATTGTATCGGATAAAGATGCCAAGTTCACTTTTATGTTTTGGAAGGAGTTGTTTGCAGGCTTGGGGAAAATTGGCTTTCAATACAACTTATCCTCTGCAGACGGATAGGCAGGCAGAGAGGGTTAACAAGATTCTTGAGGATATGTTGAAGATGTATGTCATGCATCAACAAAGGAAGTGGAAAGAGTATCTTCCACTGGAAGAGTTTGCATATAATAATGGGTATTAGCAGTCCTTGAGGATGAGTCTATTTGAGGCTCTTTATGGGCATAATTGTAATACTCCTATCAGCTGGAGTGATCTAGTTTACAGGGTGTTGATCAGACTGGATAGGTTGGCAGAGATGGAACATGAAATTCAAGTTATTAAGAGGAATTTTAAGGAAACACATGACATGCATAAGAGTTATGCAAATCAACACAGGGAATTCAAGGATTTTCAGGTTGGGGAGCATGTGTACTTGAGCATCAAGCCCAGGAGTATCTCCTTGAGGATTGGATCATGTGCCAAGTTGACACCTCAGTATTGTGGGCCTTTTGAGATTCTTGATAGGATTAGAACAATGGCTTATAGACTTGCACAACCTCCAATAGTGAAATTCCATGATGTTTTCCATATTTCTTTTATTAAGAAGTATGTCCAGGATGATGATCATGTGATTGGTTAGTCTGTATTGCAAGAGGAACCAAAGGGATAATTCCAACCAGAACCTTAATGCATTTTGAAACGGAAACAACTCATGCTTCGGAATAGAGCAATCGAGCAGGTTAAAGTGCAGTGGAAGCACTTTGGGCTTAATGAAGCTACACGGGAGATGGATGATTAGATGCAGGATTTATATCCTTCATTATTTGTTGGTTCAAGAAAATGAGTTTTTGGTATATGTATATGTGTATGGATGTTGTAAATACCATAATGAGTTGTGTTATAAAGCTCCAATAAGCGATATGTTTGATTTTTTTTTAGCAAGATGTCATTGTAAATACTGCATCGAGCTATGTTAAAAAGCTCCATGGGAAACATGTTTTTTTTCATTGGTTTGCTAGTCATGGGTGTCAAGAACATGGAGGATGGTGTTCCCCTAAGGGGGAGGGGTTTGTAACATCCCATAGCTGATTTTTCATGTAATTGAAATAAGACCAAGGTCATGGGACACATATTCCAAGTTGAATGTTGGAAAAACACTTTAGTGGGTATCACTTGTGATTAATTAATGGCTATGGAAATTGACAAAGGCATTGATAAAGACAAAGTGGAAATAATTTACATTTAATTATGAAAATAAAGGAAAATAAAGGAAAGGAAGGTGAAGAGACACAAATTTGCATGCAAGGGAAATTAGAGGAAAAATGAAGTAAAATGAAGAAAATGGAGGCCTCGGTGATAAAAAGGATTTTGAGGATCATTTCATATCTTTTTGTCATTTCAATTTTGGAGCTCTCATTTCATTATCTCATTCTCTCATACTCTTGCACTCAGAAATATTGGAGCATTTTTGGAGCACTCTAGCATTCACTTGGATTTGGAGAAAGAAGGCATAGGAAAGTAGAGAAGTGCAAGGAAACAATTGGAACAACAACTACAGTTGTATGATTTTTCAAGTAATAGATTGCATGTGTAATTTCCTTGCTGATTTTTGGATGCATGGTATATACATGTGATTCTCTGGTTATGAGTTGTCATTGGCATGGAGATTTTCCTAGATTGATAGTGGTTTCAACCTTTCCTTTCCATTTCCTGGATAACCAAGGTGTTGTGGGTTTTTCCACTTGTTTTTTTCATTGATGCTCAGGTTCTCGATGGTTGTGGGTTGGAACAAACGCTCTGGAATCCCTGATCTAACAACTTGGGTTGAGTTAGTAGTTCTTGGAGTCATTGGTTGGGGCAAACGCTCTAGAGCCCTTGGTGGGTTGAGTT
Source organism: Pinus tabuliformis (assembly GCA_031772625.1). NCBI lineage: Eukaryota > Viridiplantae > Streptophyta > Pinopsida > Pinales > Pinaceae > Pinus > Pinus tabuliformis. The sequence continues at coordinate 1,032,669,955 of CM062805.1, forward strand.
ATTAGTCCCTGTATTCACGGTTGGGACAAACACTCTGGAGCCCTAGAAGGTTGTGGGTTGAGTTAATAGTTCCTCAAGTCTTGGAAAACTTGGGTAGAGACACATCTGATTGATGTTAGTGATTTCCAGACTGTAGAGGTGGAATCAGTGGTTGAGGGTTGAGGTGTTTTGGCCTCCAGAAGCCCTTGTTGGTTTTGTTTTTCTTTATTTCATAATATCCCATAGTCATGCTTGGAATATGGTGCGGAGGTGATTGGATGAAAGAGAGATTTGGTTCAGCCTAATTTATGGTCGGGTGGTATATGGAAGTCATTGACTTGGTTGGTATTTTCCTATATTAATAAGAGCTATTTTCCTACTGTGATTTATGAATACTTGTAGTGATTATGTTGGTTTCTATTTTGGCTAAATTTCCATGATTTCTATTTTGGTTATACGTTGGTTAAATGATGCAATCTATATATGGCTATTTTCATGATTTGTTTAGTTATCGAATGGTTGATGAATATATGGACTAACAAGTGTTTTTGCAGGTAGATAAAGAGGGTATAGAGCTTTCTCGTTGATTCTTGGATGGAGACTATCAGTTTATGATCAGATATGCATTCATGACCTATAGCTTACATGTTTTCTATATGTTTGATGAAATGTCTATCATGGATTAGGTAGTCTAAGATAAGTCATTGCTTTAAATTTGAATGTTTGGCTTTGTCGTCATGAAAATTATGATTATGGAAAGTTGCAAACAATTATGGGTAGTGGTCTAGAGGCTAGCGTAGAAAGGTGGCACCGATCTAGGGACCACATGGTCAGATCTGAACAATTTAGGCCATAACTACGTGGAACAAGGCTTGTGCATGCGGTTGGAGACCTATAACCACACCCTTGCCTTGTTATGTGTGCGGTTAAGATGCTAAGCTAGAGAAACAAAGTTCTATCTCAGGGATTGATCACCTGGGATGGTTGTTCAACTCTTGAGTGATCCGTAGTCCCTATAAGATGTCAGTATGTGTTCAATTTGTAGACCCAACTTCCTTAATTGGAACTTGGAGGTCAAGTCATGTCATAGTGACACTCGTCTTGTGTTTACCCGAGCTTGTGAATTTGGGTAAAGGTGGGAGGGGGAGATTACAACAATGCCTAGTTCACACTCTTCTCTTCATTTGATTGTTGTTTTTGGTATTAAATTTCTTATTTTCACCTCTCTAGCTTGCATGTTTCTATTCACCCTCCATATTCCTCCTAGGCCACTTTTGAAGTTCTGTATTCATCCTTGTCCACTCTTGAAGCTACATATTCTTCCCCTGGTCATTCAATCACAGGCTATTGTTTACTTTTTCCATCTTCCTTAGTAGGCTTAACATCTTCCCTCATCCCCCCTTATGTTCTCACTACTTTTCTGTGACAATTTGACGCCCTCCTAGCATTTGACTTCTAGTTTCATCTGTCTCTCTACTATTGAGCCCCTTTCCCTCCTTACGTGGCACTCCCCCATGAGCCCACTGCTTATCCACTCACCTTCTCGACAAGTCGCTTTGGTGTCCTTTTCTGGCCTTTCGATATGCCCCATTAGCGAGCATGCATTTGTTGAGGGGTAGCCTAATATCAAGAGAAAACCTCTTAGGGGCACACATGTGCATACCATTGGCTATAATAATTAATTGCTAGGTTTTTAGATCTCACCTCAGGGCCCATCCAAGAGGAGCTAACTCATATGGAACAAGAATGGGCTTCCCAACGTGGCAATGAAAATAACTTTTAGATATAGAGGTTCTTGCTAATCTGGTTGATTGAGTGGACATTGGCCATACCAGAGGCTGCTTTAACCAGTATATGTACACCATTGACATAGATTGGAATTTAAAGTTTCTCCTTGGTATAATTTTGATGGACTGCTTTGAGTACCAGTCTAACATCCTACACTCTTTGGGGCACCTTTACCATAACATGAGGGACATGGATCAACGCTTGGACCACATTAAGAAACGTCTTGGGTTGCATTGAGCAGTGTCTTGGCATTGCTCTCCCCCTCGCCTCAGGAAACACTCTTGAAAACACTAAAGACCCTATTCAAGTTGTTGCTACCTACTCTGTTCCCTCAACTAGTCTTGTTATGCTCCAGTTTATTTTGCATTTAGATTACGTAGTTCATTCTCCTAGTCAATGTGGCCCATTATTTAGTATATGTATCATCTATTTAGTGTTTTTTTTTTATATCATAATTTCTTATGCCTCTCTCTGAAAAGTGCACTTTTGACTATTTTTCGGTCTCCCTAATAAAAAATTGACCTAAAGTATCTAATATATCTATATATACCAATTGAGAAGACAATAAAATATTTAAAAAAACAAAATTAACTAAGAAAAATGATTCCTACATTGACTAATATATTATATGACGTTGCATTGACTAATATATCATATGACATATAATATTTTGTTAATGCTAATTTTGAAATTTTTAATAAATTTTTAAATAAAAAATAAAAAATAAAAATCATTACAATAATATATTATTATGATTGAAACATATCTTTCTAATTGAATTTAGTTGAGAAGAATAACTTGCTCATTAAATTGAGTTGAATTGGGTTTAGTTTGGAAAATAAATTGTGAATAAAATTTAGTTGAAAAGAATCAACCTTTTTTTCTGAGCAGCTAACTTTACATATATAATTACATATTATTATATTAAAATATAATAGAGGGTTGGTGTGGACGTGTGATCTCCCAGTTTTGACAGCTTAGATGCCTTTGGGTCACGATTTGTCAACAAGGAAAATTTAAAGGATGAAAATTTATCTTAAAGATTAGAAACCTTGGTGAATCTTACTAATGCATAATATGAAAATTATAAAATTCTTGGTGATATTTTGGTTAAAATATTCAAGCTTCAGTTTTGATAGCTTGGATGCCGTGGAGTCACGATTTGTCAACATAAAAATTTTAAGGATGAAAATTTATCTTAAATATTAGAAACCTTAGCGAATCTTATTAATGCATAATATGAAAATTATAAAATTGATTTTGGTTAAAATATTTAAGCTTATAATGATTTATATAGTCCCTATAATTTTTTGGCCATTTTTAAGGTGCAATAATTTTTTCTTATAAAATTTGGGTGAATCATTTTTAGGAAAAAATGGGAATTGGCAATTTTTTTTTGGAAAAACATGGAAAATTAGGGCCTCTCCAAATATTAGCTCCTAAAATTTTCTATGTTTGTCAAGCCACAGAACAATAAAAACCACTTGATAAACAAAAAAAAAATATAATAAATTATAGATAATTAAAATATAATTTTGATAATAATTCGACAATTTAATATTCACCTAATTACACAGGAAAAATATAAAACAAATCACATGAATAAGTATTATACGCCTCGTAATGGCTCTGTCATTAATTTTGTCATGTGATACGAAGGCTTTCGCATCTGTTTTGGTTTCAAGTTTTTAACTATTTTTTCGTTGGCACGGAATCGAATTTGTATCCATGTAGCTTTCAAAATTTTCACAGAATCGAATATCCGGACTGATGAGGGCGAACATCCACCAATCGATGACAACCCAAACGATACAAAATTTAATAAAAACTTCGTGCCAAATTTTGAAACAACACGACATAACAAACAAATGGTTGTTCCAGAACTCCCATGAATAAATGCTATGTTACTGTGATGCATGTTTTCTTCCTTTATAAAAACCGGGTAACTTCTGTATCATTTATTTATGATATTTTTGACAGTAACATCTGGAGACAAATGACACGGAATCAAAAGCTCAAATTCTCACAATATTTTGAGACGACCCACGCCACAATCTATACTGCGAAGATCACAATGTGGGATACATTTTAGTGTACCTTTTCCATTAAAAACCAAGAATTTTATTCTAAAGACCTCTCTCAACACAAACATGACAGTCTATATCTGCTCTGAATATATGTTATCGCGTACTTGCGCGCTGAAGACCTGCCCTGCATATCCTAAAATGGACAAAAATCTTACAATCCCATTGGGCACCCGTGACTTGCACTACTTTTCGATGACTGTGTGTTGCAGATCACAAGCTCTCTGTTGATATAATCTAATTATTATTATATCAACCCCACCAGCTCTCTGTTCTGCCTGTCTATCTGTAAATAACCTTCCTAAGTTAGTTATTCTAAGCCATCTGATCTTATCGAATGGAAATTTGATAATGGTCATTTCTTTTTCCTGCTATGCTTTTACGGTTAGTGAATGTAAGGTAGAATTGCAGAAGAATCTTCGAACATAATGTTGGAAACCAGACGTAATTCCAACAACCTGTCACTAAAATTCAACAGAAACTGTAAATGTTGGATCTAGAAATCCGCTGCTATATTTAGTGAAGTTCTAGAAGTCGGCGGATACATTGACAATGGGGGAAGCTTCTCCAGCAAGCCACCGACTCAACTGATCTCCAGAAACTTCTCCAGCTTGTATATATACCTGTTTAATCTGTGAATGAAGCAAGTGTTCAGATGTTCTTGTGTTTAGTGTTTCTAAGTTGTGTTGGTGTGATGTACACCTATGATCTTTTCATGGTATCAAAGCAAGGTTGAGGGCTGAGTGTGAGAGCCCAAGCCGAGCAATCAGAGTGTGTGAGTTCGAGAAGCTGTGTGCTGTGTGTTGTTGTGTGGTAGAGCTGTGTGAGCTGTGTGTTACAGAGGAGCCGTGAGCTGTAAGCCGTGTGCTGCTAAGTGATGCATAGGAGCATTTGCTGAAGCGGAGACTGGATCTGGGGATCTGGAGACACGTGTTCTGCCAGAATTAGAAGGATTCAAAGATTCAAAGGGTAATCTGTAGCAGCACCAAACTTCTCATATTTTAAGTTATTTCTTCAAAGTCCGTCTGAGGAGTAATTTAAAAAGTTCTAAAAAAATTGGAATGTTGATGAATGATTTTCTGTTTAGTTGATAAGAAGTTTTAATTTGTAAGCCAAGAGTTGGCTGATTGGGCTCAAATTTTCGGCTTGCCTATTTTTTATTTGAGCAATAGTGAAAAGAATGGTCTTGATGATGGTGCATTAGCCTAAAATTTATAGATACTTTTAATGGGGCGAGTCTGTTTTAATAGCTTTGGATGTGAATGTATTTGACACTGGACCGTGTGGATGACGCTGATTACTGAAAACCTTGCATTCTATAAAATGTGGTTTGGTTGTTGGTTTTTGGTAGTCTTGACGTTGAATGAGTATATCTTTTTTATGATTTAGTAACAGAAAAAAAAAGGAGAGGAAAAGTGTTATTACTGGTGATATTAAAAAGGGAGGTTTGTTATTATTGAGTAAGGAAATATTGAAGTTGTAAAAAAAAAAAAAAAAATTGCATTTTGGTGATTGAAGGAAGTTTTTTTCATCATGGCAAATTTATTGCTTGATAATTATATGAATGAATCCACCAAACTTGATGGAGAAAATTATGTGAATTGGAAATTCAAGTTAATGACTATTTTAGAAGGAAATAATTTGTGGTCCATTGTAAGTGGGGATGAGCCCAAACCCACTGTTGTAGGTTCTATTCTAGATTGGGAGAGAAGGGAGACACAAGAAAAGGTATTGTTGCATATGTCTGTAAAGGACAACATTATTCCTCACATCAGAGATTGCAAGACATCAAAAGAAACATGGGATACGTTGAAGGGTTTGTATGAAACAACAAATACAAACCAAATCTTGATTTTGAAGACTAAGCTTTTATCTCTAAAAATGGAAGCAAATGAAAGTATAAGCAATTTCATATCTCGTGTCAAAGATTTAAGTGATAAGTTAGGAGATATTGGTGAAAAGGTGTCTAATACTGACTTAGTCACCATCATATTAAATGGCTTAGTGCAAGATTATCAAATTTTTGTTTCAAGTCTTGCAGCTAGAGAGAAACCCCCTTCATTTGATGAATTGACAGGAATTCTTTTACAAGAGGAGGAGAGGATGAAGAACTTTAATTTGGGCTCTAGCAGTTCAGATTTGGCATTGGTGGCCAAGGGCAAATATCCATACAGAGGCAAGCCATGGGACAAGAACAAAGGAGGCAAGTTTCAAGCAAAGCAAAAAGGTATGACACAGTCTAAATTTCCAAAGAGAAATGATGAGTGTTATTATTGTGGCAAACCTGGGCATCATTCTAAAGATTGTTATAAAAGGAAATATAATGAGTCTAAGCAAAGAAACAGAAGGCATAATGGAAGTTTTGTGGACAAGGATATCAATGATACATTTAAAAATCTTAAATTGTTTGTTTCTGATGCTGCATTGTCTGTGGAAAATGATCATAAGAATGCTTGGTTCATTGATTCTGGGGCATCACTCCATATGGCTTGTAATAAGGAGTGGTTTGATGAATATCATGAAAACATTGATGGAAAATATGTTTGCCTAGGAGATAACAGATCACTTAAAGTTCAAGGTTATGGAGTAATAGGTGTGAATTTGCCTAATGGACAAGAGAAACAGATTCATAATGTGATGTATGTTCCTGATATCAAAAAGAATTTAATTTCTGTTTCTACTATTACTGACCAAGATTTGAAGGTGGAATTTGTTAAATCACAGTGTGTAGTGAAAGACAAGTACAAAGTTATTGCCACAGGAACTAGAGTTGGAGGCTTGTATAAGCTAGATGTGACTAGGAAAAGTCATCAAGCTTTGGCATCTACAACAATGTCAACAGTAGATTTATGGCATCAAAGGTATGGACATCTAAATCACAAAGATTTAATGCTACTTCAAAATAACACTATGGTTGAAGGGCTTCATGTCTTGAAGAATGATCATGTTGAATGTGAAGCATGTGTACTTGGCAAGCAACATAGCGAGGAATTTCCTATACATAAAGAAAAAAAGCAAAGGGAAATACTTGAATTAATTCATACTGATGTATGTGGACCTATGCAAACTAGATCTATTGGTGGAGCATGGTATTTTCTTATTTTTGTGGATGATAGATCTAGGTATACATGGGTTTATTTCATAAGAAAGAAGAGTGATGTTTTTGAGTATTTTAAAGAATTTAAGAATATGATAGAAAAACAAACTGGTAATTACATCAAAATATTGAGATCTGATCAAGGGGGAGAATTCAAATCAAGAGAATTTAATCAATATTGTAAAAGCAATGGGATTCAGCAACAATTTACAGTGCCACATACACCTCAGCAAAATGGAGTTGCTGAGAGGAAAAACAGAACTCTAGTTGAATGTGCACGTAGTATGCTTCAAGGTAAAAATATCTCTAATGTTTTTTGGGCTGAAGCCATTAATACTGCTGTTTATTTGAAAAATAGGAGTCCAACCAAAATTTTAGAGCTTAAAACACCTTTTGAAGCATTTTATGGGTACAAACCAAAAGTGAGTCATTTAAGAGTTTTTGGTTGCAAGGCATTTGCTCATATTCCAAAAGATGAAAGAAGAAAACTTGATGCAAAATCAATTAAGTGCATATTTATTGGTTATTGTGATAAACAGAAAGCATACAAGTTGTTTGATCCCAGTACACATAGATTGCTTGCAAGTAGGGATGTGGTGTTTCATGAGAATACAAATGAAGGTGATAAAATAAATAATACTAGTGTGTGGCATGATATTGATGGTTATGTCAAATTAGATCCAAGCGTTGAACAAGAACAGGAACAAGCACAGGAACAGATACAAGTTGAAGAGCAAGGAGCATCAAGCAGTCATGATACTCCAAGAAGAGGAGAGGAGACTCCGCAAAGCAAAAAGAAAGATGAAAGCAGTAAAACTCCAAGAAGATCATCACGTCAAAGTCAAGTACCTGTAAAGTATAAAGATTATGCATTAATGTCTCGGGTTATGAATGTTGTAGAACCTTCAAGCTATGATGAAGCTAAAGAATATGAAGAATGGAGAAATGCAATGAATGAAGAATATAACTCTATAATGAAGAATGACACATGGGAATTAACAGAATTGCCTAAAAACAAAGTTCCCATAGGATGCAAATGGCTTTATAAATCTAAATTTAATGTTGATGGAAGTATTGATAAACATAAAGCTAGATTGGTTGCTAAAGGACATTCACAAAAGGAGGGAATTGATTATGAAGATACTTTTGCACCTGTAGCTAAGTTGAACACAATTAGAATCATGATTGCATTAGCTACAAAATATAATTGGAAAATGCATCAGTTAGATGTCAAATCTGCATTTTTGAATGGTGAGTTAAAAGAAGAAGTTTATTTAGTTCAGCCTGAAGGGTTTGTAAAATAGGGACAGGAGCATTTGGTTTGCAGGTTAAAGAAAGCTTCATATGGCTTAAAACAAGCACCAAGATCATGGTATGTGAAAATTGATTCTTTCTTTTATGAAAAAGGTTTTATGAGAAGCAAGAATGATCCTAACTTATATATCAAGGAAGATGAAGACAAGAATGTTGCTTTAATATCGGTATATGTTGATGATCTAATCATAATAGGAAATGCATGCAAGTTGATTGAAGAAATTAAAAATCAGTTGTCACATGTATTTGAGATGAAGGATCTTGGTGAATTGCATTATTGTTTAGGTCTTGAAGTTTGGAGGGAGCCTGGTAAGACACTGATCACACAAAGAAAATATACAAGGGAAATCCTTAAAAGATTCAATATGATTGAATGCAAGGCAACATCTACTCCTTTAGAACAGAATGTCAAATTGCGCAGTGATGATGGAACCAAAGAGGTGAATGGAACTATGTACCGTCAACTGGTGGAAAGTCTGAATTATCTCACCGCTACCAGGCCAGATATAGCATATTCTGTCAGCATACTTAGTCAGTTCATGGCTAAGCCTTGTGAAAGCCATTGGAAAGCAGCAAAGAAAGTCCTTCGATATCTGAAAGGAACACTTAATTTTGGTATTATGTATACTGATGAATTTGATGTTGAATTGGCAGGTTATTCTGATTCTGACTGGGCTGGAAATCTAGAAGATAGGAAATCTACTACTGGATACATGTTCAATATTGGTTCAAGACCAATATCAGGGAGCAGTAAGAAACAACCAACTGTTTCATTGTCATCCACTGAAGCTGAATATAAAGCATTATGCAGTGCTACCTGTGAAGCAATATGGCTTAGGAGGATACTTGAAGATGTTGGAGAAACACAACAAGCACCTACAGTAATCAGATGTGACAATCAAAGCACTATCAAATTAGCAAACAATCCTATATATCATGCAAGGACAAAACACATTGAGACACAACATCATTTTGTAAGAGAAAAATTGCAATCAAAAGAAATTGACTTATCATATTGTAATACAAATGAAAATGTGGCTGACATATTCACCAAGCCTCTTGGAAAGGCTAAATTTGAAATATGTAGAAATATGTTGTACATTGTAGAAAATCCAAATTATGTTGTAAGCCTAGCTGAGACTTAGACCAGCGGGCATGACTATTAAGAGTATAGTGTCTTGCTTATTGTATGTAGTTGGAATTAAGGGGGTTGGTTGGAAACCAGACGTAATTCCAACAACCTGTCACTAAAATTCAACAGAAACTATAAATGTTGGATCTAGAAATCCGTTGCTATATTTAATGAAGTTCTAGAAGTCGACGGATACATTGACAATGGGGGAAGCTTCTCCAGCAAGCCACTGACTCAACTGATCTCCAGAAACTTCTCCAGCTTGTATATATACCTGTTTAATCTGTGAATGAAACAAGTGTTCAGATATTCTTGTGTTCAGTGTTTCTGAGTTGTGTTGGTGTGTTTAGTGTTTCTGAGTTGTGTTGGTGTGTTGTACGCCTCTGATCTTTTCACATAATAGTTCACTTGTTTAGTTCTATATAACATGGATTTTATTTTGTTTTATTTTTTTAAATGAAATGTATTATAATTGTGTTCAATTAGAACATGAGAGAATGTTATTATTGTTTTGATTAAATTTCTTGTTTAGTTCTATGACATGGATTTTATTTTGTTTTATTTTTTTAAATGAAATGTATTTTAATTGTGTTCAAATAGAAAATGATAGAATGTTATTATTTTTTTATTAAATTTTTTATTTCTAATTAACATGCAAAAGAATGGTGACAATAAATAAATACATTTCCAGCCAGTTGATCAGAAATAAGTGTTGCATAATAAATATTGCAAGCAGATTGTCTAAATTAATCTTTATTTAAATCACTCACAAATTTATTGTTTACATATCATTTTTGAGTTTCAAACTTTTGGTTACGGTTAAATACATTAAAAATGCTTTAAAAAACAAAAAAAATGTTATGTGGAACATCAAATTTCAGGCCTGATTTTTGGGTAACGATGCAGCGAATCAGAAGGAAACCTAGTCCATCCTGTGGCACGTGATTCTAGCCACAGTTTTCCACGTTTAGGTATGGGTGGTTTTTGTTTTTTTTAAGTTTTTTTTGTCTAGAAAAAGTTTTTTGGCTAGATTTTTGGTTAAATCAATAAAAATTTGAAAATATCAAATTCTCAAGTTGTAGAATTTAAAATGTTTTGATGATGCTTAATCTATTTCTAATATTAAAATTGTGATTTTACCACTTTAAAATGACTAAATTCCCATTAAAAAAGTTATTCATTCAGTAGAATTAGTCACTTGGTTAGACGACGTCTTCTCTCGGCCACACGAGGTGATGGGTGTTACATGAACAACTTGGGAACATTATTTTTAGGACATGGTCACAGCAGTTGAGGACGGAGGATGGATATTGTCGCATTATTTGTTGGTCGACATAAGCACAACAATCGGAGGAGGACATTCCTTAAATTCTTAAAGTCGACTGTTTTTTTTTGAAATTATAGAAATATTGGTCATATTTTGAAAAAATTTATAAGAATTTTTTTAAATTCAAGTGATATTTATCAAACTCTAATATTTTAAATATTTTAGAGATTTTTAATAATGTTGAATCCATTTCCACCATAAAAAATATGAGTGAAACACTATTACAGCAAAATTTTTAAAACATTTTTATCGGTAGCCTTTTTTTTTTTTTTTTATACCACATGGTGAATCGGTAACTGCCTGGCCTAATCTAAGAGAGACCCAGGATCAAACCTGAACGCTGCCACTATTACCAAACAATTGCCCCGGAGAACAATTCCTCCCTCTCCGGGGCAGAGGACTCCATGAGTAAATTCCCATTAAAAAGAATTATTGGTTGGAAAACGTTGGCACAGCAGTCAAGGAAGGAGGATGGATGTCGCATTATTTGGTGGAGGACATCAGAACAGCTATCGAAGAAGGACATCCCCTTATTTGTTGGACGCCATCAACACAGCAGTCGAGGATGGAGGACACCTGCAGACACTGCACGCCAGTTGACTTGGGCAATATAATATATCGATTTGTTGATAATAACGAGTTGGAAAGGGGTTGTTTAACTAATAATTAGCTGGAAAAGGGTTGTTTAACCCTTGTATTGTTTTTGGAGTTTTAAATCCGGTTAAATATGTTTAATTATCATATTGTTTTTCTCCGTATAGTGGATGTAGTCGTTGTGAATTTTATAGATTAAAAGAGGTTTTATGGAGTTTTATTAATTTTATATATATATAAATTTGCTCTGAATATATAAATGGACTTATGTTTTCGAATTTTTTTTAGATAATTAAATCCACTAATTTTAATATTAATAAGAAAAAATGCCCAAAAAATACCTATAACACTGATAACAAAACTTATATCAGTTAAATTACTGCACTGGAAAAGACTTATCTAACTTTAATTTTAATAAGAAAATATACCAAAAAAATTACGGACAAAACTTGTAACAAAAATTATATCAGTTAAATTACTGCATTGAAAAAGACTTATCTAACTATTATGCTTTGAAAAAAGAGTTATTTAACTATTATACTTAGTCACAGCAATAAGGAGGAACGAAGGACATTCGATTCCGCACAGCAGTTAGTGATGGTATTCTACACATTTGTTAGAAACTTTTGTAATTTTATTTGATTTTTTAATATGATTCAATATTGTTGTTATTGAAACGAAGCCTGTACATACCATTTTTGGCAATTTCATCGATTTCAGCATCCTTGCCATTCATTCTAAATCCTCACTCCGATGCCCATCCTCACAATTGCTTCTTGATTTAATTCCATTCCATCCATTTTATAGAGCCCTGTATCGTATATTCATCAGATTCCTTAACAAAGCCTACCAGTTCCCAAGATCTTGATAATTGCTTCCGTTATGGATAGTTTATTTTCTGCTAATTCTAGCAAACAACCAACCGTTCTATTTAATTTGATTGTTTCACTATTCATTACCAGTTTTCCATCGGTTACACCGAAGATTGACTCATATGCATGCAATACTAGCTCTACATACGCTGATGGAAGTACATTTTTGAATTGCGTAATGAGTGACCTAGTAAAAATCGCACCTCAAACACGGTTCAACACTTGTTCCTATGGTCAAACTCCCAACAGAATCTATGGCTTCCTCCAGTGCACAGGCAACACATCTCAGCAAGACTGTTCAATCTGTTCACAGCAAGCAACCAATACCATTCTACAACTTTTGTTGGAGATTTTTATGGTAAAATCCCAAAAACAAATAACTGAACACAGAGACAATGCTCTGTTTTTCTCCACAGGATCTTTTAACATAGAGACGGTGTTTTTGACTCAGAGAAACAGAGTTTTTCTACACCCCAATAAAAACTTTGCATTCTTCAATATGACTGTCTGTTACAAAAAAAAGATCTCCCTCTTAACATAGGGATTTCACCAGCACTGCTTTTACAAAAACATCTTCCTCACACAGAGGGATTCTCCAACTGCTGTTACAAAAAACATCTTCCTCACACAGAGGGATTCACTAGAGATTCATCTTCCTCTTGACAGAGGGATTCACCAGTATACGCTGAAAAGCATCTTCCTCTTGACATAGCGATTCACCAAGAGACTGTGCTGAAAAGCACCTTCCTCTTTAACAGAGGGATTCACCAAGAGCTTCACTTCCTCTCACAGAGGGATTACAACCAGACACTGCTTTAGATGCAGTTCCAAAACAACAAAAAATATTACTCTGTCTCCTCCTGAGATTTTACACTACTATGTGTAAAAATCTCATTTACATTTACTGCTGTAAAAAAATCCTCTTGCTTCATTCACGATTGCCCTTTTCACTGCTGTGTAAAAACACATTTCTTCATTCTCACTGCGGTGAGTTTCACATTTACATTGCAATAAAAAAAATTACATATGCTACTGCATCCCACACATTTCTCTTTCAACAAAATATTACATTCATGCTCTGCTGCAAATTCCTTCTCGTTTTATCTCAACGAGTAACAACAAAACTTACCTCTCCGCTATGGCAATTTCATATTCTCAAAAATATATACAGGCGCTGCTCTGTTTTCTTTCAACAAAAAAAATTCCCACGCTGGCCTGTTCCTCTATATTCACACTGCTGTATATTGCAATGCTGTTTCATCTCACGCGCTGCTGCACGTATTTCCCATCTCAACAAAATCTTGCTGTCTGCTGTGTCTTCACACTGCTTACATTCGCACTGTCGTGCTTCTCCTTCTTGCCATCACGCTGCTGCCTTTTTCTTATGCACTACTGTGCATACCCATAACCATAGACTCTGTCTCCCCTGGGTTTTTATTCGTTGCTGCGAACCATTTCACTTTTCATCCCTTGCCTTTTGTTCTACCTTCGCACTAATGTGTGGATCTCCTTGCTTTGCATTACAATGCATATAATTCATAAAAAAAAATGTTTTCGCACTGCTGTGCGATCCTCTCATACCAATCCCATTTGCACCAGCTGTGCATTTCACCATTTCCTCACACAAGTCAACGGAACAAAAAAATAATGCATATATATCATATGCAATCAAAATAATAAATCTTTTTTTTTACTTGTTCCGTGAAAATAAAAACCACATGCGTAAAACAAACAAAACACCAAACTTAATTTTTTCACCTATATCTACAAACGCCATTTAATTCAAACAAAACACCAAACTTAATCTTTTCACCTATATCTACGAACGCCATTTAATTCTCAGCATGGCGGTCAATTAATTTAGTCAGCCTTGCATACGGTTTTAACAGTGATACGGAGGTCAAACAAGGAACTTTCACTTCACGCAAGTCATGGTGCAGACCTGTATGCAGCCCTGGTTCAATCGGACGGTGGACAACATTGCTTTCAATCGGACGATTGCAATCAATATCGGGCGGACTTTTCTGACTGACCTTTACGTCCCGATGGAGAGTTGTTTTGGAAAACGTACAATGGACGCGCATCAAGTTTTCATTGCATCGGAGTCGTTTGTACGGAAACCACTTGCTGAGCAAAAGCGGTCCGATAAGGTAGCGGTTTTTCTTAAGCTATTTTCCTGCTGCGTGATGGCTGATTCGGCAACTGACTGTGCTGCCGTCGCTGTCCAACTGTCCGCGTCCGCCAACACTGCACGCAGTTGGAATTAATATTCCAACACTCCCCTTTAATTTCAACTGCTGGGCGTTCAGACATACCCAAACACTTCATAAAAATTCAAAGCTTTTCTGCCTATTCATATCAGCTTTCCTTTCATCACTTTCACTGCTGTGCTCAGGCACTCCAATCATGTAATATCCTCTTTCTCTCTGCCTTAGGCAAGATTTCCAATATTTGCATCTCCAAGCTATCCTGCAACCTTTTCTTCTCTGCTCTTATGCTAGATTTAATTTCATATATTTCCCTTATAAGAAGATATTCATCAAAGAATGACTGTTAATATAGTTCAGCAATAATGATAAAAAAATATAGGCTCCCCCTAACTGTATGCATTGTCTCCTTTTGGCAAAGTCTTCTCAAAAGAAACTTACATTGGCTGGGAAGCTCAAGGGACTTTCGGACTGTATTTCCTTCCTTCTCTATACTTGTGTAACTTTCTTCTTTTGCATGGGTCTAGCTTGTGTAAGAGCCCATGTTAAGTTACAATCATGTGCCATATGCCCAATGTTATGACACTTGAAACATTCTACATTGTTCATGAATAAGATTTCATGATTTCTTCATGTAAAATTGTTTCTTGGAGGTTGTCGGAGACTATAACATCTATCTCTATGAAATGCTCTACAGTCTTTTGCCATATGACCAAAGTTTGAGAAAGAATAACAATAACCAAAAAATGAACTTTGGTACCTGGTAGACGGTGGTTTCCTTGATGTACTTCTGAAGCTTTTATGCCTTGAGATCCTTTGATGATAACCATTGCCTCTTGCCTCTTTGACATCATCAACATTTCTTCTTGGAGCTGGTTTTCTACTTGGAGTAGGATTTCTTCTATTGTAGCCTTGATTTTTCTCCTTGCCTTTGCTGGAACTAGGAGCATCACAATTTCTTTCTGTCTTCTTCACATCTCCTTTGCTTAAAGCATTTTCATTCTTGTTTGAGGGTTCACCTACATATCCGAGTCCTGATTTACCAGATGGAGATCTGTGATAGTTGAGCATGTCATCCAAGGCTTGAGAGCTCTTCATGATTTTGTTCATCCCTTCAACCCTTTTTTAGGAGGACAATCTCTTCTTCCAATCTTTCACACTCATTATTCTTCTTTGCAAGTTGTTCATCAGTTTCTTCCTTGCTACGAGTAGCTTCAGCTGCTACTATTTTAAGGGAGATGATATCTGACTTCATTTTGAAGATTTCTTCATTCTTTGCTTGACTGCTCTCCATTTTCTTCTCAGCTTCTTGTGCCTGATTTCTGGCTTCTTGTAATTGAGACTTAAATGAGGAGACCTCTACCTTGTACTGTCCAATCTCTTCTACAAGTTTGTTCACTCTCTTGTGTCTTTGTTCAAGTTGACTTGACAAGGTATCTTCCTGCTTCCTTGATTTATTCAATTGATTTGTCATGGATATGACTTCTTCATGATGCTTTCTTTTGCTTTGATCAAGTTCCTTCTTAAGCTTGGCAAGCTCTTCATCCCTTTCTTTTACTTGAAGCTTGATGAGGTCAACCTTCTCATTTTCAGCTTCTATGATGGGTTCAGAATTTCCTTCTTGACTGATGGTCATGGTCAGTGCTCCCTTTGGGTGAAGGTCATGAAGTCTGTCCCATATATCCTTTGCTGATGAATATTTTCCTAGATTCTTCTTTACAGAATCAGGCAGTCCATCCAAGATTGTCTTTGTTGCTTTTGCATTGTACTCCTTGGATTCTCTATCCATTTTGCTATCATCAATCACTGATTCCCAAATTTCAATCCCTTTAGACTTTAAGAAAGTCCTCATTTTTATTTCCTATACATAAAAGTTCCCATTGAACCTTGGAGCCTCAAATAGAATGCTTTCAAATAGAATGTCTTCTATTTTAGTAGTAGAGGGAGACACATCCTTAGGAGGATTGGAGACTTTCTTCATTGACCTCGTCATTCTTAACTATGCTTCAAATACATGACTATGTATTTAAAATCACTGACTGTTTCTTCAACAACAACACAAAAAAAATCTGAGAAATACCTTGGATTCTTTTGCCTGAGACTTCACTCTGCTGGAGAAGTTGTTGCAGCAAAAAACTCTTCCTTCAGCTTCTTTGACACCTTCAAAGAGCCTGGATCTGCTCTGATACCACTGTTGGGGATTTTTCTGGTAAAATCCCAAAAACAAATAACTGAACACAGAGACAATGCTCTGTTTTTCAACACAGGATCTTTTAACACAGGGATGCTGTTTTTGACTCAGAGAAACAAAGTTTTTCTACACCCCAAAAAAAACTTTGCATTCATCAATATGACTGCCTGTTACAAAAAAAAGGTCTTCCTCTTAACAGAGGGATTTCACCAGCACTGCTTTTACAAAAACATCTTCCTCACACAGAGGGATTCTCCAACTGCTGTTACAAAAAACATCTTCCTCACACAGAGGGATTCACCAGAGATTATGCTGAAGAGCATCTTCCTCTTGACAGAGGGATTCACCAGTATATGCTGAAAAGCATCTTCCTCTTGACAGAGGGATTCACCAAGAGACTGTGCTGAAAAGCACCTTCCTCTTTAACAGAGGGATTCACCAAGAGCTTCACTTCCTCTCACAGAGGGATTACAACCAGACACTGCTTTAGATGCAGTTCCCAAACAAAAAAAAAATATTACTCTGTCTCCTCCTGAGATTTTACACTGCTGTGTGTAAAAATCTCATTTACATTTACTGTTGTAAAAAAAATCCTCTTGCTTCATTCACGATTGCCCTTTTCACTGTCGTGTAAAAACACATTTCTTCATTCTCACTGCCGTGAGTTTCACATTTACATTGCAATAATAAAAAAATTACATATGCTATTGCATCCCACACATTTCTCTTTCAACAAAATATTACATTCATGCTCTGCTGCAAATTCCTTCTCGTTTTATCTCAATGAGTAACAACAAAACTTACCTCTCCGCTGTTGCGTATGGCAATTTCATATTCTCAAAAATATATACAGGCGCTGCTCTGTTTTCTTTCAACAAAAAAAATTCCCACACTAGCCTGTTCCTCTATGTTGTGGGGAAAAATGCCTATGCAGGACGATCCTATCCACCTAAGGTGTGACAGTGCCTTAGCAACAAACAGAGACAGCTATTCTAGTATTCTTCCTTTATGAATTAAGAATGAAGAGAGATAGATAGACTAACCGGTGTCTTCCGTTTGTCCCTCGATCCAGTCTCTCTTCTCTTGGAGAGTTCCTAGCTACTTGCCTTCTCGCTCGCCCAGCTTCAAGAGGTTTCTGCAAGATCACAAGAAGAGAACACTACACAAGACATGGATTCATATTCATAACTAGTTCAGGATTAGAAATAAACTAAACATACTAATGCAGTCATACATCAAAAATACATCAGTATATAGGAGAAACCAAGATAGCTTTATTGATGAATAACAAGGTTCAGGAAGAGATACAACCCAGAGGTCTCCAATCCAGCATCTCTTTCCCAGCAAATGGAATTCCTATCTTCACCCCCTTTCAAAGCATTAAGCACCCAATGATTCCAATCTCAAACCAACAACAATTCTTTGCAATAACAAAATTCCAGCCTCTAGATCTCATGGAGGAGAGATCTATATATAGATGTTTGGAGAGAGGATGAGTCAGCTTGAGATCTGACTAGTGTCCTCTCCCTCTGTCAGTTCTTGATTCCACTTGGAGGTTCTTGCTTCTACTTGGAGATTTGGAACCTCTTACTCATCACCAGTCGAATTCCCTGAGGCAAGTGTCATTTTGGAAGCTTCCTGGGTTTTGACACCTTGAGAAATGAGCTTGCCACATGTTCACTCTCGCTCAGCGCAGGTAGCCAGTGTTCCCTTTGACATTCAGCACAGGTAGCCAGTGTTGGCTTTGACATTCAGCGCAAACAGCTAGTGGAGCCACTGAAATGATCCTGAATTGACTTGTTTTTGAGCAGTTTCTGGTGGAGAACTTCTGTGAATTGCTGTGGTTTGTTAGCCTTGTTCCTCTAGGGGTAGGAACAACATGTTTAGGGACTTTGGATCCCTTAGATTATGGACATTTCATGCTCAATGCTGTAAGGCACAAAAATGTCTATAACAGTTTCCCCCTAAAGTATGAGGCCGTTTATCGAGTGAAATGCTTTATCAGGGGGATCCGAAGTTCATCCAATGCTGGGAAGAGACCTGTAATAAGATACAATACAATACATTATTTTTCATACTGCTTTCATGATCTAGCTGAGGCGGGCATTCCCATGCTCAGCTTTATAAATCCATTTTTCTGTACATAGAACAGACAATCGTCTGATGGTAGACTGATAATTTTGATGAAATTATCATCTTTGAGTAGGATGATTATCTGCTGCAATGATGTACATGTCAATGTCTTTATCTTTCCTGAATATATATCGCAGCCCGGATGGATGAAAATAGATCCGGGGTCTTCAAACTCGTTCGATCTTCACTCTAAGTACAAGTCGATCCATGTGAGAAATTTTCTGAAGTCGAACTTGGAAAGACATCGCTTGATTACCGGTCAATGAGGTAAACCGTTAACAAGCGCGAGAGGAATCACCGATAATGATAATGACCCTCAAGGTACTGCAGTACAATTCACGTGGTGTGAATAAAGGACTTGGCGTCGAACACCACGCAAAATCTTTCGGTCGAAGGTCATTGATGTATACCTGTCGCCGGAAGTGAGAAACTTGCCATTGAGGCATGCAAGCTTCAAAGTACTGAAGGGGTTGTTCCTAGATCAACTTCTTGGATAATGAGCTGATGTCGACAAGAAGCGATCCGTCAAAGGAGGGCCTTAATGAATCCCACATCAGTGACACGGAACGGAGCTAATGATTTTAATGGAGGTGAAAACGATCTGTGACATATGATTCAGGGTGGTGGTCATGAACGGATGAAGGATAATGTATGGCAGTGGATGGGACACGGTTGACTTTTCTGAACG
This sequence comes from Pinus tabuliformis, assembly GCA_031772625.1. Classification (NCBI taxonomy): domain Eukaryota; kingdom Viridiplantae; phylum Streptophyta; class Pinopsida; order Pinales; family Pinaceae; genus Pinus; species Pinus tabuliformis. The sequence continues at coordinate 1,032,689,361 of CM062805.1, forward strand.
ACTTCTCTTGAACATATGGCGACACTGATGCGATGGATTGGTAGCATTACCCCAAATATGGATGGTATGGCGAGACCATGGATGTGACCGGTGAATGAAACAACCCAACCCGATTGTGGTACGGAGGAAAAGTGTCATGTTCAAGAGCGACTTGCTACCATCAAAGTTTTCTTGAGTTTCTCCCAATTTTTCCCCAGTCATTGCTGACCAGTACCTCTTTATTTTTGTCAAGCTTGAGGAGGATAACATATGCTTGTTCTATAACCTGCCCTTCGGGCAAGCCCATCGTTATGTTTTAACGAGCCTAGCGATAGTGAAACTCGTTCTCGTCTAAAGACAAGTTTGTCGCTATTTAATGATTTTAACGAGTCTAACGACAAAGATAACTCGGTCTTTTTCATTTTTAGAGAGTCTGAAAAGGTACATAAAGTTAACTCCAAAAGTCCTTTTTCGTCATCTAATCCCTTAGGTCCGAAAAAGTATAAAACAATACAGAAGGGATGATTTTTCGATAGTTTTAACGAGCCGAACAAAACAAGCGCTCGATCTTTTTGTGCAATAATCCCTCAGGTCCAAAAAGATTAAAATCTAGAGGAGGGATAGCACTTCCTGTCCCTTTAACGAGCTGGAAGGCCAAGGACTCGGCAATCTTTTCATATTTTACGAGTCAGTTGAAAAGAGCTTAAAGAAGACTCGTCTTTTGAGGAACGAGTGATAAACAGGGTTAGCAGCTGATTCCAGGTACAGGTTGGAATTTTCCAATCACGGCAGTGTCACAAGGATGGCTAGGTGAAATCACTCTTCGCAGCTGTTCCTCAAAATGGGTAAACAAATATATGGAGGTGAACGATCGGCCAATGGAAAAGTGGAGGTGACGGTGCAAACACGACCAAGGCTTTAATGGCTGATGATATTACATTCACAGTGGTTATTTACCGGGTAGTTCATTTTTTAACGAGCTTAAATGCGGGTGGAAACATTTGCTCGATCTTATGTTTATTTTTTAACGAGCATGAACTATGTGCTAAAACTACTATGATCTTGCGTTTATTTTTTAACGAGCATGAACTGTGTGCTAAAACTGCTCGAAATTATATGGTCAAATTTTGATTTTTTACCATAACTAGCTTTGCCCTTTTCAAAGATAGTACTGTATCTTCAATTGCTGCATCAAACTAGTTAGAAATGAACAACATTTGCTTGAAAATGAGATTAGAACCCTAATATTTCGCTTTGAACTACGTAAAAAGCAATTAAAAGGTGTTTTTACCTCTCATTTTACCATTTCATTTGAACTTGGTTTGTTGGAGCTTTGGAGGTGCCTCTTCCCCCTTGATTTTCATCAGCTGATTCTGGGAGATTCTGCGGACGATTTTCGGCGCCGTCTGGACCAGGTAGGAGCTAAACCCTAGCTCTTTCTTTTCATGGTTTCCTTTTTCCATTCTGTGCATGTTTTCCTGTTCTCCTGAGCCCCTGGGGTTTTGCTAGGGCGCTCTGCCATCAGCGCAGGTAGTCCATTCGAAACCTGCGTTGAATGTCAAGCTGCATGAAGGCAGTTTGACCTTCAACGCAGGTGGAACACTAGCCAGTTGCGTTGGGCATAGAAAAACAGTTCAGTTGCACAGTTTTTGATGAAAATTTTGCCAGTTTCTCATCAAATTCAGGATCTTACTCTTTCTCTTGTTTGTTTTGCAGGGACTTTTGAGCAAAATGACCCTTACATGGCGAGAACGAGAACATGAAGAAGAGGACATGATTGCCCTTCATGACCCTGTCACGGTGAACGCGCTGCGGAACTTGGCCTGCTGAAGTTCTTCTGTATCTCTAGTATGAGAGCACAGATCTCCTTACTGCAGTATATGCTTGATGCTTGGGATCCTATCAACCAAGTATTTCAGATAAGGGGCAAATCTATCCCCCTGACCGTAGTAGACATTTACTTCTTGACTGGCTTGTCGAGGCGGGGTGCTCCCATTTCTTTGTCAGGTTCGGCCCGAGGGAATGACTCCGTGAGAGATTGTGTCCGCCAGTATTGCAGGGAAGGATCCCAGCCGAGTAGAAACGGCAAGGTTGTTATCCGTGAGATTACTGACAGGTATCTCAGGTCCATTCTTTATACTATTGGTAGGATGGCTGGTAGTGCATCTCTTCACGTTGCCAACAGATCTTATGTGCAGCACGCCTTGGAGTGTCTCCAACCGAAAATATTCAATTGGTGTGATGCAGTACTTCTTCAGATGAAAATTCAGTTGAACAAGGTAAAGGACGAGAAGCTAAAGAACTTTGGATTTGGTTCTATTCTGACTGCCTTTGCCTTGGAGAAAATACCACTGATGCAGCCTCAGTATATCGCACTCGACTTGCCTTCTCCTACCGAGCCACGCATGCAGAGATGGGTTGATCACATGTCTATGCATGCTGGTCAATCTCAGATTTCTTTCACTGATACCTTCTTCAGGTGGTTCGAGCGTCAGGAGATGGTCTATTCCGAGTATCCATATGTTGGTATGGATTTCCGAGGTGATCCGGACTTGGTACTGCCGGATGGCGAACAGTGGGGCACTATTGGTAAAATATTTGACCATATTACTGTTTACTGTTCTTATTTATAATATCCTTGTGCTTTATTCTATCAAGACTTTAATCAAACTCATGTGTGCATGCAGATGTTGGTCCTGTTCGTCCAGCAGTTCGCCTGAGAGCGCCAGTCGCTGCCCCAGCAGGGGAGACTGCTGGGAGGGTTATTCTCCGCAACCTTGACGTGGCCGAGACCCTTACAGCTGTGCAGGAGTAGGTTGAGAGCCTTACTCTCGGCATTCCCGATGTGAGGATTGACGAGTTACCTTTGCAGTTGCAGCGGCATACTACTGGTGTGCCTAGACGATGGACTCGTCTCTTGTGCATGATTGCACAGGCCGTGACGTGCTATCATGAGCATCACTAGGCTAGGGTGCCCCCTAGCATTTTTGAGTTTTTGGGTCATGCGACCGCTTTTTGTCTTGGTTACAGAACATTATGTACGAACGATAAATATCTTATATATATATTTTGATTTTCGGGGTTTATTCTGGCTGAGTTATATGATCCATATGTACAACATTGATGATGTGTCTCTTTTTATAAATGTCGCAAATGTCTATCTAACACATAGTTTGCTAATGAGTCGGTTAATGTGTTTAAGTTTCTGGAAATATGCTAGTATTGAATTAAATCAAATTGTCTTTCCAAAATCTTAACCCTTAGGAACATGCGATAAATAGCTGGGTTGCGAACAGAATATACACCATTGAGTTGTAGTATTACGAGTTGTGAGTCTAGCCTGACGATTAGTCGGCGTATACCATGGGTGATGGCATCAGAGAGTAGTTCTATCAACGTGCTATACTCAGCGATGTTATTCGTTGATTGACCAATACATACACCTCTGAAACTTACTAACTCACCGCTTGGATAAAAAATGGCCCAGGCTGCGGAGGACAGGTTCCGCGAACTACGGCTCGCTCCATCGGCATATCCAACACATGTCTCCAGAAGGTTTGACATTTGCAATAAATGTAAAAAGGTGGATTACTCGACCAAAACAAACACTTTAGCGAAAACAAAATACAACAAAAGCATACAGGTTACTATTTAAGCATAGTAACGCTTGAGGTACAACCCATTACGGGGTTGCGCCAGTGGAATTCCGTCATAATCCATTAACTCGTAGGCTCCTTTTGCTAACACTCGTTTAACAATATAGGGGCCCATCCATAAAGAATTAAATTTACCTGCTCCCAATTTATCGGATTCTTGGTCATAAAGCAAGACCAAGTCACCTTCTGAGAAGACACGGGGTTTGACATTTTTGTCGAACTGCGCCTTGACTCGTTTCTTATGGGCTTCGTTAGCCAAAGCGGCATCAAGACGGGTTTCATCCAATTGGATTAATTCCAAGAAACGGGCCTCTTCTTCCGAAGTTCCGGGGAGGAGATCAATTGCGAGTTTAAGAGACGAGATTTCACATTGGATTGGCAAGACTGCTTCTAGGCCATACACCAGTTGGAAAGGTGTGAACCCGGTCGCATTCCTTACCGATGTTCGGTAAGCCCATAAGGCTGAGTATAGGATTAGGTGCCACCTTATTTTGTGAACCCCGATCATCCTTTGCAACATACGCTTCAGGACCTTGTTGATTGCTTCAACTTGTCCGTTGGCTTGCGGATAATACGGGGTAGAGCTGTCGTGAGATAGCCCTAGCTTGGCAGCTAATTCAACCATCATGTGATTGCGAAAATGCGATCCATGATCTGTATCTATAGCCTGTGGTACGCCGAACCTGGCGACTACATGATTGAAAAAGAAAAGGGCAGTTGTTTCACCAGTGTTATCTAATGTAGGCATCGCCTCAACCCATTTGGTAAAATAGTCAACGACGACTATAATATACCCATGCCCCCCGGTCGAGGTGGGTTACATGTCATGAAATCGATGCCCCATTTGGCGAAAGGCCCAACAGCAACTATTAGTTGTAAAGGTGCGGGTGGTTTTCTGGTTTTGCTATCAAAAATTTGACAAGCATGGCAACTTCTGACTGCGATTATGCAATCTTTGAACATTGTTGGCCAGAAGTATCCTGCTCGTAAGATTTTCTGTGTTGTAGCATATCCAGATTGATGCCCCCCACACGTGCCTGAATGACACTCATTTAGGGCTTTTTCGGCCTCTTCATGGGTGAGGCACCTCCTCAAAACTGTATTTATACCACGACGGTAAAGCATATCACCGACGATCATGTAGTCTTTCACTTGGTATCGTATACGTTTCTGTTCTGAGTGAGAGGTGTCAGGCCTGAATTTTTGGGTTTGGAGATAAATTATTATATCTCCATACCACTCATTGCTTGCAGATATTATAAACAAACTTTCGTCCACGATTGACTCTTCGGATGTTTCATCGTTGGACGACGATGGGAGATCGCACAATAATTCTGCGAAAACTAAAGCTTTCTTTGATTTGGATTTTACAAATTCCAGATCAAACTCTTGAAGGATCGCTATCCATTTTGAATACTTGCCCCCCAGCAACTGTCGCGACAATATATAAGTCATAGGGTTGCAATCTGATAGAATGGTAGTTTTCCGAAAGAGGACATAATGTCGAAATCTTTGTATCGCTTGAACAGCAGCGAGTGCTAGCTTTTCAACGTAAGAATATTTGCTTTCTGTATCATTCAAGTTTTTGCTTAAATAATATATTGGATGTTCAGTTCCATCTACTTCTTGAACTAAAACCATCGCAATGGTCGTATCTGCTGCAGCCAGATACAGGTTAAAATCTCTTTGATAGTCCGGGGCATACATTAATGATGCTTTTACTAGAGAATCTTTCAGAGCATCAAAGGAAGCTTGCGCCACCTGATCCCAGACAAAAGGTACATCCTTTTTCAAAAGACGAGTATAACCTTTAGCAAGTTCTGCGTAATTTGGAATGAACCTCCTCAGAAATTTTGCTTTCCCTTGGAGTTTCTGAATCTGAAGCAAATTTGAAGGTGGAGGCAAATTGATGATTGCCTGAACCTTGCAAGGGTCGAGACGAATCCCATCCTTAGAGACTACAAAGCCAAGTAAACGACCAGAACCGATGCAAAACACACATTTGTGTGGATTGAGTCTTATCTTGTAGTGTCGGCAACGTAGAAATATCGCTCTTAAATGTTGCAGATGATCAGTCCGCTTTCTCGAATGAGCCGGAAGGTCGTCGAGATATGGTTGAACGATGTTCTTGATGTCATGGAAGGCATAATTCATTGCCCTCTGAAACGTCGCCCCTGCGTTCTTTAAACCAAAGGGTAATTTTCGATAAGCGAATGTGCCCCACGGACAGATGAATGCAATCTTTGACTGGTCTTGTGGGCGGATATTTATTTGATTATACCCGGAAAATCCATCCATGAATGAAAAGATTTCACATCCGGCGCATTCATCAATTATCTGGTCGATGAAGGGTGTAGGGTAGTTGTCCTTCGGACAAGCTTGGTTTACATCCCTATAATCGACACACACTCTAATTGTCCCTTGTTTCTTCATAACAGGGACAATATTCGATACCCAATCGGTTAGAGGAACCGGGTAGATGAAACCAGCATGGAGGAGCTTTTCAACTTCTGCTTTAATGGCAACGGCTTTCTTGGGGTGCACCTGCCGAAGCCGTTGTCTTACTGGTTTGACATCAGGATACATCTTAATTTCATGTTCAACGATACTCGAGTCAATGCCTGGCATTTCATCATATGACCAAGCAAAGACATCTCTGAACTCGCGAAAAAGAGCGTTATATATTTCTAGTTCTGAAGGAGAACATCCTTTGCCGACATAAATATTCTCTACAACATTTGTTTTAGTCGAGATATTTATGGCTATAGTCTCTTCAATATTGGATAAGTTTCGCTCGGAATCCACCGTATTTACAGTGTTTGATAGGAATTCAAAAACTGAAGGGTGGTAAAGGTCCTGTTGAGTATCTTCTTCATAATCTGGAAGAAGGGAACGATGGTGGCAATCACTCCATGGTGCCCCCTCAATCAACATTGATTGTAGGATTCCTTCGTCAGTCCCATGTACTTTCGACCAAGGATCTAATTGGGTACCATATTCTCCAGACCTATCTACCCAAACGCTTGATGAGCGTTGATTTGGGTTCGCCTCCCATGCTCGAAACATTGATTGCTACAATATTTCTATAGGGCTTGGGGGCAAAACCATTGCATGATCCATGTTGATATCGTCTACTGAGATCTTCATGGAAGATATCATGTTGCAGGCTCCTACCAACGCTACTTCTCCTATATAGATTGGAGGTGGAAGTGCGAAAGTTCCCATTAATGTGGGGTCTTTCAGTAGGCCTACTCCGATGTCTTGAAGCGAATGGTTGCTTCCATGGATCATGGGAATGCTTCTTGTAACTTGTGAACCATTAGGGAGGAAGTCTTGTTGGTCGACGATCGTAATCCCTCCTTGAAAAGGGAATGCGATCTTCCTAAAATAAGTCGACACTACAGCTGCCATGGCATAGATCCACGGTCTTCCTAGTAGGATGTTGTAGTCAAGATTCCCATCGATGACTTCAACATCTATTTCTACTGTTTTTCCCCCCAGTTCAACTTTTAAGTTATTAAGGATACCGCACGGGGTATAGGTCCTTCTGTCGAATGCTTTCAATGTCGTCGAAGATCGCGACAAGGTCGGAGACCCTAAAGTTTTCCAGCAACTCATCGACATAATACATGTAGATGCCCCCTCATCAATAATTGTTCGGTGAACAGTTTTGTTGAGGGCTTTCACTTGAATAAGGAAAGCTAGTTGAGCTGGTAACTGAGGATCGTATCCTTTGTGGTCGAAGGATACAAGATTGGAATCCTTAGGATCAACCCCAGCAATAGCCGATAACAAAGCCTACCTTTGGGATGGGCAATTTTGTAGTACTTCAAGAGTCGACATAGCGGATGGTGATTGGGCCAAATCTTCCACTATGTTATAATGCTGCGCCGCTCTGGCGCGAGGATTAAACGTCGACTTGTGTACTACTCCCTTTGGCGGTTTTATTGTTAATTCAGGAATGATGGGCGGTACAACTTCCGTCGAAGTTGTTGTCGAACTACTTGGTTGATCTTTACCTTTGTCGTTCAACAACTGTGGATTCCCGTAATCTTTGTTCCTTGTCGAAATCAAAGCATCATTCTGCTGTTTTGAAACCGACAACATGAGCACTTGCGACGGGGAAGCATTTCCACTTTCAACCAGATTTTGACCTGGATTTGGAAATGGATCAGTTAACACAGCTGAGGTTTGCGAAATTTTGAAGAACCTTTTCAGCTCAGCTTTGTATGGACAATTTCCTGTCCAATGATCCTCGTCACATATTTGACATGGACTTTTTGGTTTCCCTTTCCCAGGAGGGTTTGCAGAAGTTTTTCCGGGAGATGACCCACCCTGTTTCTTCTTCTTCCCTTTGTTTTGCTTCTTCTTGCTTCCTGGTTGATTGGTTTCTCTGCCTTTATCTGCTGATACAGCATTTACTTCCGAAGCAAGAATTTCTTCTTTTGCATTTTGATCCGAATTCTTACGGGCTTTCTTAGACGAAGCCTTTGTCGATTTCGTGTTTGCCGTGCCAATCACACCATCGCCGGCATGAGAGTCACTATTTGATTTAGGAGGAGGAGGAATTGAGAATTCCGGTCTAGGGGCGTCAGGTATTTTGTCGTAGAGCGTGCCAGACTGAGTGTAGACTAAGTCTAGATATTGTGCACGAGCAATAACTTGCTCCTCCGTTACGACTCCCCCCTTGGCCACATCTTCTGTTATAGCAGGAAGTAACGACTTTATAAACCATTCAGCTAACAGCTGATCGGGAACGTACGTTTTCACCATCCTACGACGACGACGCCACTCATGTATATGATCAGATATGTGAGTGGTTGTTGTCTGCTTGAAGTTGGTTAAGATTTCCGTTCCCGTTTCATACCTTATCGATAATTGAAAATGGGTTAAGAAAGTCGTGGCTAGGGAGTTGAAATTGTCGAACGAGGCTCTAGGTAATTCAATATACCATTTTGCCACTGGACCCGTTAACGTCCTCTGGAAAAGGCGAAGCCTTATCGAATCATCGTTTAGGGTGTTTGATGAACACCATAGATGAAAGGTCATCACGTGATTCGATGGATCTTCACCTGGATTTCCATTAAATTTAGGAATGTTCGAAGGAAGCTTGTGAGGAATCGCTGGCCACCAAGGGGCGTAAGCAATTGGATCGTTGGTTAACCGGTGTAAATCGGGTAACTCTAAAGTTGCCACGAATGGTAACTGTTGATTCAGGTTAGGTGAAGCATACCCAGGATACGATGGAATCGCTTGAGCAGTGGGCCTTTGCATACCAGCATAATGTAATTGATGTTGGTACGACTGATACGGTTGGTGGACTTGACCACTGTAAAGCGGTTGGTTTTGACCGTTTTGAATATACGGTTGTCCACTGTTCGCAAAGATCTGCTGCTCAGAACCTTGGTACACTTGCTGGAATTGCGGTTGTTGGTATTGCACCAGCCATGATTGTGAAGCCATGTTCTGCTGTGCTATACTAACCGTTGGACCAAGGTGTGGGGTAATTGTACCCGTTTGGACCTGTGTCGCCCCACCAGTAGGCGATTGTGGTTGAGTCACAGGGTCAAGGGGCTGTTGCATTACAACCTGAGAAATCTGAGGTTGACATACAACAGGCAACGTTTGAACTTGTGACACTGTCACAATGGCCGGTGTGGTCGGGATGTTCAACATAGGTACACACTGTTGCATAGAATACACAACCTTTGGTTGTTGAGGTAGCATAGGTACCCAACCACTTGATGTAACTCCAGTATAACCTGAATATTGTTGTGAACTCCCGTATGGATACCCTCCCGGAGGGAGTAGTGAAAGGGCATACTGCCCCCCATACGGTAGCAATCCGGAACTCAAGGGGATTGTTTGTCCTTTGGGACTGGATTGCCCAAATTGACCTCCAAATGGATCAATCTGGCGAGTTTCAACATAAGAGTTGCCGGATATTATTCCGGATGAACAAACTGGAACAGACCACACTGTCGAAATAGTCCCTGGGTGGACTCCTTCTAGCGGTTGCGAGCTAGTTGGGATAGATGGTATGCCGGCAAACATTGTCGGAGTGACGGCAGGGGGTTCTGCCGTCGCCGTGTCGTTCGACACAGTCCTAGATGTTGACGGTTGTTCAGACATTTTGATTCTATCCAAGAGATTACCTAGCGATTCTACATGAACTTCCACTTGTGGTAAACTAACTTCTGATGAAGGAAATAGAGTGACCCCGACTCCAAAATGAGTTGGAGTACTTGCTTGCGGATCCTCTACAATTTTCTCTATCGCAATCAAACCAGGTGGAAGAGGAAGACCGTCAGGTCCATAAAATATTTCTGGTGCCGAAGAAGGGGTTGAATCGACAGCGACAGTTGTTTGAAGAGCAAGACTCTCTGAACCGGTTACAGATGGAACTGGTTCAGTAGCGCAAGTATTTGCTCCCAGACTAGGATCAGTGTTACTGTCCCTCTGTGGCTGTTGAACTTCTTCTATAGAGGCAGGATTTCCAGAAATGTTTGGAGTAACCGGAATCTCAGATGTCGTTGGAACACTTGTTCTAACTTTGATAGGAGATTTCGAACCGGTTAAACGAGTTCTCTTTGTCCGTACTGTTTTCGATTCCAGAGACAAAGACGGTTGACTCGTAAGCCTCCGCGAACGACGGGGTTTCAATTGAATTTCTTCTACGATTGCGGATTACTCGATCAACCAAAATACAAAAGGGGAAAGTGTGTTTCCGAATTAAATGAATTTTTTAGACGCTTTTAGACACAACTTGCTTTTTCACTTTTAAAGAGTCGAGAAAAAGCTAAAGATGACTCTAGTCTCCTTCGATGTTTTAACGAGCCTGAAGTGACAAATGCTCGGATGGACTTTTTCCATTATAGAGTCTGAAAAAGGCCAAAAGGAACTGCTCTGGAGTTCTAGGTAGAGGGTGTGCCAAACTTTTCGCAAAACCGCAGAATACTTTTTAGGGTACGAGCGGTCGATCTTCCTGAATGTTGTGTTCAGTGCATTGCGATCAGTAGGGCGGCCGACACGGCTTCCTAAGGATAAAGGTTTTATGCCTATAGGGGTCCCCCAATATATACGCGACGGTATGTGGGAGCACAATCCGTACTGGCGCTATCGTCCCTCAGGAGGAATCACCCACCATCCACGAGATCGACAGTCACCAGGCTTTACGACGCCGGAACACGTCTCTAGCCTAGACCTCTATGTTGTGCGTTATGTTGCAAAGCGTTGTTAAGTTCATTCAATTTATTTTAGGTTGATCTTTTTAGAAGTTTGCCTTTCAAGGTTCACCACGAGATGTATGATACAATGCCTAAATGCAGTCTAAAGATGATAAGCAAGCTTTATATCTTTTCAACTTTGAAAATCCTAGCTACTAAGGGAAAAGAAAGACACCATCTTTTCTCAAAGAGCAATCAGCACACTCTAATGCACTTTCCTAAATCAAACATGCAAACTATCAAGATGCAAATGCACAATGCAGGTGTTTGTTTTCCGCTTTCTTAGTATTGATGCCTACAAAGAAAGCTTTTTGTACAACTTTGAATTTGCTTTTAAATGACAAATACAAACAAGTTTACTTTTTCGAAATCAGAGAGGGTAGAAGAGATTACAACACTTAACGATTTTCGAAATGAATACTTGTTTCGACACTTAAAAGAGACAAACTCAAACCAATAAGCAAGAGTAAATGTATAATCAACTACAATCAGCCAATGAACTCTCTTCTAAGATCACAATCAACAGATCTGAATCAAGGGCTACAGGATGATTATTTCACTCATGCAAAGGAAAACTGCAAATGATGCCACAAACACATAAAAACACTCACAGTCTTTTTGTACAAAAGGAGGCGGAATCTAAGTAGAGAAAAGGAGTTATCAGACTGGTACCTATGCTGGTTACAGGCTGCAAAAATCAGAGATCAAAACAGGGAAAAACAGAGCAGAGAACCCCAGCTGCACAAGGGCAAACTGGTTCAGCGCAACCTCAACACATGGGTTTTGACATTCAGCGCAGGTAGCCTTCACGGGACCTGCGTTGAAATGCAGAATCCCTTCACTGGGTCTGTGCTGAAGGAGAAACTCTCGTTTCTCACAGGTTCTGGGTCACAGGTTGCTATTTAATCTACTGTTTCAGGCCAAATCAAAGCAACAAGCAAGGTGTAATCAAAGGGATGCTTTGAGGGAGTGCTAAGATCTATCACAGAGGATCATCAAATCATTTGTGAGTCCATTGTTCAGATCATAGACAAGTCCAGTGATTGGATCAAAGCAGCAACTGTCTACTTTGCATCCGGGAATAGCAGATGCAGTTCGATTGTTGCTGTCAAGTCTATGAGACAAACAATGATAGAAACACAAATAAAATGACTAAACAGATCTTCCCCAGCGGAGTCGCCAATTTGTTGTGGGGAAAAATGCCTATGCAGGACGATCCTATCCACCTAAGGTGTGACAGTGCCTTAGCAACAAACAGAGACAACTATTCTAGTATTCTTCCTTTATGAATTAAGAATGAAGAGAGATAGATAGACTAACCGGTGTTCCGTTTGTCCCTCGATCCAGTCTCTCTTCTCTTGGAGAGTTCCCAGCTACTTGCCTTCTCACTCGCCCAGCTTCAAGAGGTTTCTGCAAGATCACAAGAAGAGAACACTACACAAGACATGGATTCATATTCATAACTAGTTCAGGATTAGAAATAAACTAAACATACTAATGCAATCATACATCAAAAATACATCAGTATATAGGAGAAACCAAGATAGCTTTATTGATGAATAACAAGGTTCAGGAAGAGATACAACCCAGAGGGCTCCAATCCAGCATCTCCTTCCCAGCAAATGGAATTCCTATCTTCACCCCCTTTCAAAGCATTAAGCACCCAATGATTCCAATCTCAAACCAACAACAATTCTTTGCAATAACAAAATTCCAGCCTCTAGATCTCATGGAGGAGAGATCTATATATAGATGTTTGGAGAGAGGATGAGTCAGCTTGAGATCTGACTAGTGTCCTCTCCCTCTGTCAGTTCTTGATTCCACTTGGAGGTTCTTGCTTCTACTTGGAGATTTGGAACCTCTTACTCATCACCAGTCGAATTCCCTGAGGCAAGTGTCATTTTGGAAGCTTCCTGGGTTTTGACACCTTAAGAAATGAGCTTGCCACATGTCCACTCTCGCTCAGCGCAGGTAGCCAGTGTTCCCTTTGACATTCAGCGCAGGTAGCCAGTGTTGGCTTTGACATTCAGCGCAAACAGCTAGTGGAGCCACTGAAATGATCCTGAATTGACTTGTTTTTGAGCAGTTTTTGGTGGAGAACTTCTGTGAATTGCTGTGGTTTGTTAGCCTTGTTCCTCTAGGGGTAGGAACAACATGTTTAGGGACTTTGGATCCCTTAGATTATGGACATTTCATGCTCAATGTTGTAAGGCACAAAAATGTCTATAACACTCTATATTCACACTGCTGTATATTGCAATGCTGTTTCATCTCACGCGTTGTTGCACGTATTTCCCATCTCAACAAAATCTTGTTGTCTGCTGTGTCTTCACACTGCTTACATTCGCACTGCAGTGCTTCTCCTTCTTGCCATCACGCTGCTGCCTTTTTCTTATGCACTGTTGTGCATACCCATAACCATAGACTCTGTCTCCCCTGGGTTTTTATTCGCTGCTGTGAACCATTTCAATTTTCATCCCTTGCCTTTTGTTCTGCCTTCGCACTAATGTGTGGATCTCCTTGCTTTTCATTACAATGCATATAATTCATAAAAAAAAAATTGTTTTCGCACTGCTGTGTGATCCTCTCATACCAATCCCATTTGCACCAGCTGTGTGTTTCACCATTTCCTCACACAAGTCAACGGAACAAAAACATAATGCATATATATCATATGCAATCAAAATAATAAATCTTTTTTTTTACTTGTTCCGTGAAAATAAAAACCACATGCATAAAACAAAAAAAACACCAAACTTAATTTTTTCACCTATATCTACGAACGCCATTTAATTCTCAGCATGGCGGTCAATTAATTTAGTCAGCCTTGCATATGGTTTTAACAGTGATACGGAGGTCAAACAAGGAACTTTCACTTCATGCAAGTCATGGTGCAGACCTGTACGCATCCCTGGTTCAATCGGACGGTTGCAATCAATATCGGGCAGACTTTTCTGACTGACCTTTACGTCCCGATGGAGAGTTGTTTTGGAAAACGTACAATGGACACGTGTCAAGTTTTCATTGCATCGAAGTCGTTTGTACGGAAACCACTTGTTGAGCAAAATCGGTCCGATAAGGTAGCGGTTTTTCCTGAGCTGTTTTCCTGCTGCGTGATGGCTGATTTGGCAACTGACTGTGTTGTCGTCGCTGTCCAACTATCCGCGTCCGCCAACACTGCACGCAGTTGGAATTAATATTCCAACAACTTTGAGAAAGGGACATAGGCAGTCAATTATGGCTCGATAACTGCTTCGTGCGATACGAGAAGTATAGCTTACATAGGCAGTCGATTATGGCTCGATAACTGCTTCGTGCGATAGGAGAAGTATAGCTTCTTTTCAAAGGTAGACACCCACGGGAACTATCTGATGAACGTCAATAATATTAATATAAGTAGTCTATATAAGTTGAGGATCACCCCTTCAAATCTCATTTCCAACCTCTCTGATAAAGCTTATAATGATCCTGGAAACAAAGGATTCGCTGAAGGGTCAGCTACATATTCTGTTAATGGCACCATTTATAGTGTAGTTCAGTGTTGGAGAGATATATTCATGAACAGTTGCAGGTCATGTCTGCAATTGGCAACAGAAACCCTCTACAAATGCTGTTCTCTGAAGCGAGGAGCTCAAGCACTGTTGGGAAGCTGTAGGATCCGATACGAAATACACCCTTTTTATGGTACTAGTCCACCTGCATCCTCTGGGCCAAACCCTCCCTTCGAACTTGCCCAGCCTCCTGCGGCGAGTGGAATTTCACCAACCACATCAAGTAAAATCTTTTTGTGCTGAATTCATATTTATGATTTGCACCTGTTGGAAGTACTACATAACTACATGCGGACACTTAGTTAGAGAATGGGACTACATGCAAGATTCCTTCTGCATAATTTACTCCCTGATTTTCTCCTTCTTTAACTCCACAACTGGGTAGTTCTTCTACATGATTTACTCCCTGATTTGCTCATTCTTTAACTCCACAACTAGTTAGTTTTTCTGCATGATTTACTGCCTGATTTGCTCCTTCTTTCACTCTGCAACTGGTTGGTTTTCTCCGGAACTTGTTGTAGGTGTTGAGTCTTCTCATTGATCACCACTATGGTGCATTACCTTGGGATCTTTACCCAGTAATGCTATATCATGAGCATTGTAACCTATTTTCTAATGAATCATTCTTTTGTTCTTTTGATTTTCTTTTAGTGTTTTTGCTTTGCAAAGCTGTGTGTTCAACCTTTACTAGCTAGATTCATTTGTGTAGGTTTTCTAACACATTTACATGGTATCAGAGCCCACAGGTTGCTAGATAAAAGGCGCACGAGTACTTTATTTTGCAGGTATTACAGCTTGGAGATCGAAGATCGACAGAAAAATGGAGTTTCCCAAAGCATCGATCCTAACATCATACAACTATCACAAATGGAAGGACCAAATGGCTCGATACCTTCGTCAAAAAGGGTTGTACAAGATTACCATGGCTACAGAAGTGGAACCCACTTCAGCCATAGAGAAATCCAAGTACCTCAACCGTATGGATGAGGCCCATGGATCCATATGCATGTGCATCTCTCCAGAGTTGTAGTTTCATTTATCTCCCTGCAATACTCCTAATGAGATTTGGAAAAAGATTGAAGAACTCTACAGGAAACAGGATGAGATGAAAGGACATCTGCTCGAAGTGGAGCTGTTGTCATTGGATCCATGGAACTATGACAGAATTCAAGATTTCTTCACCAAATATAATGATCTATTGCTGCAACTCAAGGGTTGTGGAATTGACAAATCCAAGGAGGAGAGTCGCCAAGTTCTCTCTATTATGTCAAAGCTTGGACTGGAATACTCCGTCTTTGTGTCTACATTTCATTCAGTAAGACTCGCAACAGGTAAATCCTACACTATTCATTCTCTCAAAGAGTTCATGGAGTCCCTTACTTTTGAGCAAGATAAACTCAGTGGCATGGGGAAAATCAAACCTCCAAAAGTGCATGCACTTGCTGTGCATGATGGCAGCCACAATAAAAATCATAGATCTAATTCAAATCAGAAAAATCAGTAGCAAAAAGACAAGGGAAAAGTGCATTCCCATCCAAAGAAGGAAGGGTACACCAAGCCCTTCAATGACTCCTCCGGCTCGAGAAATGAGAAAGGGAAGAAAGAAAACAAATACACCTATTGTCAAAGAGGATTCCATCCAGAATCCTCTTGCATGAAGAAACAAATTGACCAAATGGCATAAATCCTTCAGAAGCACAACCTTGGGGACCACATCCCTCAAGGTGCTAAGAAGAAAACTGAGGATCCGCCACACGAGAAAGGTAACAATTTTCATGCTTTAGTTGCAATTAATTCTTCCCCTGATGCATGGATTATAGATTATGGTGCATCACATCATATGGTTGTTGCAAAGGAAGCCTATTTCTCTTTGGATGCATGCAAAGGACCTCCCATCCTCATGGGAGTTGACTCACCTATTGAAGTCACCGGAAAAGGTAGAGTGGAACTTTTACACGGAAGCTTTGAAGATGTGCTTCATGTTCCAAAACTTTCGGTAAACCTGCTTTCAGTTTATCAGATCACTCATTCCGACACCAGAAAGAGAGTGGAATTCACTCCAGATGCAGTGAACATATATGACCTACATAGCAGCTCCAAAATTTTAACCGGTGAGGTAAACAATGGAGCCAGACTGTATACATTTTCTGAATTTATTGAATCTAAATCCTCCTTATTGCTTACACATGCTGATGATAGTAGTAGGCTTTGGCACGAGAGGTTTGGTCACTTAAATTACAGGTATATGCAGCAACTAAGCAAGCATGAGATGGTGGAAGGCTTGCCAAATATTAGTTTCTCCAAAGGAGTTTGTGAAGGGTGTGTCCTTGGCAAACATCCTAGAGAAAAGTTTGACACTGGCAAGACTCACAGAGCATCCTCTCCTCTAGATCTGATCCATAGTGATCTCATGGGGTCTTTTCCTCATCCTTCCATCAACAAAGCAAGGTATGTGCTTACATTTATTGATGATTTCTCATGGTATACTTGGGTGTATCTTCTCAGGAACAAATCTGAATTTTTTGCGCACTTTGAAGATTTCAAAGCACTAGTTGAGACACAGTCAGAGAGAAATATCAAAGCCCTCCATATAGACAATGGGGGGGAATATGTTCACACAACACTTCAGAACCTTTACCTTCAGTCTGTCATACAGTTGCAGTACACAGTTCCATACACTCCACAACAGAACAGAGTTGCTGAGAGAAAGAACCAATCTCTCAAAGAGATGGCTTCCTGCATGTTGCATGCTAAGTCACTGCCTCATAAGCTATGGGTCGAAGCACTTAATTGTGCTAACTACATCCAGAACAGATCTCCTCATAGGTCTGTCAAGGATCAGACCCCCTTTGAGGCTTGGAGCGACACTAAACCAGAGGTCACCCACTTCCGTGTTTTCGGGTCCCAAGCATGGGCCAGGATCCCCTCTGAAAAGAGGAAAGCTCTTGATCCACAGAGCATTGACTGCATCTTTGTTGGATACCCTAATGGTGTGAAGGGATATCGATTCCTGATTTCCTCTACGAACAAGCTCATCATTGAGCGAAGTGTCAAATTTGAGGAAAGTCTCTCACATGCACCTCAATTGCCGCATGCAGACACCTTTTATCTACCTCATGTCTGAGATGATGACTCAATACACTCAAATGCATATACAAAGCATGCAGATGCCACGGTAGAGCATGCAGATGTAGAGACATATTCTTCAGATACAAATCTAGTGCATGCATATGATGATCCACATCCAAGCGTAGATCGGGCTTCCAGCAGTGAATCAAATTCCCCTATCATAAATCAGAGAACAAGGAGCTTACATGAGACATATGCACAAGACCACCTAGCTGTTATAAATGGTCTTGTGGGGGATAATTCTGATCTATAGAGGACTAGCTCAAAGTTTATTGAGCCTCCTCTTGCCCTCACTGCCACTGAACCGTGACATCTTGGCATTGTCATTTGGTTCAGTCTTCTGATCCACAGTCTTATGCTGAGGCTGTTGGGCATCCAGCTTGGGAGTCCACCATGGAGGAGGAGTATAACTCCCTCCTCGAGAACCAGACCTGGGATCTAGTCCCCGTCCGCTGCAAATGGGTCTACAGGACCAAGAGTGCTGCAGATGGGCAAATCACCAGATAGAAAGCTAGGCTAGTATCCAAAGGCTTCCAACAAGTGCATGGCATTGATTATGATGAGACCTTTGCTCCAGTAGCAAAGATGGATTCCATACGCCTTGCACTTGCCATTGCAGCTGCCCAGGGGTGGGAAGTACATCAGATGGATGTGAAGAATGCCTTTCTTCACGGAGACCTATCTGAGGAGATCTACATGGAGCAGCGACATGGTTTCATTCAGGATTCATCTTTGGTCTGCAGACTGAAGAAATCTCTCTACGGCCTTAAGCAGGCCCCGAGAGCTTGGTATGCGAAGATGGATTCTTTTCTCTTATCACAAAACTTTGAAAGATGTAAGTCTGATCCGAATGTTTACATGCTCAGGACACATGATTCTCTTCTTATCTTAGTTTTGTATGTGGATGATCTCTTGATCACCGGCAGCTCGGCTTCAATCATTGCTACAGTCAAGAGGGCCTTGCATGATAGGTTCTTGATGACGAACATGGGTCCATTACACTTCTTTCTTGGTATTGAGATCCAGGATGCCATGGGCATCAAGCTCTCTTAGGCTAAGTATGCACGGGATCTCCTCGAGAGATTTCACATGACTGACTGCAAGCCAGCACCGACTCCTTTTCTGTTTGGGGTCCGCCTTGAGGATGGAGGTGACACTACATTAGCTGACAGCACTCTCTACCAACAGCTAGTGGGGGGCTTATTGTACCTCACCCACTCCAGACCAGATCTCTCATATGCAGTAGGGACAATTTCCAGATACATGCAGGAGCCGCATGAGCTACACTGGAATGCTGCCAAGCGCATCCTCCGATATGTGCAGGGCACCATCACCTTCGAGATTCACTATGCAGCAAGGACTGCATTGAATCTCCTTGGCTTCACAGATTATGATTGGGTGGGAGACATCATTGATCGCAAGTCCACCTCCAGATATTCACTCAGTCTAGCATCTGGCCCTATCTGTTGGTCGAGCAAGAAGCAGGCTGCTATTGCTCTATCTTCAACTGAGGCCGAGTATAGAGGAGTAGTCAACATCACCATTCAGTCTATGTGGCTACAACACTTCCTCACTGAGTTGGGCATCCAGTTCCACCAGCCCATTGTCATCTGGTGTGACAACCAGAGCACTCTCAAATTTTGCAGGGATCTAGTACAGCGGTAGCAGACGAAGCACATAGAGATCCATATGCACTACATCAGAAACTTAGTACATGATCGGGTCATTGATTTGTAGTTCTGTCCTTCCGCAAAACAGCCTGTAGACATATTCACCAAGACATTCACTGAGCAGAAGTTTCGCTCTCTGCACAATTGTCTTGGAGTGAAGGACACAGTTGCTTAACAACTGTGTTTTCTTCCTCTTTTCTTTTGATTACATTGTATTTTGAGGGGGGGGGGGAGGGGGTTTCCCACAAGGTTTTCCCTCTTTCCTCAATTTTAGTACAAGTTGCACTGTATTTTGGGTGCCCTTTGGCCTTAGTTTCTAGGGCCCATTTTCTATTTTTCCCCATAGTGGTGTTCAGGGGGGGGGGGGTGTTGGAAGTACTACACACCTACATGCAGACACTTAGTTAGAGCATGGGAATACATGCAAGATTCCTTCTGCATGATTTACTCCCTGATTTGCTCCTTCTTTAACTCCGCAACTGGTTAGTTCTTCTGCATGATTTACTCCCTAATTTTCTCCTTCTTTAACTCCGCAACTAGTTAGTCCTTTTGCATGATTTACTCCCTGATTTGTTCCTTCTTTCACTCTGCAACTAGCTAGTTCTCTCCGGAACTTGTTGTAGGTGTTGAGTCTTCTCATTGATCACCATTATGGTGCATTACGTTGGGATCTTCACCCAGTAATGCTATATCATGAGCATTGTAACCTATTTTCTAATGAATCATTCTTTTGTTCTTTTGATTTTCTTTTAGTGTTTTTGCTCTGCAAAGTTGTGTGTTCAACCTTTACTAGCTAGATTCATCTGTGCAGGTTTTCTAACACATTTACAACACCTTACTAGGATTATATACAATTTGGTTTTGCATCTTTTGTAAAATAACATTACGAAATACATTCATGATCTAGTGTACAAAAGGTTCCCCTGCAAAAACATTACCCATAACATTGAGGATCGTAGGAGGCATGATTCTAGCGTTAATGGTCTATTTGTTTGCAATTATGAGCAAACTGTATTGTGCCATTTCACAGAGGCATGCATAGACGAAAGGTAGAATCTGCGATTTTGACTCTTCTTTCTAACAGTTAAATTTGGGTTATCCAATGGAACTATATTCTTTATATTCACTTTTTCTTCTGAACAGAAATTGCTCACAATTACGAGACAAAGTTGACAATACTCTAGCAGGTGCAAGTTCTTTTCAGCTTAGAAGCATTCATAGAAGCAACGAATAATTTTGATGAAAAGAACTTGCTTGGACAGGGAGGCTTTGGCCATGTATACAAGGTCTCTATTTATGTACCCATTGCCTTAAAACCATGAAATTGTATGACATGGCATGATCTTTGAGAAGAGAATGGGTTTGCTCATAGGCTTTTCTTGATGGGGTTGGTTGTTTCAGGGATTAACCAGAGATGGAAAAGAAATTGCAGTGAAGAAATTGTGTCTAAGATCTGGGCAGGGCAAACAACAATTTATGAATGAGGTGAAGCTTTTGGCCATTCAGCACCGAAATCTGGTAAAGCTACTTGACTGTTGTGTCGAGGGACAAGAAAGATTACTTGTTTACGAGTATTTGCGAAACAAGAGTCTTGACACCTTTCTGTTTGGTACGTTATTTTGGATTCTTTTATTGAGGGAACTGTGATAATCCTTGAATAGACTTAATGAGGTTGATTATTTGAAGGTTTTCATCTTTTCTAACATTGAAATTCAAATACAGAAGTAGAGAAGAAGAGACATCTCGATTGGAAAAAGCGCCATAACATCATAATGGGAATAGCTCGTGGTCTTCTTTATCTGCACGAAGATTCACATATGCGAATCATTCATAGAGACATTAAAGCAAATAACATTTTGTTGGATGAGGAATTGAATCCGAAGATAGCAGACTTCGGGTTAGCAAGACTCTTTCCTGAGGACGAAATTCATATCCAAACAAGGGTTGCAGGGACATAGTATGAACATTTACCTCCGTCCTTTCTTTATCCAATTTATTGACAGAGAACATGTATAAGATATTAAGCACCCAAATAATTTGAATAGTTTGTGAATGGAGTATGCAGCGGTTACATGGAGCCAGAGTACGCAATGAGGGGAAAGCTATCAGTGAAAGCTGATGTGTATAGCTTTGGAGTGTTAGTCCTGCAAATCGTGAGTGGAAGGAAGAGCAGTGACCTAAAATTTCCCAATGAAGCCCAAAGCTTATTGTTGGGGATTTTTCTGTTAAAATCCCAAAAACAAAATAAACTGAACACAAAGACAATGCTCTGTTCCTCTCTAGGATCTTAGCACAGGGAAGCTTTAATTTATTTCTGAGAACAGAGTATTACACACCCATAAAGAGATTTGTATTCATTAAAGTAAAATTCCTGATACAAAATTCATCCTCTTTCACTCAGAGGGATTCACCAAAAAAATATTTCAACAACAAAATATTACTCTGTCTCCTCCTGAGATTTTACACTGCTGTGTGTGAAAATCTCATTTTCATTTACTGCTGTAAAAACAGACTTTTACATATACTGTTGTAATAAAAATTCACATTATGCACTTTGCATATTACAAAAAAAACTTCCAGCACTCAAAAATTACTTGCCCTGTTCTAGTTTCACTTCAACTTCATCTTCGCACTGCTGTGAGTTCTTACCATTACATTTCATATATAATACATGGTCAACGAATCAACCAAAAGAAATGCACACAAGTTTACATTGCGTGTATTTTTTAACAAAATGACCATACCTATCTTTTAATTTGCCATACCTCCATGCATAAAAAAAAACATTAGAATTGAAAGTCTTTAAACTATATTATACCAACCGGAGTAAATACCATTGATTACTTTACTGAAGCAAACGGCGGCAAAACTCATGTATACATGCCGTTACACTATCGCAGGCGGAAATCGGACTTGAAAGTATATGCACGGGAGATTTGGGATCCTATCGGGTTCGGCACATCGCATAGCCCGCATATATGAAAGTATTGAGCACCCTTGGTTTCCCCGATAGCGAAATGCCGATTTGCGACCCGCCGATGCGATATCCACTGATGCGATGGATATTAACTTAAGCCTGGAAAACACTGAAAACATGGGAAAATGGCCGCTAGCGGAACCAAAAATATATATATATATATACAGCAGAGCATTATATAACCGTCGGGTCCGGTTATCGAATCGCAAATATATATGTGCGAAAGGTCCTGCTCCCTTTTTGAAAGCGCCGATGCGATATCGGCGATCGCTCATCGCAAAATATAAAAGCCCAGACCTCTTTGTAAGTCCTCCATTGCGACTCGCCGATGCGATATCGGCGATCGCTCATCGGCGATGTCTTGTGTCCCGATCCTTGGTGATTTTCTGGAGCTGTTTTGGTAGGAATACATGCGCACGGTTATTGTCTTAATGCTGCTGCACAGCTCAACTGTTGCACAATTGAAATTACATTTTCAACACTCCCCTTTAATTTCAACTGCTGGGCATTCAGTCATACCCAAACACTTCCTCAAAAATTCAAAGCTTTTCTGATCCAATGGCTTTGTCAAAATGTCTGCAACCTGTTCCTAAGTCGTGCAATGTTGTAAAGTGATTTCTCCACTGCTTACCAATTCTCTGATGTAATGAAACCTTGTGTTAATGTGTTTCATTCTCTTATGAAACACTGAATTCTTTGATAATGCAATAGCTGAGCTATTGTCACAAAAAATCACTGTTGCTTTTGCTTGCTCTTGGCCTAGGCTCCTTAACATTCTTCTCATCCAAACTGCTTGACATGTTGCTGCTGTAGCTGCCACATATTCAGCCTCTGCTGTAGACAACGCCACGATAGGCTGTTTCTTAGAAGCCCATGAAATGGCTCCTGAACCCATGTGAAAAACATAACCGAATGTGCTTTTCCGATCATCTCCACTTCCAGCCCAATCACTATCAGTGTATCCAACTAAATCTGAACATTCTGAAGTAGAATATAAAATTCCAAACATTTTAGTACCTTTGACATACCTCAGAATTATTTTTGCTTCCTGCCAATGTGCCTCTTTTGGCCTCTCCATGAATCTGGAAATCAAACTAACAGCAAACATTATATCAGGCCTAGTTGCAGTTAAATACATAAGGCTGCCAACTATGCTCTTATACAAGCTAGGATCAAAATCCTTGTTGTTGTCCTCTTTGCTGAGTTTTAATCCCATTACCGTGGGAGTGATTGCTGCCTTGCACTCTTGCATATTAAATCTGCCCAACACTTCATTTACATATTTTTCTTGTGAGATAAAAATCCCATTTTCATTTTGATCTACTTCTATTCCTATGAAGTATCTCAGCAAACCCATGTCAGTCTTTTCAAATTCTTCTTTCATGACTAATTTGAAATTTTCAATGAGGTAGTTATCATTACCTGTAAAAATCACATCATCAACATACAACACTACAATTAAAATTTTACCATCCTTTTCTTTGATGTAGACAGTGGGTTCTCCCTCACATTTGTCAAATTCATTTTCCAGTAGATAGGAATCTATCCTACTGTACCATGCTCTTGGCGCTTGCTTCAGCCCATAAAAAGATTTCTTCAATCTGCACACTTTGTGCTCTTAGCCTTTCTTCTCATAGCCTAGAGGTTGTTCAATGTAAACCTCCTCCTTTAACACTCCATTTAGGAAGGCTGACTTCATGTCCATTTGGTAAACTTTCCATTTGTTTTGTGCTGTTATGGACAACACTGCTCTCATGGTTTCCATTCTTGCAACTGGTGCGAAAGTCTCCTCATAATCTCTCCCATACTGCTACTTGTATCCCTTGACAACCAGTCTTGCCTTGTGTCTTTCAATTTTGCCTTTAGCATTGCACTTGGTCTTATAGACCCATTTGACTCCAATGACTTCTTTACCTTTTGGTAGCTCAACTAAATCCCATGTCTTGTTTCTTTCTATGGCATTCATCTCCTCATCCATAGCTTCTATCCATTTCTTATCTTTAATTGCATCTTCGAAATGAATAGGGTCATCAACATGACAATATAAGGCAAATAATGAATTCATACCTTCATCATAAAAGTCACTTAGATTTCTGAACTTCTTATCTCTTTCATTTGGTGTGCAAGTGCTTGAGGACGCACTTGAATTTCCTTCTTGTGGTGTGCTTGGAGAAGCACTCTCATTTATCCTCAAGGATGTCCCTTGCTGTCCTTGTATTGGCGCTGCTGTTTGGGGATGTGTTTCAGTCAACTCTTCATCATCTTCATCATGAGACAAACAGTTTTTAACATTCACTGTTTTCTCTATGCTTCCATCCCAAGCTTCCTCCTCAATGAATTGAACATCTCTGCTCACAAAAAACTTCTTGGTAGATGGGATATACAACCTGTAAGCTTTGGATTCCACACTGTATCGAATGAAAATACATTTCTCCCCTTTGTTGTCCAACTTCTTCCTTAGTTGATCTGGAATGTGTGCATAAGTCGCACATCCAAAAATTTTCATGTGGGTGACTCCTTGCTTTCTCCCACTCCATGCTTCTTCCGGCACTTTGTTCATGACTGCTTTTGTTGGACACTTATTCAAGATATATACTGCACAGTGTACAGCTTCAGCCCAATAATCATTTGGAAAATGCTTTGCCTTTAACATGCTCCTCGCCATATCCATGATGGTTCTATTATTCCTTTCAGAAACTCCATTTTGCTGCGGAGTACCTTGCTGTAAACTGTTTGTGTATTCCATTTTCTCTACAAAACCGTAGGAATTCTTTGGGGATATACTCACCTCCTCTGTCTGTTCTCAAAACTTTGATGCGCAGTCCGCTTTGATTTTCCACAAGTGCTTTGAAATTTCGAAATTTTTCAAACACTTCATTTTTGTTCTTCAAGAAATAAACCCAAGTCTTTCTTGTAAAATCATCAATAAATGTTAGAAAATATTGGCTGCCTACTAAAGATGGATTTTGCATCGGTCCACATAAATTTGAGTGGATAATCTCTAAGGGTGCTTTTGCCCTTATGCTTTTCCCTGATGGAAAACTTTCTCTGTGTTGTTTCCCCAAGATACAACCTTCACAAAGGTTGTCTGGTTTCTTTATCAATGGTAATCCTCATACCATCCCTTTTCTGCTCAACAAGTTAAGACCTCCAAAGTTGAGATGTCCAAATCTCAAGTGCCACAACCAGTTTTCATCCTTTGGTACGCTTTGGAAAGCCTCTTGGGTGACTGCTGCAATTACCTCTTTGTTTTTCGAATCTGCTCTTATTCTGAGAGGGAACATTCTGTTCCTTGTCATCTTCACTTCAACAATACATTGTTTGCTAGGTGCTCTATCCATGATGGTGCATACATCATTCTTAAAGAAAACATTGTACCCCTTTTGAACAAGCTGACCAATACTCAAGAGGTTACATCTCATTCCAGGAACATAATAGACATTTGCTATGGTTTTCTTTTCACCTTTCTTTGTAAATATTCTAACTTCTCCTTTTCCCATAACAAAAATTTTGCTATCAGTTCCAAGTGTGACTTGTGATTTCACATTTTGATCTAAAGCAGAAAATAGGGTTATGTTTCCATCATATGGTTGCTACAACCAGAATCTAGAAACCATATATCATCATTGTTTGTTTCAGCGATGTTACAAGTTAAAAGCACATTATCTTGGCTGATATTTTCTCTAGTAATATTTGCACTAGATCTATTGTTCATATCGTGCTGCTTCTTCCTACATTCATTTGCATAATGCCCATATTTTTTACAGTAATAACATTGGACATTGGATTTTTCATACCTTTGTCCTTGAGCATGATGTTGTCCACTTTGTTGGCTGCTACCTTGGCCTTGTTTCTGATTTGGATTGCTGCCTCTTCCTTGAGCATTTGCTGGAATGTTTCTTCCACCTCTGTTTTGGCTTCTGCCTCTTCCTTTCTTGTTTCCTCTGCCTTGACCTCTTCCTCTTCCAAAGGACATCTGGGTATTAAAGGCTTGTTCTAAAGATGAGTTTTCATTTCTACTCAACCTCTGCTCATGTGTTATCAGTGATGCATGAAGTTCATCAACTGAAAAGTTTGAGAGATCCTTTGTTTCTTCTATGGTGGTGACAATCACATGGAACCTTGAGGGTAGGACTCTCAATATTTTCTCCACAATCCTCCTTTCTTCAAGAGTCTCTCCATGATTCCTTATCTGTGTGACCAGACCAATTACATGTGTGAAGAATGAGTCAATATTGTCTGACTCCTTCATGCACAGATTCTCAAAATCTTTCCTCAGTAACTGTAGTTTTGTTGTCTTCACTTTTTCCATGCCTTGATAGGCTATCTTGAGAGTTTGCCATGCTTCTTTGAATGTCTTGGCTGCTGCTATCCTTGGAAACACATTCTCATGCACTGACTGATACAAAAATACAAGGGCTTTGGAATCCTTCTTCCTATTACTCTTCAATAGATCTTTCTCAGCTTGAGTTAATCTATTAAACTCATTTTCATCTGTTGGTTCTTCAAACCCATATTCAACAAGTTCCCATAAATCTTGAGAAGGAAACAGGGCTCTCATGGTTATTGCCCAATAGTCATAGTTTTTCCCATTAAACTGTGGGAGCTGGGTATTAAACATACCCATACTAGTGTTGGTGCTGGCCATTCCTTGCATTCTCAGCTATGCTTCTAAAGCCTTGACTTGGATTCTTTTGCCTGAGACTTCACTCTGCTGGAGAAGTTGTTGCAGCAAAAAAAAAAAAACTCCTTCCTTCAGCTTCTTTGAACCCTTCAAAGAGCCTGAAACCGCTCTGATACCATTGTTGGGGATTTTTCTGTTAAAATCCCAAAAACAAAATAAACTGAACACAGAGACAATGCTCTGTTCCTCTCCAGGATCTTAGCACAGGGAAGCTTTAATTTATTTCTGAGAACAGAGTATTACACACCGCCAAAGAGATTTGTATTCATTAAAGTAAAATTCCTTATACAAAATTCATCCTCTTTCACTCAGAGGGATTCACCAAAAAAATATTTCAATCAACAAAATATTACTCTGTCTCCTCCTGAGATTTTACACTACTGTGTGTGAAAATCTCATTTTCATTTGCTGCTGTAAAAACAGACTTTTACATATACTGCTGTAATAAAAATTCACATTATGCACTTTGCATATTACAAAAAAAACTTCCAGCACTCAAAAATTACTTGCCTTGTTCTAGTTTCACTTCAACTTCATCTTCGCACTGTTGTGCGTTCTTCCCATTACATTTCATATATAATACATGGTCAACGAATCAACCAAAAAAAATGCACACAAGTTTACATTGCGTGTATTTTTTAACAAAATGACCATACCTATCTTTTAATTTGCCATACCTCCGTGCATAAAAAAAAACATTAAAATTGAAAGTCTTTTACCTATATTCTACCAACTGGAGTAAATACCATTGATTACTTTGCTGAAGTAAACGGCGGCAAAACTCACATATACATGTCGTTACACTATTGCAGGCGGAAATCGGACTTGAAAGTATATGCACAGGAGATTTCGGATCCTATCGGGTCCGGCACATCGCATAGCCCGCATATATGAAAGTGTTGAGCACCCTTGGTTTCCCCGATAGCGAAATGCCGATTTGCGACCCACCGATGCGATATCCACCGATGCGATGGATATTAACTTAAGCCTGGAAAACATTGAAAACACGGGAAAATGGCCGCTGGCAGAACCAAAAAAAAAATATATAGCAGAGCATTATATAACCGTCGGGTCCGGTTATCGGATCGCAAATATATATGTGCAAAAGGTCTTGCCCCCTTTTTGAAAGCACCGATACGATATCGGCGATCGCTCATCGCAAAATATAAAAGCCCAGACCTCTTTGTAAGTCCTCCATTGCGACTCGTCGATGCGATATCGGCGATCACTCATCGGCGATGTCTTGTGTCCCGATCCTTGGTGATTTTCTGGAGTTGTTTTGGTAGGAATACATGCGCACGGTTATTGTCTTAATGCTGCTGCACGGCTCAACTGTTGCGCAGTTGAATACATTTTCAACACTTATTAGAATGGGTAACACTTCCACTTCATCAACCGGTGGTTTGCCATGGAGATGTTAAGTAACCATTAATTTACCTTTGAAAATGTGATACATGCAGGCATGGAGATTATACAAGCAAGGGCGTCTTCTGGATATGGTAGATTCTGGTGTAAGGGGTTGATGTCGGTAGGAGGAAGCATTAAGATGCATTCGTGTAGGGCTTATATGCACGCAAGCTGATCCAGGCATCCGCCCTGCTATCTCTAGTGTGGTACTAATGATCTCCAGCTCTTCTGTGACATTGCCGGATCCGAAAAAGCCCACGTTTGTGAAAAGTAGTGAGAGCAGCTATGGAGGATCCACAGCCGCCAGCTCTAGCAGTGGTATTCAATAGTCACGGTTATCTGCTACCGCATCATCTGTGTCATCTGCCTCCACACAAAATCCCCTTCCGGTTCGCTAACGATGTTACATTTACAGTGAATTGGAAACGGGGTGGTTATATTCTCAAAATGTATTCAAAATATATCCACCCCGTAGTAACAAGTTCCAACAATCAACCATTGGATTGGGATAAAATAAAATATTCTCCCTAACATAAAGTTGGGGCACAAACTCAACATGTAATATGTTATTATGCTATTTTTGTTGTTAAGTGGGGACAACATTTTTAATATTTAATATCATTGCATGGCAATAATAATAGAAAATAAAAATCACTCATTCGAATTTGTTAAATGTGATAGTTAATCAAGTATAATAAATGTGATAGTTATATTTTTGTAACAAGTATTTGTTGTTTTATTATGTTGCTTTTGCTTTAGCTTTGGAGTAGCCCAAAACATAATGTGAATGTACTTTATAAATTTTTGAATCACATATTTTAATATAAATCAATAAAAAAGCATAATTATTTGAAAAAATCTTATTATTATTTTTAATTTCAAAATTTTATTAAAATATCATAACTTATTTTTATTTTTCATCGACAACACCACATTTTTACATAAAATAATAATAATTTCAAAATTTTATTAAAATATCAAAACTTATTTCTATCTTTCACCAACAACACCACATCCTTTGTATAAAATAATAATAACATAAAGCATACCATGCTATGTGTATTTCTTTCTTCTCCTTAATTTTATCCAAAATCCAAACAGAGTATGTGACTAATGTTTGAGAGAGCATAAAGTTGTGTTCACCACAGTATCATCATAATAACCACATTATCATGATAACCTCTATCGTATGGTAATCAAATTGAGTATATCTTTTAAAAATATATGAACCTCTATGGTATGGTATTGAAATTGAATATATCTTTTAAAAATATATGAAAGTATTCCTAACGTCTTTTGCTTAATGGACTTGTAATATATCATACTTTTAATTTCACTTTTACTTATTTTGATGTTTTATGACAAAACAATGTAGTTGCTTTTAAAGAGATTTTTTGGAAGTTTTTTTGGTGGTTTTTCTGGTTAAAATCTGGCAGCAATTTATTGGAATCACAAGTTTGATAGCTAATTTCTGCACAATCAAAGCGTCCCAGAGGTTTTTTTAGGTTGCTAAATCCAAATATACAATTAAAAAACCATTTTAAATAATACAAATCAAGATTTAATCTCAATTTTTTCCGCCACATTCTCTCATTGGAATCTCCAAAATGCCACACTAAAAACAACTCCTATAACAATATATTCTTTACGAAATAATAATAGTTTAATGTAATAATAAAACATACCATGCTTTGTATATTCCGTCTCCTTAATTTTATCCAAAATCCAAACTAAATATTTGAGTAATGTTGGACAGGAATGTTAATGTTAACGTTTTTCTCTATTTTATCATTTATTAATATTCTCAATTTAATAATAGCATTCATATAGAATATATCTTTTAAAAGTACATGAAAAGTATTCCTAATGAATTATTTTTTCCTCTTAATTTTTTCTATTAATTAACTTGTAATATATTACATGTATTTATGAAATATATTACATGTATTTATGAAATATGAAGGAAAATTTTATTTCACTAGATATTAATAAAAAATAAAAATAAAAAAATTTATAAATATTTTTAGAATACATTTTTTTGTAATATTTCTCATTTATGTAAATATTTATTTTATTTACTGCAACCAAACATATTATTATTATTTGTTTGAATTATAAACTATCTTGGAAATCAGTTATTGAAGAACAAATTTTGCAATTATGAGTAAATATTATTTTACTAGGTAATTGGTTATGGAAACAATTATCTGTTCCAAAACTAAATCCTAGGGTATTTTACAAAAAATGATCAAGAGGAAGATAAAAATCAGATTTGAATTAAAAAGAAGGAGATACAGCTCACAGGTGAGTACTGCACCTGGACACTGCACTCATACAAAGAAAACTCTCTCTGTACACTCTATTGTTCATGAATGAAAAATTACATCATTAAGTACATCACTAGAAATCAGGTAGTTGCAAACAAACTCCTAAACTCTAGGAACAAATCCTAAACTAAGGAAATACGTTACAACTTATGTAAGCATTTCTCCATTAATACAAAATAATATTAATTATTTTCAACTCCCCCCCTTAATGGAGAAAGGATTATCTTGAACTCTTAGCATCCCTCTAAACAATTCAAACTTTACACGCCCAAGAGGCTTAGTAAAAATATTGGCCATGTTATCACAAGTTTTACAATATTCAACACATATCTCTTTGAACTGTTGCTTCTCTCGAACAAAATGAACTTGAGTATCAATATGCTTGGTATTTTTATGAAAGACTAGATTGTTTGCAAGCTTGATGGTACTCTGGTTTTCGGTTTTGATAATAGTTGATTCTTTCTGCTCTTCTCCTACATCATTGAGAAGTCTTCTCAACCAGATAGCTTCACATGTGGCTGCACACAATGCTTGGTACTCAGCTTCACATGAAGATAGAGCTACAGTGTGCTGCTTTTTGCTGCTCCATGCTATGATCCCGGATCCAATGCTGAATGTGTAACCTGTGATAGATCTTCGATCATCCAAGTTACTTTCCCAATCGGAATCTGAAAAACCTGCTAGAATAACATTAGAAGTGTCACTGTACAAAATGCCATGTTTACTAGTACCACTAAGATACCTCAACACACTTTTTGCTGCAACCTAGTGACTTTCGAGTGGTTTTGACATGAACTGGCTCAAAACACTAACAGAATATGCCAAATCTGGTCTAGTTGTAGTCAGATATATCAAACTGCCAACTAGCTGTCTGTACATGGTAGCATCCACCTATTTAGTACCATCGTCACTGCTCAACTTTAAGTTCTACTGTAATGGTGTTGCTGTTGATTTGCGCTGCTCCATTCTGAACCTTTCCAACAAGCTTCTGGCATACTTTCCTTGAGTGAGAAAAGTTTGTCCAGAGTCTCTCCATACCTCCAATCCCAAACAATAATGAAGGTTTTCGAGATCTTTCATCTCAAACACTTGTGACATTTGCTGTTTGATTTCTTTGATCAGATTGTTAGCATTCCCTGTTATGATCATATCATCTACATACAAAGAAATCAAAATAATTTGCCTCTGTTTATTAAACTTGGTATACATATTTGGATCATTCGCCATGCTGAACAAAAAATGAGTCAATTTTCTCATACCACGACCTGGCTGCTTGTTTTAAACCATAAAGTGCCTTTTTCAATTTACACACAAGATGTTCCTGTCCCTTTTTCACAAAACCTTCAGGTTGTAATAAATAAATTTCTTCTTTCAAGTCACCATTCAGAAATGCAGACTTAACATCTAGCTAGTGTAGCTGCCATTTGTGTTTTGTTGCTAAGGAAAATAGCATTCTAATGGTGTTTAATTTGGATACAGGAGCAAAGGTGTCATCGAAATCTATTCCCTTATTCTGTGAGTAACCCTTTGCTACCAGTCTAGCTTTAAGTTTCTCTATACTCCCATCTGCATTTATTTTTGGTTTATACAGCCATTTACATCCTATGGGGGTTTTACCTTTAGGAAATTCAACCAAATACCAAGTATGGTTTCTGTTTATTGAATCTATTTCCTCATACATTGCAGCCCTCCATGCATTAGATTTACTAGCTTCCTCATAATTTGCAGGTTCTACAATGTTTAAAATCTTTGACATTAATGCATAGCCTTTCAATTTAGAAGATAATCAAGTCTTCCTACCTGATCTCCTTGGTAGGGGACTTACCTCAATTTCAGCCTTTTCTGGGCTTACATCTTCATTGATTACATTATCTGTTACTTCTTCTTCTTATTTCTCCTCCTGCTCTTCATCTTCCTCACTGTTTTCTTCCAATAGCAATGGAATGTGCCAATCACTGTTAGAGTCATTCTTTCCTTCTTCAACATGTTCATGAAATATGACATCTCTACTTGCAAACACCTTGTGAGTCACAGGATTAAATAACTTATATGCCTTGAACTCAGTGCCATATCCAACAAATATACATTTCAGGGCTTTAGGATCTAACTTCTTCCCATCTGCCTTAGGTATATGAGCATAAGCTTTTGACCCAAATATTCTTAAGTGACTAACTGCTGGTTTGAATCCAAACAATGCTTCAAAAGGGGTTTTGAAGCCTAGACATCTAGTAGGATTCCTATTCTTTAAATATACAACAGTGTTAATAGCTTCTGCCCAAAGACCATTTGATAGACCCTTACCTTGAAGCATGCTCCTTGCGCACTCCACAAGAGTTCTGTTCTTTCGTTCTGCCACTCCATTCTGCTGTGGAGTGTGAGGCACTGTAAACTGTTGCACAATCCCATGATGCTTGCAGAAATCCATGAACTCTCCCAACCTGTATTCTCCCCCTTGATCTGAGCGGAGAATTTTTATCCTTTTTCCTGTCTGGTTTTCTACCATGGATTTAAACTCTTTAAAATACTGAAAAGCTTGACTCTTTTTACTCAGAAAGTATACCCATGAGAATCTAGTGCAATCATCTATAAATAAGATAAAGTAGTATGCTCCTCCTAATGACCTGGTTTGCATGGGTCTACAAATGTCTATATGCACCAGTTCTAAAATGTCTCTTTCCTTTCTATTAACATGCAAAGGAAACTCTTCTCTATGCATTTTCCCTAATGAACATCCATCACAATCCAGCTTAACATTATGGAAAACAGGGATTCCATAGACCATACCTTTTCTTTGAAGTAGAATGAGGTCTTGAAGATTAAGATGGCCGAATCTCTGATGCCAGAGATTTTCGGCTGTCGATCCAGCTGCAACCATTGCCTGCTATGGCATACTCTTCACATCTAGTCTGTACAGGTTCCCCACGCTCACTCCCGTTGCAAGTGTTTCCATCTGGCTATCCTTAATGACACAATTAGTCTTAAAGAATTGAACTTGCATGTCCTGATCAGTAATCATTGAGACAGAGACCAAATTTTTCTTAATTCCTGGAACATACAATACATTTTTAAGGTGTCTAATGTCACCGCTAGGTAATTTTACTGGAATGTCACCATGTCCTTTGATCTCATGTCCACTATCATCTCCTAAATAGATTTTCGACCCACATGAATTTTCTTCAAGAAATTCAAACCAATCCTTCTTACTAGTCATATGTGATGATGCGCCAGAGTCGACATACCATATGTCGTCCTCATCTTCCTTTGAAGCTGAAAGAGCACAATCGACTATAAATAGTCGAAGTTTGTGGCTATGATCCTCCTCTTCCTTAACGAAGTAACCCTTATGTTTTCTCTGGTTGTTTCTTCCTTCGTCTGCCTGCCTCTTATAACAATCTCTAATCTCATGTCTAGGTTTTCCACAGTAAAAACATTTCTTGATGGGAAAATTATTAGTAGACATACCTTTAAACAGTCTCTTCTGAAATGTGTTGGCTCCTCTCTGCTGCTGCTGCTACGGTTGCTGGTGTTGCTTCCCTTTAAACTGTCTCCTTTTTGCCATCAGAGCAAGGTCATTGCTCTGAGATTTCAAATTTTGTCGTCGCTCTTCTTGTTGTATCAGAATCCCTATCAGCTCTTCAAATGAAGGGGCTTTCTCCCTTACTAACAGCCTTGTGATAAATGTTTGGTAATCACCAATCATTCCATTCAACGTGATCGTGACCAGATCTGAATCGAAAACTTTCTCTCCGATATCTCCCAATTTGTCCTTCAGGTCTTTGACTCTCCCAATGAATCCAGTAGCGGATTCATTCTCCTCCATCTTCAATGCAAACAACTTGCCTTTGAGTGACAAGACACGGTTTGAATTCTGCGTCTAGTATAGGTTTTTAATGGTCATCCAAATGTCAACGGCCGATTTACAGTCTCTAATATGTGGGATAACATTGTCCTTGACGGACATCTTCAATATGACCTTTGCTTTTGTCTCCCTTTTATCCCAATCTTGTTCTTGTGTGGATGATCCCGATCTCAGCTCATTTCCTGTCACGATTGACCACACATTTCACTTTCAAGTAAAGTCTGCATATTGAATTTTCAGTTGTTGAAATTTGATCCATCGAGTTTGTCAGACTCGTGGAGATACGATTCTAAACTGTTATTCATATTGACTTATACCAGATCCGAACCTCTGTTTTTCTGAAGAATTTTTTTTTTTTACCTTCAATGTGCCACCACCGGGCAAGTCCAATATGCTGCTACCGAACATATCCGAAACTCCAATGCGCCACCACCGGGCAAGTCCGATCTGCTACCACCGAATAGATCCGAAACTCCAATGCGCCACCACCGGGCAAGTCCGATCTACTGCCACTGAAAAGATCCGGAACTTCAATGCGCCACCACCGGGCAAGTCCGATCTGCTACCACCGAGTAGATCAGGGACTCCAATAGCCACCACCGGGCTACTCCGCTCTACTACCACCGAATAGAGCCAGAAATTCAAAGTGCCACCACCGGGCAACTCCGATCTGCAAAAATCGCATATTTTTCAAAGAGAAAGAGGTTGGTGCTCCTTCAACAGCGAAATGCCCACGCCAGAAACAAAATCGATGCGAGGCAGGTGATTGGCGCAATTAATCCTTGATTTTCCGCACCAACTGTACTTTCTGGCGCGTTGGTGCGCTTATCACCCTCAGACTCGCGCCAAGTGGAGCGACTGTTCGCGTCAAAACCGCTCCAACACTTTCTTGCACTCATAGATGATCAATCATCTAAGACCTATGCTCTAGGTGTTACTACAGTCCACCTGATTCTACAAATGTCGCCACTACAGTTCTGTAATCAATGATGCATCCTAAAAAAAAATTAAGGCTATCCCTACTCTGTGCTCTGATACCAAGGTACAAATCAGATTTGAATTAAAAAGAAGGAGATATAGCTCACAGGTGAGTACTGCACCTGGAGACTGCACTCATACAAAGAGAACTCTCTCCATACACTCTACTGTTCATGAATGAAATATTACATCATTAAGTACATCACTAAAAATCAAGTAGTTTCAAACAAACTCCTAAACTCTAGGAACAAATCCTAAACTAAGGAGATACGTTACAACTTATGTAGCCATTTCTCCATTAATACAAAATAATATTAATTATTTTCAACTAAGGATGGGGATCAGAGATCAAGAGAGACAGAGGGAACCGTGCTGAAAGGTCAGGCAGTCTAAAATTGCTATGTCTCGTTAATACCAAATAGCTCATAAACTTTAAAATCTCTGAGAGATAGAGAACTCCTGGAGTAAGGAGTAGCACGATAGGAGATTTACCAGAGTAGGTAATCTCACGGCAGGGAGGAAATTAATGTGCAAATCATATTTCAGATTTAGTCCTCGACAGCGTAAATAGATAAGTATAAAATCACTTATATAAGTTGTTCACTGAATCTAAGAACTGTAGTTAGAGAATTGGCTGCTTGTTTATGTAAGTTGTTCACTACATCTAAGAACTGTAGCTAGGAAGATTGGTTGCACTATTAGAGAAAAAATTGTCAAATATTGTGTAAAAGTATAGGTAATGTTTTCCTATTTCTGGAGTATGTATTTAGAGTTCCTTTGTACTTAATTGAAACATTTTTTTTAAAGAACATTAGAGAATCTGAGGAAAAATCCCATACCACTTTCGCAGGAAGAAACAGTGTTAAGAATATCATAAGATTTATTAAGGAAAACTAGAATAGCAAACAAAATCTTGGGAAGGATAGGAATTCCCTGAAAACAAAACTATTACATTAACCAGTTAAGGTAGATTTTCCAAAGTTGCAACTTATCTAACTCAGGAATAGCTTTAAAATCATCTATTAATCGAAAGAATGACAAACATTGATGGATGAAATAATTAGGTATATATTGCGATCAACCAACACTAAACTGTTCTTGAACTCTACACCATAAATCTAGTCATGCATAAGAACTCTGTGAATGCATTAAAACCATAGATTAATTCCAAATAGTCACAGCGAAAAACAAGAAATTCAACAAGCTCACGAATTTTAGTCATGTAAGACATAAATAGTGACTTCTAGAAGTTTCATTGAAATACAAATGATTATAGTCTTAGAAAAGTATCGTTTATTGTAACCTTACAAGCTCCATAGAAAAACATTTTAAAACATTCTTTCTCATAAGACGAAAAACACTGAGGTTTTATAAAACTGGAGGTAAATTTATGCTAAAATCTTTACCCTTTTTCAACCATATATATCAAATAGAGTATAGAATAAACCGTCGGGAAAATCGAGGAAGGATAGCCTTCGGCTTCCAAAAAAGAGAGAACTATGTGTTTAAATAAAACTCAAGAAAGTAATCAAAAAGAACCAGCAGCGAATTATGAAAGCATTCTCTCATTTATAACCTAGTCATATATATAAGTGTTCCAATATAATAACAGGATGGTGACCAGAGAGCCCTGTGCCAAAAACTGCATACTTGGCCGTAGCTGTATGCCTCCTTGCCTTATATAAAAACATCATATAAACTTCTGGAAACAAACACAAGACAAGCCATGAGAGGATCCATTACTCCAATAGACTCAGTAAACCCATCTAGAGTTTCATTTATGGTCTTTTCAGCTTGTAGACCTGTCCATAAAAACCCTATTCTAAACAGTACCAGAGAGATTCGTATTACCCGCAGTTGGTGGTAGACATTGAAACCAGAAGGAGGGTTTTCCTCAGCGCCAAGATGAGTCTCCCGTTTCGCGAACCAGACCTTTCATCACAACAACTAAATGGTATTAAAATCATACATCGAAAATAGGAATCAACAACAAACGTTCTAAACCCTGAAATACATAAACAGTTAAGCAGAAAGAAGATCTGAAATCTTAACTTCGGAGAAGACATTCCAGGCTTGGACTCCACAGAATGAATTTCTAAGCATTGTAGTGGTTCCAAGTTCTTCAAGGCAAGCAGAGTTGTCGGAATGCAGTGGAGAGGGTTCAATGAACCTAGATAGCAGATGAATACAACCATCGAAGGGCAGAGCAGAGCTAGAACCAATCGGAAAGACCAAAGTGAAAATAATGACAAGTTGAAACCTCACTACCGAGAAATGAAGGGGTGATAAGCTGTGGATCATTCATCAGGCGGGCCAAGAGGAGTCGTTGATGGAGGAACCTCATCTCGAGGGTTAGGTGGGATAAGGACAGATGGATTACCTCTAGGCAGCCATCCGGATCTAGACAACTAAGGCATTAAATTCACCTACGTTCCCTGAGAGATTATCAAGTCTATGACCTATGATTGTTAAATGCAAAGGCCATCATCGTACCCATAGATTTAAATAAATAGATTTATAACCAGTGTAAAGTCAAATGCCGTGCATTTCTAATAGTCCTGACGTGTACATTGTTCAATAATTTTAACATGTAAAGTCCAACCATGGTTTATGTATAAAATCGATAATATCAAATATTATGATTGCTTTAAAAAGTCATAAATAATTGTTAATCCATGATTATGTTTTCTTAGACTTATATGTGTATTATGGAGGAAATATATATATATATATATATATCAAAGCGGATAGAAAGATGTGTTACATATGGTATCAGAGCGCTCAGGTTCCAAAATCTCAAGCCTATGGAATAAGGAATAACAAAATTGTGTTGTGCATGTAGGAGACAGCAGTTAAATAATCAACATGAGGCGATATGGAAATCTACCACATGGTTCCATATTTGGAACAGGGCCAACTTCGTTCTAGGAGGGCAATCCTGAGGTTTGGGTGTAGTTGGGCGATGATACACAAAATCCCAATGCAGACCTCTGAACCACTGTCGAAGAACTGAAAGGGAAAATGGTCCGACTCTGGGTAGACAACGAAAGATTGATGTAGGAACAAGAAAAGATCCCAAAAAATTTGTTGGATAGACAGAATCATCGGCCACTAGCCCCTAGTCCAGAGCACGGCCACATGACTCAGGAACAAGAGTTCCAAACTAAAAATATGGAAACAGAAGGAGGAGAAGAAAACCAAGAAGAAGAATCAGGAAACGTGTCTGATCACAAGACGCAGAAGAAACAGAAGATTGAACTCCAAGGGGAGTTTCGTAAAATCAAGCCTCCTCTCTTTGATGGGGAGCAAGAAGAGGCGACAGAAGCATGGTTAATTAATATGAACAAGTATTTCTAGCTATATGAATATGATTACAATTTGAAGGCCGGTTTGGCCATTTTCCAACTTCAAGGGAAGGCTACATTGTGGTGGGAGGAAGCAAAATTAGTCCATGGGGTCAATGAGCAAAACATAACTTGGGAGAAATTCCAGAAATTATTTAAGGAGAAATATTTGACCGAGAGGTTTTATGATGAAAAAGCAAAAGAGTTTCATGACCTCCGTCTGGGCCAAATGACCATGGATGAATTTATAACAAAATTTACATCATTATTGCGATATGTGCCTTATATTCGTGAAGAAAAAGCTAAGGTACAACGGTTTGTCAGCAGCCTTCTGTTGTTCATGAAAGAACAGTTGGAATTTAACAATCCAAAAACCATGGATGAAGTCATTTTGAAAGCACGAATTTGTTATCAACAAATAAACCAAAGGGAGACATGAGTAAAAGATGGACAAACAAGAAGGGAAATAAATTCATTCCCATCCATAAGGGGAATAAGAGCAACAACAACAAGGGAGTATATAAAGGTCAAAGTAATCGGATTGGGAATAAGCCCAAGTTTAACGTACCTGGTGAAGCTAGGATAAATGAACAAACCGGCTACAGTGTTGGGGATGCGGAGGCCTCCATTATGTCAAAAATTGCCCTCAACGCAGGGGATCAAATCAGATCTCACAAATTCAGGAAGCGTCCACTGTGGGAGAAGTGGAAAGAAGCATCCTTAAGATCAACGCAACTTTTGAAGATCATCAGGTAGAGTTTCAGCTAACTATGGTTGAATTTGAAGGTACTACTTTTTACCAGACCTACTCTATTTTAATAGATCCTGGGGCTACTTTAAGTTACATTAGTCCTAGGTTAGTGGAACAGTGTAAATTACAAGTTGTTAAATTTAAAAACCCATGGTTAGTACAACTAGCCACAGGGGAAAAGAAAAGAGTTCTGTCTAAGGTAAATAACTGCCCCTTGAAATTATATGGTCAACCTACCATAGCTGATTTAAATGTGCTACCTCTAGGGTCATACGATATTTTGATAGGTATGGACTGGTTAGAAAAACATTGGTCCTTAATAAATTGTGAAACGAAAGCTATTAGCTATCGAGATGAAGTGGGAAAGAGACAAGAAATTCAAGGTGTTCAGAAACCTCCATAATTAAGGCCGATAACAACCTCCCAATTAGCCAAATGCATCAGAAAAGGTTGTCAAGTTTATGCCATACAAGTAGGGTATGCTGACTCTAAGGATAATCTGTATCATTAGAGAACATACCTGTGATACAAAATTTTCCAGATGTGTTTCCTGAAGAAATACTAGGCCTACCCCCTAAAAGAGACATAGATTTTACTATTGAGCTGATTCCAGGAGCTGCTCCAGTTTCCCAGGCACCATACTGAATGAGTATACTAGGACTAACAGAATTAAAGATGGAACTCCAAGAGTTTCTTGATAAGAAGTATATCCGTCCCAGTGTGTCTCCTTGGGGAGCTCCGGTTTTATTTGTTAAAACAAAAGACGAAACGTTGCGAATGTGCATCGATTACCGCCAGCTGAACAAGCTAACCATTAAAAGAAAATACCCCCTTCCCCAGATAGATGATCTCTTTGACCGAGTGAAAGGTGCAACCATATTCTCAAACATTGATCTCCACTCTGGGTATCATTAGATCATAATAAAAGAGGGAGATATTGCAAAAGCTGCTTTCAGGACACGTTATGGACATTATGAGTTTGTGGTCTTACCATTTGGACTAACTAACACCCCAACAATGTTCATGTGTCTCATGAACAACATATTTCATCAGTTCTTAGATAAATTTGTATTAATCTTTATTGATGACATACTAATCTATTCTCGGAACGTGGAAGAACATAAGGAACATATCCGTGTTGTTCTGCAAGTCCTACGAGAACACCAATTGTACGCCAAGTACAGTAAGTGTGATTTATTTAAGGAGCAAATCCAATACTTGGGACACATCATCACCAAGGACGGAATTTCCGTAGATCCGGAAAAGATAAGAACCATTATGGAATGGCCAATACCAAAGGATGTAGCCAACATAAGATCATTTATGGGTTTAGCAGGTTACTATTGGAGATTTGTGGAGGGTTTCTCCCACATAGCCTATCCTATAACCTCTCTTCAAAAGAAAGGCAAAGTGTTCCAATGGACCCTCGATTGTCAAAGGAGCTTTGATCAGCTCAAGCATCTTCTTACCACAACACCTATTCTAAGCATCGTTGATCCCAACAAAGAATATGTGGTTTGTACTGATGCCAGTAAGGAAGGAGTGGGTGGCATATTAATGCAAGAGGGGAGAGTGGTTGCCTACGAATCTAGGAAACTTAAAGAGTATGAGCAAAAGTACTCAGCCTACGACTTGGAGCTAACTGCAGTCATTCATGCCTTAAAAATGTGGCGACATTACCTTTTAGGTAAGAAATTCTTGTTAATGACTGACCACCATAGTCTGATAAATTATTTCAAACAACCAACTTTAAATGCTAGGCAAGCTCATTGGGTAGATTTCCTAAGTGAATTCAATTTTGAAATTAAACATTTAAAAGGAAAGGAAAACCGGGTGGCAGATGCTCTAAGCCGGAAGGTAAATTGTTTATATGAAATTTCTTTTAGTGAATCACGAACTACCTTTTTTGAGCAGATTCAAGAATCAACCATGCAGGATCCAACATATAAACATTAATGGCAGCAAGCAAAAATTCTTAACAACGATGAACAACAATTAGGTTATGAAATAAATGCAGAAAATTTGTTGATTTTTAGGAAAAGGATATATGTGCCTAACCAACAACATCTGAAAAATATCATTTTTGATGAATACCATAAGATCCCTTATGCAGGCCATCCCGGGTACCAGAAAATGATTTCTGCCCTGCGAAAAGAATTTTTTTGGCCTGGTATGAAGAAGGAAGTGGCAGAGTATTTAGCCAAATGCTTGGAATGCTAGCAAGTGAAAGCTAAACACCAACATCCAGCAGGGTTACTTCACCCTCTACCTATCCCAAAATGGAAATGGGAAACCATATCTATTGATTTTATTACCGGGCTGCCTAAATCAAGGAAGCAAAATGACTCCATCATGGTGGTGGTGGACAAATTGAGAAAATATGCTCATTTCATACCTGTTCAATCAACTTATAGAGTAGTCCAAATTTCTAATATTTTTATGCAGAACATTTTTAAACTGCACAGAATCCCTAAGATGATTATTTCCGACCGAGATGTAAAATTTACATCCGCTTTCTGGAAAGCCCTCTTTGAAGGATTGGGCACACAACTGCACTTCAGTACAGCTTACCATCCACAAACGGATGGGAATATTGAAAGAGTAAACCAAGTTGTTGAAGACATGTTGCGAACATATGTAATGTAGCAACCCACAAAATGGGAAGATTATTTACACCTGGTAGAGTTCGCATATAACAACGGGTACCATGCATCCCTTCAGATGAGCCCCTTTGAGGTTTTATATGGATGCAAGTGCAGGACACCTTTAAGTTGGAGTGGACCAGAGGACAAATTGTTACTAGGGCCAGATATGTTGGAAGAAATGGAGAAAATGGCGAAAAAGGTATGGATTAATTTAAAGGCTGCTAAGAACCAATAGAAGAACTTTGTCGATCGGAAGAGGAGTTTCCAAGAATTCTAAGTAGGAGATGATGTCTACATTCAAGTACGAGCCAAGAAAAGCACCTTGCAATGGACCGGGTGTGCTAAACTAGCACCCCGATATTGTTGGCTATTTCAAATCCTGGCTTGAATCAGACCAGTGGCTTATCAACTTGCCTTACCCTTCGTGTGCACAATGTCTTTCATGTTTCTTTACTTAAGAAGTATGTGTACATGACATTAACCACATAATCCAATGGCAAGATATACAAGTAAGGTATAAATATTTAGATACGAATATAGTATATAAATGTGTTAATAATTAGTTAATGACTTAAAACTTTGTTGCAATGTTCAGGTCGAACTAGAAGGGGAATTCTTGGTCAAACCTCTAGTTATACTAGATCGGAGAGAAGTAACGCCGCGGAAATGAGTTATCACCCAGGTTAAAGTGAAATGGAAGCACTACGAGTCGGAAGGGGCCACCTGGGAAGATGAACAGGTCATGAGAGAAAACTTTCCAGGTTTATTTGCATGAAGAGAACATCGGGACGATGTTCCATTTTAGGGGGGGGGGGAGATGTAATATCACCCATTTATGTAAATATTTATTTTATTTACTGCAACCAAACAAACTATTACTATTTGTTTGAATTATAAACTATTTTGGAATTTAGTTATTGAAGAATAAATTTTGCAGCTTTGAGTAAATATTATTTTACTAGGTAATTGGTTATGGAAACAGTTATCTGTTCCAAAACTAAATCCTAGGGTATTTTACAAAAAATGATCAAGAGGAGGATGGGGATTGGAGATCAAGAGAGATAGAAGGAACCGTGTTGAAAGGTCAGGCAATCTAAAATGGCTATGTATGGTTAAGACCAGATAGTTGGTAAACTTTAAAATCTCTGAGAGAGAGAGAACTCCTGGAGTAAGGAGTAGCACGGGGGGAGATTTACCAGAGTAGGTAATCTCACGGTAGGGAGGAAATTAATGTGCAAATCATATTTCAGATTTAGTCCTGGACAACGTAAATAGATAAGCATAAAATTGCTTATATAAGTTGTTCACAGAATCTAAGAACTGTAGCTAGGAGAATTGGTTGCTTGTTTATGTAAGTTCACTAAATCTAAGAACTGTAGCTAGGAAAATTGGCTGCACTATTATAGAAATAATTGTCAAATATTGTGTAAAAGTATACGTAATGTTTTCCTATTTCTGGAGTATGTATTTAGAGTTCCTTTGTACTTAATTGAAATAATTCTTTTAAATAATATTAGAGAATCTGAGGAAAAACCCATACCACTTTCGCATGAAGAAACTATGTTAAGAATATCAGAAGATTTATTAAGGAAAACTAGAATGACAAACAAAATCTTGGGAAGGATAGGAATTCCCTAAAAACAGAACTATTGCATTAACTAGTTAAGGTAGATTTTCTGAAGTTGAAGCTTATCTAACTCGGGAACAACTTTAAAGTCATCTATTAATCGAAAGAATGACAAACATTGATGGATGAAATAATCAGGTATATATTGCGATCAACCAACATTAAACTGTTCTTGAATTCTACACCATAAATCTAGTCATGCATAAGAACTCTGTGAATGCATTAAAACCATAGATTAATTCCAAATAGTCACATGAAAAACAAGAAATTCAACAAGCTCACGAATTTTAGTCATGTAAGACAAAAGTAGTGACTTCTAGAAGTTTCATTGAAATACAAAAGATTATAGTCTTAGAAAAGTATCATATATTGTAACCTTACAAGCTCCATAGAAAAACATTTTAAAACATTCTTTCTCATAAGACGAAAAACACTGAGATTTTATCAAACTGGAGGCAAATTTATGCTAAAATCTTTACCCTTTTTCAGCCATATATATCAAATAGAGTATAGAATAAACCCTCGGGAAAATCGAGGAAGGATAGCCTTCAGCTTCCAAAAAAGGGAGAACTCTGTGTTTAAATAAAACTCAGGAAAGTAATAAAAATAACCAGCATCGAATTATGAAATCCTTATCTCATTTATAACCCGGTCACATATATAAGTGTTGCAATATAATAACAGGATGGTGACCAGAGAGCCCTGTGCAAAAAACTCCATACTCGACCGTAGCCGTAGGTCTCTTTGCCTTATATAAAAACCTCTAGAAACAAACACAAGACAAGCCATCAGAGGAGCCATGACTCTAGCAGACTCAATAAACCCATCTATAGTTTCATTTATGGTCTTTTTAGCTTATAGACTTGTCCATAAAAACCCTATTCTAAACAGTAATAGAGAGATTCGTATTACTCGGAGTTGGTTGCGGACATTGAAGCCAAAAGGAGGGTTTTCCTCAGCTCTAGGGTGAGTCTCCCATTCCGCGAGCCAGACCTTTCATCACAACAACGAAATGATATTAGAATCATG
Organism: Pinus tabuliformis; assembly: GCA_031772625.1. Lineage (NCBI taxonomy): Eukaryota > Viridiplantae > Streptophyta > Pinopsida > Pinales > Pinaceae > Pinus > Pinus tabuliformis. The sequence continues at coordinate 1,032,734,200 of CM062805.1, forward strand.
CATCAAAATTAGGAATCAACAAAAAACGTTCTAAACCCTCAAATACATAAAAAGTTAAGCAAAAAGAAGATCTGAAAGCTTACCTTCGAAGAAGACATTCCAAGCTTGGCCTCCGCAGAATGAATTTCTGAGTGCTGGAGTGTTTCCAAGTTCTTCAGGGCAGGCAGAGTTGCTGGAATGCAGTGGAGAGGGTTCAGTGAACCTGGATAGCAGATGAAGACAACCATCGAAGGACAGGGCAGAGCCAGAATTGCTCGGAAATACCAAAGTGAAAACAATGACAAGTTGAAACCTCACTACCGAGAAATGAATGGGTGATAAATTGTGGACCGTTCGATCCGGCGGGCCAAGAGGAGTCGTTGATGGAGGAACCTCATCCCGATGGTTAGGTGGGATAAGAACAGATGGATTACCTCTAGGCAGCCACCCGAGTCCAGAAAACTGAGGCATTAAATTCACCTGTGTTCCTTGAGCGAGTATCAAGTCTATGACCTGTGATTGTTAAATGCAAAGGCCAGCATCGTACCCATAGATTTAAATAAATAGATTTATAACCAATGTAAAGTCAAATGTCGTGCATTTCTAATAGTCCTGCCGCGTACATTGTTCAATAATTTGTAACATGTAAAGTCCAACCATGGTTTATGTATAAATTCAATAATATCAAACATTATGATTGCTTTAAAAAGTCATAAATAATGGTTAATCCACGATTATGTTTTTTTAGACTTATATGTGTATTATGGGGAAATTAATATATATATATATATATATATCTATATATATATATATATATATATATAGATATAGATATAAGTGGATAGAAAGATGTGTTACATTTTTCTAATAAAATGTTACCCCTCTTATTTATTAGGGGAATTTTGAAGTTGAAAATGAGCCTCAAAATAAAAAAATATACTGACAAAATCAACTTTCAAAGGGACAACAATATTGAAAATGACAATGTCATCTCTATTAGTAAATCGTTTTGGAGGGGAAAAGAAAAAGTCTATTTTAATTGTATTTTTGCTTCATCTTCTTATATACATTTATTTGAATGTATCATGACAAGGTATTGTTAAACAAGGTGAAGCCTCTATGGAGTATTACTATATAACTTTCTAAAAGAAATAGAACTTTGAAGTGACATATATCTATATCTATCTATATATATATATATATATATATATATATATATATATATATATATATATATATCTATTATGTGAATTTTGAAAAAAAATTATACTATTTTTTCTTCAAATTCTAATTACTATCACTTCAAAGTGCTAGATAGAATGAGAGAGTATTTAATGCACCAAAGAAGTTCTATAAATCACTAACACACTACAAAACTCCATTGACATTCTTATAGAACGTCAACTATGGAAGTGGATTACTTAACCAATGATAGTAAGTAAAGGGTACATAGCCAAATATGATGGAACTAACAATGTAAACAATAGGAAATAGACAAAAATGGATAGTCTAACTCTTTATAGGAGAATAGGTACATTCAACCAATGGACTACAATTTGGAGGTCTAAATCTCTCCATGATTCACACTTTTAGAGAAATGCAATCACAATGGTAGATAATCTCAAGTTTCCAAGAGCACAACATGATATTCACTCTTCTCTTCTTTGTGTAGATATAGAGCTAAACAAACTGCTCTTGGACTGTTCAATTCACATGGTAGTCCAACAATCTTTGTAACCTCTTACCTCCTCCTATGTTATCTCTATGAATGCAACTCACATGGTAGTCAAACAATCTTTGTAACCCATTATCTCCTCCTACATTATCTCTATAAATGCAATGGGTAGTTTGTTCTCTTGACCATTGTAATTTAGTTTTTAGATATTTGTCTTTTAGCATTCCAGTAACATGTGGTAATTTTATAGTTTCTTTATTTATTCTATTAATTTAAGTGCTAGATAATATGAAGCACATCAATATTTGATGTCTATTTGATCAAGATTGTATCATTATATAATGTTTCATCTATTTTGATGCTTTTAAATTGAAAAATTGGAGGAATTAGTTTGTAGGGTCATTTTAAACAACACGTCTTAGTTTGGAGAGTTTGTGTTTGAAACCCTTCAAATCCATTTTGAGGCATTAAACAGTGTTTTTGGGGTAAAATAAATCCACACTTATATAAGAACATTTCACACTATTCTACACTTATAAACCTTTCCAATGGTGCAAGAATCCCATCAAATGGAGTTCACATGAAAAAGTTGTCCCTCCCACAACTTACTCATTGTGTTGACCATCATGGTATAAGAGAATGTCACATCAAACTCTATTACACATACATATTGAGCTAGCCATATCTAAAGTTTTAAGAAGAGTCTAGAAGGTTCAAAATGTAACTTTAATTGGCTATTGGGTTATGTTAAATATTGAATTGCTAGGAGGAGTAAGAGTTTCATTCTATGCTATTTTATTTTGATCCATAGTTGAGTATAGAAAATAGAACTAGGAAGTTGGAGTGAAAAATAAAGGGGTTTAGGATTTTGTACTAGCCTTACAAGCCATATTCTCATGTACTCTATAGATAGTACCTCTTTCTTTTGTAATTGCACATTTAGAAAAGAGAGTAGAGAAACCTCACATTCTAGTTGGGTTTGCTTCGGTAAGGGTTTCCAAATTGTATCTAGGGATAATTTTAAGGATGAAAATTTATCTTAAAGTATAAAAACCTTGGAAAATACTACTTATCCTTAATCTACAAGTTGTAACATGTTTGGCGATATTTTTGTAAAAATATTCAAATTTCTAATGATTTTATATAGTTTCTATAATTTTTTGGTGATTTTCAAAGTAAAATGATTTTAACCTCTAAAATTTGAGCAAGCCCTTTTAAAAAAAATTGAAATTAACAAATATATATTTTTTTTAGAAAAAGCATGGAAAACTAGCCCAATTGCCAAAATCAACCCCAAAATTTTCTCCTAATTATATCTACTGTACAATATAAAATTGAAAAAAAAAAACTCCCAATGAAAATTTCATTAATTTTTCAAATTTCTTATGGTAAATTATTCTAATAAAAAATCCAAAAAAAATACAATTATCTATTAAATACCATTTACCATTCAAATTTAATTTTAATTATAAATATTTAATTATAATTATAAATTACAACTACGTCATAAATACCATTTGCCATTCAAAATTTTTATTGTAGAAGAATAAAAAAAATGTTTTAAATATGATATGAAAATAAATACATATCTTTTAAGCTCTTAAACCTTTTTTATTTATTTATAAAATATCTTCTCCTTTTTCTTATACACGTATTTTCATTACTTATATTTTGTGATATTTTCAAATAATTTTCGCTTATAAATCTCCTCCTCCTCTTGCTTATGATATGAAAATAAATACATATCTTATAAGCTCTTAAACCCTTTTTTTAAGTTCTAAAATATTTTCTCCTTTTTCTTATACACGTATTTTCATTACTTATATTTTGTGATATCTTAAAATAATTTTCGCTTATAAAATCTCCTCCTCCTCTGGCTCGAGGTGATGACCCATGTTAAAGAGATGACTAGATATTTTTGAGGTGTAGGTCGTGTTAATGCAACACTGTTGGTTCTATGGTAATACAAAGAAGATGTGATTACTAGCAGTTGATGTTAATGATATTTATGTGGATGAAACGAAGTGTAATTTTTTAGTGATTACAAATTATATACTACTCACTTGCAGCGTCATTCAAGGGTTTTCTGGTTGTAAAAATCCTAGTGTATAGAGTTTAGTACCCTCTTCAATCAAAAGGGGTTTATCTAACTTAAAAGAATAATTTAATATAAATTTTGAATGTAATAGACCTAACTTCTTTTATAAATAGACCTATATTCTTTTATAAATATATAATATTATGTGATAATATAATATAGATATGAAAAATAATTTGAATGTATTAGCCTTTACTCTCTAAATTTCTTTAAAGCATAGTGAAATAAATCCATCCTAATTTGAGACTTATTAAACATTAAAAAATAATCAAGATACATATTTTATCTAACTAAAACTATAGACGATTACAATAAAAAGTTTCAACATAAAATCACCATAACAAATACCACTTAAAGATTAAATTAATTATCCATTAAAAATAAAAATTAAATGTTTTATAATTTTAATCTCTATTGTTTAACCATCGTAAGATATTAAGTTATAAGTTATAACATTTTTATTCAAATTGTAATTTAAAATTTTTAAATTAATTCTTTATAATATTTAAATAGTTTTATCATAATCTAATTATTCTCAATTAATCATTGACTTAAAAATTTAAAGTCAAATCTTGATTTGTATTATTTAAATTGGTTTTTTGACTGCATATATGGATTCAACACCTTACAAAATCCCTAAAGCACTTCGATTGAGTAAGATTACCCATCAAAAAACGTGTGATTTCAATAAATTCCTGCAAAATTTTAAAGAAATTAAATCCAAAAAACCAACCCAAAAATTTCTCTAAAAATAATGGCTTCATAATCAATCAACATTTTCACATTATTAAACTCCACATCTATAATAAATGAATTATTTAATTTAATGTCTTTTAAACTATAATTTTGAATTATTAAAATTATTCTTTATAATGCATAAATAAATTGGAGTGTTTTTTTTTATATTTTAATTTTATAATATTAATAATTAATATTTAAATTTTATTAATAAAATGATATCATTTTCATTAATAAAATGTTATCATTTTCGTATTTAAAATTAAAATATATATATATATATATATATATAGATATATATATATATATATATATAGATATATAGTAATCAACAATATTTTAATATTAATAAAATTTATGAATATCAAACATTATCGATAAACCAATCATTTAACTTAAAAGCTATTTTCATCTCAGCAGTTCAATATCTAATTATTCTCAACAAAATTATTAAGTTAAACACTTTTTCATCTTATTTGTGGAATATGAAATTATTAAGCCGATAGGCCTTCCTATGAAACAAGCTTTCGTCGTCCTTTTCATTCCCAGGTTAACACCTGGCGTCCATATTTCGCGGGTATCTGTCGTGATTTCTGTTGCAACCCTCGCAGCATGCTTCAATGCGTCTTCGTTTGCTTTCAATCCTTTGCTCGTTTGCTTTCAATCCTTTGCTCTGTGGCATGCCTCTCAACACCACTGGCCAACATCGTCATTATGAGCATCAGCATCATCGGCATGGAAATCGGGCTATACTGTTAATCCCCATAACTGTGGCATGCGGGGCACTGTTTCTTGTCAGCGCCACAGCCTGGTGATTTGTTTTGTGAAAATGGAGCGCAAGAGACGGCGACTGAGAGAAACCAGTGAAGCACAGGAATCTAACAGTTCTGAGAGGATATCCTGCTCACTTGTATTTCCACTAGAATTGACTAATTAATGACATCGACATCCTCATCTTCTTCTCCTCTTCTTCGGCTGTTCTCAGTACTGTGACAACTTCATTATTTCTTTCTTTCGGAATAATCAGTACTTCTTCATCTCGGCTCGCAGTTGTTCTATACAGAGCCATGGCAGCGGCAGCTACAATGCAAGTTTCTTTGTTTCAGATCATTTACTTTCGTTCAAGAAGGCAACAACAGGGGAGTTGTTTGGCCTGAAAATGGTAAAATTTTCAAGTGACATGGGAGGGCTGGGGAAAGCCAGCCACAGGAAGATTATCGCGTCAGCATCTTCCCGCCGTACGAAAACCTGAAACCCTTCCTAAATGGCTTTTTTTCCCATCCTGTTTGCTTTTGTTTACTTACTCCTACAGTGCTACGTCTCTCTGGTTTTTTGTTTTTCAGGGGATTCATGATACATTTTCTTTTGTTTACTTACTCTTACAGTGCTACGTCTCTCTGGTTTTTTTTTTTTCATATATATATATGTGTGGGGTATAATAGGGTTTTCACACTGCAGTTCCTTCCCCAAAGGGTGTCATAGGGCGTTCACTATGCCTTTTCGATATTTTAATTAATTTTTTTTAGTATTGATTAATATAAGACATGTTTATAGGTAACTGTAACAAAACTGCTTCAAGTGATAATTGCCATTTTTGTTTCATGTTAAACACAAACAAACAATGAGAGAATATAATATAAACTGTGTTTGCTTACAGGGAAAGTTGATTCCTCGTGCTTTGACATTTCCATTCGGCATCAAGGCCCTTGCTGACTATGTGCATGAGAAGGGTCTGAAGATTGGCATATATTCAGATGCAGGGTAAGCTCAGCAAGACTTTCCTATTCTTGAAAACCATAACCCATTCGGGACCTTACGTGAGCTTACCTGATCTCAGGTAAGATCCTGTTTTTCTTTCTTCCATTTGTAAAACCACTTACTGACTTGGGGTTTTGGCTTTAGGCAATACACATGTCAAAAGCAACCTGGCTCATTAGGATTTGAGGAAGAAGATGCCCGGACATTCGCTGAATGGGTATGTCAGAAATATTCTTTAGTGTGTATGAAGTTAAGATTTGGTAAATTTTGAAGAAAAATTAAATGCTACAATATCAATAATGTTGCATCAACAGGGTATCGACTATCTCAAGTATGATAACTGTTTCGATGATGGTTCAAAACCTGAAGTCAGGTGAAGTTCTTCTCCATCAGGGTTTCATCTTTGGAGAAGATTCATACTTTCAGTTGTTAGAAGGGTTTATCTTTGTATGCATAGCAGGTACCCAAGGATGAGGGATGCACTTCTTCTATAGACTGGCAATATGAAAGGGTTAGTTCTTTCAAAACAGTTACTCGATCACCAAGATCTTCAGGTAGTGTCTTCAATTTTGCAAAGCGGATTAATCTCAGTATTAGTAAATTATGAAGTTTGTGAAGGCATGTTGAAGAAATTTCGGTAGCATCTGATTGTAACTTCACATCAAATTCCATGTGTCGGAGATTCAATGGCATCTGCAAATTATGAAAACCATAATCAAATCATTTAAACTAGTACAATTGCGCTCTTAGATAAATTTAGATATGTTATGAAACTGATGCCAATAACAAGGGGCTGAATATTTGAACGAAACATACCTGACATAGATTCAAATCTTCAGATTCATAAATGAAATGTCTCAGCTCCTTTAACTTCCAAACATCAAATGGAAGATGGGAAACTTTAGCTTGGAAGAAAACCATTTTTTCAAATGTTTTATTGCATTTTCCCTCTACTTTTGTAGAGTTTCCAAGTGCAAGAACTCTCAAAGAACTATACATTAAATCAAGTTTTGAAGCAGGTATGTGCAATGGATCTTTAGTTTCATTGAACCAGATGCCTTTGGTCTTGTGAATATCCTGCATGTCATTAATAAGTGTTATTGAATGAATTAGGCAACAATGAATGAGTTAGTGAAAAAACACAATATTGTTTGAAACAAATTTCTAATTTATTTTTCTGCCCAGGTTAATAGAAATCAGATACCTCCTGATCTAAAAACTCTTGAAGTTCACTTGCAGTAGTTATATCCGATCGCCGCAATCCCTGTGTCTTTTGGCGACCAATTTCCAGAATCACATCGTGTACCTTTGCAATCATGTTTGTATCTTTGGTGACCAGTGCTCTCTTTTCTAGCATATCTAGGGCAGACTCTCCCACAATGTTGGCAACCGTGTCCCAATCCCGTCCATTAAAGAATGAACAAATGTCAAGAAATGTTGGGTATTTTTGTTGATGGGGAAAATACCAAAAACCAAGATTCAAACTAAACACAGAGGCAATGCTCTGTTTCTACCTTTCCAGGATCTTTTGTGCACAGGAAGACTTAAAAAAAAATTCACTGAGAAACAGAGTATTTCACCATAAAATATTTCTATTCATTAAAAACTGATACAAACTTCATCCTCTTTTACTGAGAGGGATTTACCACTGTAAAATCATTTTTATATTCACTGCTGTGAAAAACAACTTACTGCTGTAATAAAAGTTTACATAAGTTTACTGTTGTAATAAAATTTACACAGACTTACAAAAATTCGCTCCACCATTTTCTTTATGCACTGCTGTGCAAAACCACACATGGTTTTTCTTGCTCCTCTGTTTTTCAAAATGCCACACAAAACATTACCAAATACATTTGTGCACTGCTGTGCATACATCCTGGTTCTCTCTCGCTGCTGCGAACACTTACATATCTCCCATATGCCATAAAAAAACCACGAGCATATGTTATATGTTTCATTACAAAAATGGTCAACGCAATTAAAACAAAATACAACATATTTTTACGAACATTAATACATGCCGTATATAAGAAACATATATAAAAATATGTATTAAAACGTGCCCATACTCATATTAAAAAGGGCCACCAAAATCTTCATACCACCATTAAATTCCAAGACATTTCTTCCACGGCGGTCAAACTCAAAGACTTAATCCACGCAAGCCTTTTAATGCACCTCGCATGCAGCTTTGATTGATCGACGGTGGAGGGCGATGGAGTAAATCCGACGGTGGACAACAATATCGGAAGGCACTTTGCTGTTGAGCTTTACCTCCCGATATGTCAGAGATGCTGATGTCAGGTGAGAGCCACATGTCTTCACCAAATCGCATCGGAGCCAAGAATACGGAAACAACCTTTCGTTGGATGGCGGTGCGATATCCCTTGGCGGTTTTATGGTTTCGTTCGGTGGTTTTGGGCTGCGTACGTAGGCAGCGTTGAAATTACGATTTCAACACTCCCCTTTAATTTCAACAGCTGGGCATTCGGTCATACCGAGACACTTCCTCAAAAATTCAAAGCTTTTCTGATCCAGCGGCTTTGTCAAGATGTCCGCAACCTGTTCTTGAGTCCTGCAATGTTCCAAGACAATTTCTCCATTGTTCACCAATTCTCTGATGTAGTGAAACCTTGTATCAATGTGTTTCGTTCTCTTATGAAACACTGAATTCTTTGACAATGCAATAGCTGAGCTATTGTCACAAAAGATGACTGTCGCTTTTGCCTGCTCTTGGCCTAAGCTTCTCAACATTCTTCTCATCCACACTGCTTGACATGCTGCTGCTGTAGCTGCCACATATTCAGCCTCTGCTGTAGACAATGCTACAATGGACTGTTTCTTAGAAGCCCATGAGATGGCTCCTGAACCCATATTAAAAACATAACCGGAAGTGCTTTTCCGATCATCTACACTTCCAGCCCAATCACTGTCAGTGTATCCAACCAAATCTGAATGTTCTGAGGCATGATATAAAATTCCAAACATTTTGGTACCTTTGACATACCTCAAAATTCTCTTTGCTGCTTGCCAATGTGCCTCCTTCGGCCTCTCCATGAACCTAGAAATTAAACTAACAGCATACATTAAATCAGGCCTAGTTGCTGTTAAATACATAAGACTGCCCACAATGCTTTTATACAAGCTAGGATCAAAATCCTTGCTGCTGTCATCTCTGCTGAGTTTTAATCCCATCACTGTGGGAGTGATTGCTGCCTTGCATTCTTCCATCTTAAATCTGCCCAAAATTTGATTTACATATTTTGCTTGAGATATAAAAATTCCTTTTTCATTTTGATCTACTTCTATGTCTAAGAAGTATCTCAACAAACCCATGTCAGTCATTTCAAATTCATTCTTCATGACTGATTTAAAATTCTCAATAAGATAAATATCATTTCCAGTGAAAATAACATCATCTACATACAAGACAACAATTAAAATTTTACCATCCTTTTCCTTGATGTAGACTGTGGGCTCTCCTTCACATTTGTCAAATTCATTATCCAATAGATATGAATCTATCCTGCTGTACCATGCTCTTGGCGCTTGCTTCAGCCCATAAAGAGCCTTCTTCAATTTGCACACTTTGTGCTCTTCACCTTTCTTCTCATATCCGAGAGGTTGTTCCACATAGACCTCTTCCTTTAACACTCCATTTAGGAATGCTGATTTCACATCCATTTGGTAGACTTTCCATTTGTTTTGTGCTGCTATGGACAGCACTGCTCTCACGGCTTCCATTCTTGCAACCGGTGCGAAAGTCTCTTCATAATCTCTCCCATACTGCTGCTTGTAGCCTTTGACAACCAGCCTTGCCTTGTGCCTTTCTATCTTGCCTTCAACATTGCTCTTGGTCTTGTAGACCCATTTCACACCAATGACTTCTTTGCCTTTTGGTAACTCAACCAAATCCCATGTTTTGTTTCTCTCTATGGCATTCATCTCCTCATCCATAGCTTCTATCCATTTCCTATCTTTAATTGCATCTTCGAAATGAATAGGATCATCAACATGACAATACAAGGCAAATAAGGAATTCATTCCTTCATCATAAATGTCACTTAGATTTCTAAATTTCTTACCTCTTTCACTTGGTGTGCAAGTGCTTGAAGATGCACTTGAATTTCCTCCTTGTGGTGTGCTTGGAGAAGCACTCTCATTGATCCTCAATGGTGTACCTTGCTGTCCTTGTGTTGGCGCTGCTGTTTGGGGATGCATTTCAGCCACTTCCTCTTCATCTTCATCATGAGACAAACAGTTCTTGACATTCACTGTTTTCTCTATGCTTCCATCCCAAGCTTCCTCTTCAATGAATTGAACATCCCTGCTTACAAAGAACTTCTTGGTAGATGGAATGTACAGCCTGTAGGCTTTGGATTCATCACTGTATCCAATGAAGATGCATTTCTCCCCTTTGCTGTCCAACTTCCTCCTTAGCTGATCTGGTATGTGTGCATAGGCCACACACCCAAAAACTCTCATGTGGGTGACTCCTTGCTTTCTCCCACTCCATGCCTCTTCTGGCACTTTGTTCAAGACTGCTTTTGTAGGACACCTGTTCAATATATAAACTGCACAATGTACAGCTTCAGCCCAATACTCATTTGGCAAATGCTTTGCCTTCAACATGCTCCTTGCCATTTCCATGATGGTTCTGTTCTTCCTTTCAGCAACTCCATTTTGCTGTGGGGTGTACCGAGTTGTGAACTGTTTATGTATTCCATTTTCTCTACAAAACTTTAGGAATTCATTTGAGATATACTCACCTCCTCTATCAGTTCTCAATACTTTTATGTGCAGCCCGCTTTGGTTTTCCACAAATGCTTTGAAATTTTGGAATTTCTCAAAGACTTCACTTTTGTTCTTGAGGAAATATATCCAAGTCTTTCTTGTAAAATCATCAATGAATGTCAAGAAATATAGGCTGCCAGCTAATGATGGAGCTTGCATTGGTCCACACAAATCTGAGTGGATAATCTCTAAGGGTGCCTTTGCCCTTATGCTCTTCCCTGATGGAAAACTTTCTCTGTGTTGTTTTCCCAAAATGCAGCCTTCACATAGGCTGTCCGGTTTCTCTATCAATGGTAATCCCTTTACCATTCCTTTTCTGCTCAATAAGTTTAGGCCTCCAAAATTTAGATGCCCGAATCTCAAGTGCCATAACCAGTTCTCATCCTTTGGCACGCTTTGAAAGGCCTCTTGGGTGACTGCTGCCATTTCCCTTTTGTTCTTCATGTCTGCCCTGATCCGGAGAGGGAACATCCTGTTCCTTGTCATCTTCACTTCAGCAATGCATCTTTTGCTGGGTGGTATGTCCATGATGGTGCACACATCATTTACAAAGTAAACGTTGTAGCCCTTTTGGATGAGCTGTCCAACACTCAAGAGGTTACATCTCATTCCGGGGACATAGTATACATCTGCTATGGTTTTCCTTTCTCCTTGTTTTGTAAATATTTTTATCTCCCCTTTTCCCATAACAGACACTTTACAATCAGTTCCTAGTGTGACCTTTGATTTCAAATTCTGATTTAAGGCTGAAAAGAGGGCTATATTCCCTGTCATATGGTTGCTGCAACCTGAGTCTAAAAACCATATGTCCTCACTATGTGTTTCAGCCATGTTACAAGCTAACAGGACATTTTCTTGACTGTCGTTTTCTCTTGTAACATTTACATTTTGTCTGCTGTTCTTATCATGTTGTTTCTTTCTACAATCACTAGCATAATGTCCATACTTTTTGCAATAATAGCATTGAACATTAGATTTATCATACCTTTGTCCTTGAGCCTGATACTGATCTCTTTGTTGGTTGCTGCCTTGACCTTGGTTCTGATTTGGATTGCTGCCTCTTCCTTGTGCATTTGATGGGCTGTTCCTTCCACCTCTGTTCTGGCTTCTGCCTCTTCCTCTCTTGTTTCCTCTTCCTTGACCTCTTCCTCTTCCAAAGGACATATGGGTCTTGAAGGCTTGCTCAAGAGATGAGTTTTCATTCCTACTCAACCTCTGCTCATGTGTTATCAGTGATGCATGTAGCTCATCAACTGAATAGTTTGAGAGATCCTTTGTCTCTTCAATGGTGGTGACTATGGCATCAAACCTTGAGGGTAAGACCCTCAATATTTTCTCCACAATCCTTCTGTCTTCGATGGTTTCTCCATGAGTTCTCATTTGTGTGATTACACCAATCACATGAGTGAAGAATGATTCAATGTTGTCTGACTCCTTCATGTTCAAATTTTCAAAATCCTTTCTCAGCATTTGCAATTTTGTTGTCTTCACTCTCTCCATGCCTTGATAGACTGTCTTGAGGGTTTTCCATGCTTCATTTGATGTTTTAGCTGCTGCTATCCTTGGAAATATACTCTGGTCTACTGCTAGATGCAACAATAAAATGGCCTTTGCATCCTTCTTCCTATTGCTCTTCAGGAGATCTCTCTCTCCCTGAGTTAATGCATTGAACTCAGTTTCATCTGCTGGTTCTTCAAAACCTTCCTCAACTATTTCCCATAAATCTTGAGAAGCAAACAAGGCTCTCATAGTTATAGACCAGTAGTCATAGTTCTTCCCATTAAACTGTGGGAGCTGGGTATTAAACATACCCATACCAGTGCTTGTGCTAGCCATTCCTTGACTGTGTATTTAAAACTGACTGTCTCTTTAGTAACAAACAAGATAGCTGTGAAGAATACCTGAATCCTTCGATGTCTGAGTCTTCTGTCTGCCTGAGAAGTTTTGCTGCAGCAACAACCTTCTCCCTTCAGCTTCTTTAACTTCTTTAAAGAGTAAAGAGCCTAAGCCTGCTCTGATACCACTGTTGGGTATTTTTGTTGATGGGGAAAATACCAAAAACCAAGATTCAAACTAAACACAGAGGCAATGCTCTGTTTCTACATTTCCAGGATCTTTTGTGCACAGGAAGACTTAAAAAAAAATTCACTGAGAAACAGAGTATTTCACCATAAAATATTTCTATTCATTAAAAACTGATACAAACTTCATCCTCTTTTACTGAGAGGGATTTACCACTGTAAAATCATTTTTATATTCACTGCTGTGAAAAACAACTTACTGCTGTAATAAAAGTTTACATAAGTTTACTGCTGTAATAAAATTTACACAGACCTACAAAAATTCGCTCCACCATTTTCTTTATGCACTGCTGTGCAAAACCACACATGGTTTTTCTTGCTCCTCTGTTTTTCAAAATGCCACACAAAACATTACCAAATACATTTGTGCACTGCTGTGCATACATCCTGGTTCTCTCTCGCTGCTGCGAACACTTACATATCTCCCATATGCCATAAAAAAACCACGAGCATATGTTATATGTTTCATTACAAAAATGGTCAACGCAATTAAAACAAAATACAACATATTTTTACGAACATTAATACATGCCGTATATAAGAAACATATATAAAAATATGTATTAAAACGTGCCCATACTCATATTAAAAAGGGCCACCAAAATCTTCGTACCACCATTAAATTCCAAGACATTTCTTCCACAGCGGTCAAACTTAAAGACTTAATCCACGCAAGCCTTTTAATGCACCTCGCATGCAGCTTTGATTGATCGACGGTGGAGGGCGATGGAGTAAATCCGACGGTGGACAACAATATCGGAAGGCACTTTGCTACTGAGCTTTACCTCCCGATATGTCAGAGATGCTGATGTCAGGTGAGAGCCACATGTCTTCACCAAATCGCATCGGAGCCAAGAATACGGAAACAACCTTTCGTTGGATGGCGGTGTGATATCCCTTGGCGGTTGTATGGTTTCGTTCGGTGGTTTTGGGCTGCGTACGTAGGCAGCGTTGAAATTACGATTTCAACAAGAAACGGGTCTTTCAACATCTCATCAAGATTATCATAGGCAAAGACATAGCACTCTATGTCCTTTCCAATTTCACCTTTCCAATTTTTTTCCTTCTCTTCCATGACTATAGAATAGGCTTTTTGTTTGTCTTCCCGACAACTTATGAATCCTGCTACAAGGTTCAAAAGTGTCGGAATTCCACCACATATATCTACTATATGATTCAGCTGGTTTGGTTTTAGTTGCTTCTGCGTATCAAGGTCCATCTTGTTCTTTAAAAGACTCATAGCTTCTGTATTCTGAAGGCCTTTCATAGCATAAACTTTAGTCTCCACTCTGCAACCTTTGCACACTCTAACCAAATTTGCATCCCTTGCAGTGATGAGCAACCTCAACTTTTTAGCCTTGCTCATATCCTTGGGCAAAAGTTGTTCAAGTCCTTTTGAATCTAAAACATGGTCTATATAAATGAAGGCTACCTCTTTCTCTAACAGGCGGCCAATTTGTCGCTGGCCATCCTCAAATGTTCTCAGGTCTGTCATCACCTCTTCTTCGTTTCCAACCAGCAAATCCTTTAATATACATTTTTGTAACTCTATGATATTTGGAATTGATGTTCTATCATGAAACATCCTAATCATAGAATATTTACAATCTTCCCATTGTGATCGTGCAAACACAGCATTGGCAAGGGTAGTTTTGCGAAAAAGGACCAAGATTGATATTTACTTACCCGTCAAAATCTCTCGCCGTCGTTGCCTCCCACCATAGAATATTACAGGGATACATTTTTGTAAAGGCGCATGTGCCACTGTCCCACCCCACCTGGTACGTCATATAAGATGAAATATCAAATTATTCTTATCAAGCGAACCAGACGAGGATGGAATATCAAAATCTCTACCCGTCGTTGTCAAAATGTCTAAACGTCGTTGCGTTTGTGGGGTGTAGTCATGAGAACTCAGTCGTGTCACATATGATTATTTTAGAATTTTACCGTGACCATGCTTAACAACCCTAACTGTTTTATAACTTTATCCTCTTTTATGGTTAAGAGTTTGGAGTGTTGTTTCGTGTGAGGCTTAAAATTATATTTTTTGAATCCTATATCTATGAAAGGCTTAAAGGGATCGACTCCTTTAGTTGCGAGAGTGTAGTTTCATTTCTAAAATAAATAAATAAATAAAATTATTTGATTTAATAGATTATTGTTAAGTTTTATTTATTAAAAAATAAAAGATAAAAATTCTTATAACTTTTTATTTTAATTTTGTTGTAACCAATTTTATATATTTTACAAAGATAATTTATAAATTTAAATCTAACTTGAAATGTAAATGATTTGGATTTTATAGAATAAAAGAAGAGATTTGTATATTTATTATATATTATTCAATACAAAAAGATGTTTGATAGATATATAACAATGGAAGAGGTTTAGTATCAGAAAATGATAGTTGTCAAAATAAGGATGTCCAGATAAGTTTACAATTAATAGTAGTTGGTTGTGTTGGAAAATTGGAACATAATGCTAACAAGAACACTAAAACTACTGAGTAAGAAAATGTAGAAAGTAAAGATAAAAAAATCCAGTCCTAGCAATGAGGCCTTATTAGGTACCCAAGTATAAAATAGACTCTCGCAAATAGAGAAAAGGAGAAAAACTCATAAGGAACAATTTCTTTCCAAAAGAGAAAATATTCTAGCTTTGAAAAAGGGCATTGGAGATGTAATTAAAGACCTCATAATGATGCAATGAATGGAAAGAGTAGGAGAGCCATGGAGTGTGAAACTTCCAATTGAAAAGTAAGTAATTTGAATTAACTTGGTTACATTATGAAGCATAAGAGGTTTCATTATAGAGGCAAAATGACAAACGATTAGCTTATGACTTTAATATAATTACAAATTCTTGCACTCCTTTGTTTTATTTCACATTATGGGATATAGTTTTTATCCTAAGTGTGCATTAGATCTTATTAGCCTATCAATTGATGAGATGTCAATGTGAGAGAAAATGAGGTGGTTTCATTCATGTATTATAAATTGTATGACTAGAATGACTATTGTGAATACAAGAAAATATTGTTTGAGACCCTTTCCACCAAGTTCTTTTGTCTCTTATCATGTCACGTGTTCTTCTTTTAACATGGTTTAGAGATCCTTTAATCTTAAGGGGCCTATTAATTCCATCATACTTTTATGTGAAGGCTATTGAATAGTCAAAGACAATTGTGATGAATTTTTTCCATGGTAGTGATTCATGAGAGAATAATAACACTACCTATTCTAAGAAAATTATAAATATACATCCATTTGGCACTAAAACAACAAAATAAGGTCATCGCTCTTTCATTCCCTTTCTAGCCTTAGTAATCTCATTTTGTTATTTATGATATATATTATGTAGGATTATAGATTTGATATACTAATTACGTGAACTTTTTAGGGTCAAAACCTTTATCTACTCTTAATGGTCACATGTTTTGGGCACCTAAGAATCTCTTTCTTTGAAATCATGTTAGATGTAAAGAAGAATGCTATGTCACCAAATATTGGAACAATAGGTGAGAAGGGATTTCAAGGATTGAAAAAGAAATATCTTGTTGATGGACTAAGTAATTCTCCTCTTGAATTTGATTTTTGTGAGCATTTCATATATGGAAACTAATTGTGCTCAATTTTTTCATAGTTCCCATAAATCTTCTAAGTTGTCATACTTAATTCATCTTGATTTATTTGGTCCAATTAAAGTTCCTTCAATTTCAAGGAGTTTGTATTATATTTCGTTTATTGATGAGATTCTAAAAGGCTTTTCATCGATTTAAGGAGTTTAAAGATCTCTTGGGAAATCAAATTGATAGGAAGATTAAGGTGTTGAGAATTAATTTTGGTGGTAATTTTTATTCCACAAATTTTGATAAGCTTTGTAAGGAGAATGGTATAGAATGGAGTTACAAAATGAATGAACAAAACATTGATGGAGAGAGCTTCGTGGAGACAACTTAAAGGAGAATATCTAGATAGAAGTAGTTGTTGTTGCATGTTAATTTATTAACATGTCTTCCACATCAACTCTTGTGCATAAGACCTCTATGGAGGTTTGGACAAGCAAAAACCCATCACTTCAACATCTTCATGTTTTTTTACTATGAGGTATATGCTCATGCACCGAAGGAAAAGTGGTTAAACATGGATAACAAGGCTACGAAATGTATCTTCATTTTTTACGGCATTGGTGTGAAGGGGTACAATATTTGGGATCTTGTAGCTAGAAAAATTTTGTATAGAACGAATGTTATTTTCAAAGAAGCTAAGTCCTCTCCTAATGGCATATTTACAAGAGGACGAGAAGAAGCTGGTGATTCATCTACCATTTAATATTGAAAAATATGAAAAAAATCAACAAATATTTCATGGTGGATTTGATTAGGACGAGGGTTCAAATACTTTGAAAGCGGAGGAAGGAAATCAACCTCCAACTTTAAGGAGGTCCATGTTTCAAAGAAGAAAACTAGACACGTATAATTATAATTCTTATGATTTTATTTATGTGCTAACACTAATGAGCCTAGAACCGCAAAGGAGGCATTGGAAATGGAAGATAAGGAGCCTTGGAGATTGACCATGGATGATTGAATGGTTGCAGTTAGAGAGAATGATACATGGGACTTAGTACCATCACCTAATGGATGTAAACCAATTGAAAGTAAATGGATATTCAAAAAAAAGACTGATTTAGAAGGAAATGTTGAGAGAAAAAAGGCAAGATTCATTTTGAAATAATTTTCCTATGCTAAGGGGATATAATTTAGTGAGATGTTATCCCCATTTACTTAATTGACATCTAAGCTCCATTATTTGTAAAAGAAACTTTTGTTCTGAATATAGAATAAATGGATGTGAAAGCAACATTCCCACATGGTGACTTTAAGGAGGAGATCTATATGACATTGCCGTGACACTACATCGAAAAATATGAAGAGCCTTTGTTTTTCAAAATTTAAAAATAAATAAATAAATTATATCATTTTATTAAACAATCTCATAGAACGTGACACCAAATTTTTTTATTATTTTGTGTTGTGATTTGTATTTATATGATCCAAATATAATCTTTATATGTATTGCAAACACAAGGGTGGTCATTTCCTTGTTATCACTCTACATGTAGATGATATGTTAATCTATGACATTGTAAGAATGTGGTTTGTGATATGAAGTCTCAACTTTCAACATAACTTTATATGAAGGACTGGGGGACTATAAAATATATATTAATATTATATTTTAGGAGTGATAGAGAAAATAGAAAACTTTGTTAACTTAGAGTAAATATAGAAACTTCGTGTTACAAATTTTCTCCATGGCAGATTGTTGAACATTTAATATTTCAAAATCTGTGGAAACTAAGATTTTGTTTGAGCAATGACCTCTCCTACTAGCAAAGATGGAGCATATGGCTTATGTTTCTTATGTAAATTCAATTGGTAGTTTAATGTATTATATGGTCTATACTAGACTTAACATTTCCCAAGTAATAAGAGTGTTGAGTCAATTCATGGCTAACCCTAGACATCAACATTTAGATACAATGAAGAGGGCCTTCAACCATTTGCAATGTACTTTTGAATATTCAATTTTCTATCACAATGAGATATTAGGGGACCCACACTTAATGAATATACTGACTTATGTGGACTTTGATTGATCATGGGACGTAAATATAAGGAGATCTATGAGTGGATACATATTTTAATTATTTGGTGGAGCATTCAGTTGGACGACCAAACAAATTGTGGTCTATTTGTTTATTAGAGTTAGATTAAGTAAAAAGTACTCATGCCTATAACAAGGTCATTGGGCATATGAAATTGTGCTTAGAAATATGGATAATTTAGAGATCTATTATAGTTCAATGTGATATTACAATGTCATTTGCCTAACTAAAAAAAATACCTTTCATGTGAAGAAAAGGTATGTAGATATATAAATTACCATTTTTTTAGGGAAATGGTAGAAAATGGAAAGGTCGTACTAGATAAAGTTGACACTTCATAAAATGTTACAAATGTATTGATGAATCCAATGAACATAAGTAAATTCGTGTGGGCCTTTTGGCCCTTAACAATTAGCTTGTAATTTGATGCATTGTCCCTTACACCTTTGCAAGATATATGATAAGTGGTAAAATGTCGAGACAAGTGTGACATACATCTTACTTTAGTGGAGCAAGGAATGATTGAAAAGTGTTGCCTTATTGGGGCCTGACCCAGGTTCAAAAATGTTTAGCCAAACAAATCCCGAAACTACCGGCCCTTTCGGTAACAATCTGCAAAGTGTGGACTAAGGTCTCACCTGAGGTAGTATGGGAGGGTGTTGGAACTAGGTTTCCATGCCCTAGGGATGTCTTGATGAGGTCTAGAGAGTTCGCGACCTATCTTTCACACTGGTACAGTTTTGCGCAACTATCCGACCTTCGCGTAGCCCTTGTACCGAACGCGAAGAGGCACTGACTAGATCCCTTACCCTTAGTATGTTTTATTATAGATCTGACTTAATTCAGTAGTTCTTAGTAATCATTCAATATTCGTAACTTAGTGCGCGCTAAGATAAATTTTAAAGAGATACATAAAACCATAACAGAATAATAACCACACAGATCTACGAGCAGATGCACTAGATTTCAGAAACACTTATCTTTATTAATCTTTGGTTCCAGTAAAATCCAATTCCACCCTGCGCACTCAGTTGCAGGGGTCCGCACACACAGGTGCGGACTCTACCAGGCCTCTGCGCACACAGCTGTAGAGCTTATTCTACTACTACGACCCTCGACTCGAACTTACAAACTTAGAGCGAATATCTCCTTCAGAAACTCATACCTTCTTAACCTCAGAAAAGCTACCTTCTATACTTAGAGCCTCGCTCTATTTATACATTCCCATGGTTCGCAGACACATTCTAGATTAAATTACAATATTTTAGGGCGGACTACCTTTATACTTGACCCATTACAGTTTGCAATCTGCACACTTTGCGGAGCCTTTACAATAAGAATACCCAAAATTGTGGGCTTTAAGCCCTAAAACCGTTCCGCGGGAGATTCGCTGCCCAATAGGCCCCCAACACAATCATCGCGACTCATCTCGAGTCACTCGTCGGTGTGGTGAAATGCACTGCCAAGGCTTTACAGTCCACCATCCCTGTGAGTGACGCACTACGATATGTTGCTCCATCCTTGAATCCTACGACGCTTCTTCAAGCTCCTACTCCATTGCCCTTACTAATTCACTTAACTGATGATGCTCATTCTACTCTGCTAGGTTAACACAAAAAGACCCCTCATAGGATTTTAGCTCTAGCTGAGATCTCAAAGGCGTGAACTTTTTGTGCAAGAGCAGCAATCTTGTGATCTCTGGTCCAGTATACTCAATGTCTGTTGAAGCTTGTGTTGCATTTTTACAAGAGAGATGTTGCTGTCCGCGAGGTCCCAATCTTCAAGTTTCGTCGAAGGCACGCGGCCGAGGGACGCAATTTCCAACGGAATTCTATCTTTTATCCCAAGGTTCACCATCTTGCCCTTATCTTTCATAGATTGCTTACCAGACCACAAGTTTCGCAGTGACATCTAGACCGGTCCTGCTATCTGTTTGGGAATTTGCGATACATCTCCCACCACTGGCGTTGGGCTCGACATGAAAGCCTTGGCTGTCGACATTACACTGTCCTGAAGTTCCTGCATCTCTTTTGGCAATGTCGCAACCACTGGGCTTACTCTCAAAGCATCAAAGTTGGACGGGTCCATATCTATCAGATAGCGCAATAACTTAAGTCTCAAGATGCCATGGTTTGTTCGGTGGATGACCAGCTATGATTTATAGGTCTGCTGATATTCAAATTCGACCGTTCCCTCCTTTTCTGGCTCATTAATGCGATACTAGCAGGAGATCGTTTCAAATCCAGTTCTGACTCCGTGTCTTAAATGCCCGCTGTCCACTCCTCGTTGTCTTAGATTGACCATCTTGTCATGAACAGTGACCTCAATGGTCTCTTTCCCGCTTGTCTGCGCAGCACTGCATCCCCTTATGCGCGACCGTGATTCTTGCGATAGACTCACCCTACGTGGAACCCTGTTTCCGCGCAGCTTTCCTGCAGCCTCGTTTATAGTCCCGCACGTTCTTTCAACTACTTGGAGCGCTGAGACTGTGTTTCGGTCGGTTAGTCAGACAGTTGACCCACTCATGTAGGGCTTCAGGCGACTGCCATTTACTCTTCCTGGGAAGGGCTCTCCATTAAGCTTGCCGAGCTGGACCGCGCCTTCGTCTGTGACCTCTTTGACCACATATGGTCCCAACCAATGCATTCGGAGTTTTCCAGGGAATTTTTCGAACTTGCTATCATACAGCAATACTAAATCATTTACTTTGAACGTGCGCAACTTGATATGGCGATCGTGCCAAGATTTCTCACACTGTTTCTGTACCTGCTGATGGAATCCCACTAGAAACCGTTCTTCCTCAAGTTCTTCCAGTTGCGCGAGCCTCTCTTCCAAGGCTTCACAGTCTGCCATGCCTGTCATTGCTGCTATCCGCAAACTGGGTACAATGTATTCCATTGGCATGACGGCTTTCGTGTTGTAGACTAACCTGAAAGGTGTCTGACCCATCAATTTCTTGCATGTGGTTCGGTATGCCCATAGCACAACAGGTATGCACAAATCCAAATTGTTTCGCTGCGCGTTACATACTTTGGTCAACGCAGTCTCCAAAATCTTGTTGAATGCTTCTACTGTCCCATTCGCTTGTAGATGGTATGGCGTACTTTGTTGATGATACACTTGGAATTCCTCAGTGAGTGCGCTGATAGTTTCATTTAGGAAGTGCGTTCCGCGGTCACTCATTAGAATTTTTGGGCATCCAAACTGTGTCAACACATTATCAAACAAAAATTTCGTAGTTGTAGTGGTCGTGCAGTCCTTAACTGGCTGTGCTTCCGCCCATCGAGTCAAGTACTCTGTCGTGGTGATGATATAGTGCGCACCTGTCTTCCCTTGAGGTGTGATGGGCCCCATAAAGTCGATCACTCATTTTTCGAATCACTGCAGCGTCATCTGTGGATTGAGTGGCATTTCATCCCTTCGTGATGGTTTCCCAATCCGTTGACATATGTCACAGGCCCGACAGTACGCTTTTGAATCTTGATGTAGGGTTGGCCACCATAGTCTGACGCGAAGAATCTTCTGTGTTGTCGCCCATCCCGCATAATGTC
Organism: Pinus tabuliformis; assembly: GCA_031772625.1. Lineage (NCBI taxonomy): Eukaryota > Viridiplantae > Streptophyta > Pinopsida > Pinales > Pinaceae > Pinus > Pinus tabuliformis. The sequence continues at coordinate 1,032,756,550 of CM062805.1, forward strand.
CTCCTGCAGCCCCCCCATGTGCTTCTGTGAGGATCTGTCCTCGTTCAAATTCAAGTACATATCTTCGTAATATTTCATCGTTTCCCATTTTGTATAGGTGCCCCGCGATAACAGAAAAATCCGCCACGCGTACCACCAATTCTTTCTTCTGCTGGACTGAATATCCCTGTGGCGTGGTCCCTGTGGTTAAGAAATGGATTATATCTTCGAAGTGGCTGTCCGCGACGCACACTACATAGAGTTGTGCATCAGGTAGTCCTTCCTCCAAATTTGTTGGCTCCTCACCGTTCTCAATTCGCGATAGGTGATCTGGGCCTACATTTAAGCGTCCTGGCTTTATGATGACCTCGAAGTCATATTCTTGAAACAGTAACAACCATCTAGAAATGCACCCCCCCAACACAGGCTTCTTCACCAGGTATTTCAACACAGAATGATCGATATACATCTTGAAGTGCCCACTAAGTAGATAGTGGCGGTATTTCTGGAGCGAGTATACCATCGCCAATCCCTCGTGCTCAGTAGTAGAGTAGTTCTTTTTGGCTTTGGACAACCGTCGACTTGCGAACGCGATCGGGTGATCAATGTCTTCTGCTCCTTCCTGCGTGAGTACAGCGCCCAGCGTGATACACAACGCATCAACATGTACATGAAATTCGATGTCCCATTTTGGGAAAAGAAAAATGGAAGCGGATGCCATTTTTTCCTTGAGAACCTCCAGACTTTTCTTACAATCATCATTCTAATAATATGTAGCATCATTTTTCAACAACTGTTCCATTGGTGCCATGATTTGTGTATAGCTCTTAATAAACTTTCGATAGTAGCCAGTGTGCCCGAATGTGGTGTGGAGTTGTTTGACACTTCGAGGTGCTTCCATATTGAGAATGGCAGCAATCTTCATAGGGTCCACCATCAGGGCTTGTTTGCAAACCACATGGCCGAGAAAATTTCCAAAGGGGACGAGGAAGGTGCACTTCTTATGATTCAACGCATTTTGGTGTCGTCGGCAAGTATCCAACATCATCCATAAGCTCGCTATATGTTTCTTAACTAGCCCAAATACAATCCAATCATCGAAATAAACATCCAAAAACTTGTGGATGAATTCCTTGAACGCGGCCACCACTATGCGCGAAAATATCGTTGGCGCGTTCTTCAGCCCAAAGGGCATAACAATGTACTGAAAACAACTCCATTTGGTCGCGAAGGTTGTCTTGCTCCTATCTTCTGGCGCGATCTTGATCTGATGGTACCCTGAGAACCCATCCATGAATGAGTAAGCTTCCTATCCGCCAACATTCTCCAAGACTTCATCTGTAAATGGCGTCGGGAATGGATCATGAACACAGGAATCATTAAGTTTCCTAATGTCCACGCAGATTCAAATTTTACCCTTCTGTTTTTTCTCCTGCACTATCATAGGACTCACCCAGTCGGACTCTTCCACTGGTTCAATAATTCCTGCTGCAAGCATTTTTTCCAACTCTTTGCAGACCTTTTCCTTATACTTCAAATTCAAATGGTAAGGATGCTACTTAACTGGCTTCGTGTCTGGTTTCAAAGTAATATTCATCATCCCTAGGTCGCCAAGGATCCCCTTTAACTCCGTGATTTTGGTCGGGAACAAGTCTTGATATTCGCGAAGTAACTCGACGACCTTATCCACCGTGGCATCATCCCAATAGTCCCCAAGCATTGCGTACTTCGGCTCCGCATCTGTACCAATGTTTACCTATTTTGTTTTCAACGGCGCAGTGATGTTGGGGTCCTCGATTGACGGTCCTCGAACTTCGCAAATCCCTTTAGTTTCTGGAATATTAATATTTCGGGGGTCATCATCATCATCCTCCACTTGTATGTCATAACATTCTAGGGCATGGCTTAACTGCGGTGACCATACTGGTTGAACTATTTCCCATGGTTCCTGTGGTATTTTGAAAATCGCAGTTTTCACAGCTTGCAGTGCATCGTCAATAGTATCTGCCCATGGGTCTTAATGAGAATGTTAACAAAAATCCCTCGCGTAAGACATCCCATTCGCCCATACCATGTCAGAGTTCTGTCTCGGTATACCAGTTTCTTGGGATGACATCCAGGGTATGATAAAATAAGTGTACCCATTCAGGCTGGGGTTCTTCTCCATAGGCTTTGGTCCAGTTTGTGAGGTGCGTGCACGGGTCATCGCGTCCATCGTATTTCTTAGTTATTCATAGTTCTGGCTTCCCAAACCTTAGTTGCATCATCCTCCTGTAGCCGCACCAGTTTTCAAAGTTTCCTTGATGTGTTCCCCACCAACGCGCAGGTGTTGTGCGCAACACCCACTTTAAGGCATCGAACCTCTAGTGCTCTGGCACTCCACTCTCAAACTTGTTCAAGAATTCATCCATTTCTGTTAATCCATCATATGTTGGTAGATCTCGAGCTTGGGTTGTTACGCAACGCAGTGATTTAGTCATCATATTACAATTTAGCATCGTCACTTCACTCAATTGATTGTGTTAGCATTCATCTTCTTCGTATGAATCTGAAGGGCGGGAACCTATGTGCTCCCACGAGACCCTTCCACCTGCAATTGGATTTATCTAGTCCTGGTTTTGCGCGATTATCTTGTAGATAAAATCCAGCTCCTCGTCACTTCCATCGTCACGCATGGGTTTAGTGTAGCGCTTTCCTTCATCTGGATCCAGCGAAACTACTACGTGTAGGGACTTTTTCTCAAATATCATCTTCTGTTTTTTAAGGTTGATGACTCCATTCATATCCGTGGCCTAGTCTATTCCTAGCAACGCGGGGTAAGGGTTACTGTCATCTACAATCTCTATTACCTTGAAGTCCATCTACGTGCTCGCAGCTTCGATATCCACTATTACCCCTTGCAATCTCCCCATGGGCAAGATCTTTTTTTGGTTCGCCATCCATAATTGAATAGGAGACCATTTGTAACACGAACTTGCCCATGCGTTCCCATGTTTGTTTTGGTAACACATTCGCTTCCAAACCCAAGTCTAAGATTACTTGATCCATTTCATACTCGCCAATCTGTGTTGTTAATCTCATTTCCCTCCTAGTGTGTAGTGCATGCTTTCCTCGTTTTCGGACTACACATGGTTCACCTGATCCTGCGCACCTAACGATCAACTCTTGTAGTCCTTTAACTGCCTTATTGTCACGTAGCAGTTTCATGCATGTCTCTAAAAAGGTATTTAGCATAGAAGGATCTAGTCCCGTCTCTGGTTGATCCTTACTACCTGAAGTAGAGGCCTCCGCGAAGCTTTTATTAGCTTCCATAAACGTTTCCTTTGCGCGTTCCAAGTCAAACCCAGGTTCCTTTGTAGGAGCCTTCCGAACCCAGGTATCTTCCTCAAACTACTTTCCCTTATCTTCCCCTGTGGTCGTGCCGCTTCTAAGCACCATGTTCACGTTGGGGTCTTCTTCGCACGGTTCAGACCTCATCATTTGGATATTTTGAGTTGGAGTAGGCTGTAGTACCCCTTTTTCGCACATTTGTGCGATCAGTGTCGGACAATCTACCATTTCATGATCAAACTGCTCATAGTACGGACAAGATACTCTCGTTGGGTTGGTACAATTGCGAGCATAGTGCCCTAGTCCTCTACAATTGTAATAGATAAGCTGTCTGCGACCCCTTCCGGGCCCCATTCCTCCTCGTGCTCGACCTCGCCCTTGGCATCCACCCTGCACTATTACTGCGACTAGGTCGAGGCCTCGTGTTTCCGTCTGCATTCGATAAGCTGGGGTCCTATCCATCATTAGCTCATAGCTCCGACGTGTTCGCTCATCGTGGCCCACTGATCTACAGAAATTACAATATAGTTGTTGTGGAGTATTTGTATACTTTTGCAACAGGTGACAATTGTATGTTGTGTGCTTTCCTCCCACCTAAAAGATCGTGCACTAGAGCGCGATTGTTGCACCTGGCCCTGCTGGTGCCTCCGGTCTCAACGACGTCAGTCCCCCTCCTACCAAATAGTTCGCAAATACTGGACAGTGATCCTTATTGTGACCCTAGCCTTTACATTTTACACACCACACTTCTTCGCGTGCCTCTAGCCGTGGCGCTCTATCTTGCTTCAAATTCTGCATCTCCAAGCATAGGTTCTGCAGTTACGAGTGGATCTGTTGGACTCCCAATCCCGGATCCTGTATCAGTGTTTCATGCAACCTCATCGCCATTTCCAATGCTTCTTCCTGGGTCGAAAGCTTCTGGTGTGACAGTGTCGTTCTCAGGTGTGGTGTCAAAGACACCACAAACCACGCGCGGTGTTGCGCATCCATTAGCGTCATATTAGCCTCGTGGATCATACTCTTCAGTCTCTAATCCAGATCCTAGGGGATCTCTCCTGGAAGCATTGCGATCTCCTTAAATTCGATGATTGACTGCGTTTCTGATTTCGGCCGGCTAAATTCTCTGTTCAACGCAATCTGAATCTCCGCTATTCCTGCATTTGGGTGATCCTTTGAGTGCTTGATATACCATGTCAACGCACAATCCTGTAGCGCGCTTACCAAGGTAGCCTTCTTAATGTTATTGTCCATAACCCCTTGTGCTTCCCACACTGCTCTTACCACGAACCAGAATTGATCTGGGTCCTCATTTCCTACTCCTCTGAATATGGGTAGCTTAATCGCGCTTGCCATACTGAACTGTTGGTTTGGTGGAGGTGGTGTAGGCGAAGAGGGAGGTGAAGTGAGTGGTGGCGTAAGTGGAGAGGGTAACTGCGGGATGCGCTGCCTGATCAAACTAACCGCACTCCTGGGAGACACCTAAGCATGCTCTTCCTCGCTCGCTCGAGGAAGTGAAATTAAAGGGTTGCTTCCTAGCCCTTCAATACCCTTGTAGACCTTTCTGCTTCACGTCGTTCTAATCATTAATGTAATCACCCTTCAATTTCCTTCTTCGTAAGGTTCTAGTGTTCTGACATCAAACATCCCTTAGGCAGATCTCGGTCCTGGCAATGAAACCATTTGTTGGCTTATTGGGGCCTGACCTAGGTTCAGAAATGTTTAGCCAAACAAATCCCGAAACTACCGGCCCTTTCAGCAACAGTCCGCAGAGCGCGGACTGAGGTCTCACCCGAGGTAGTATGGGAGGGTGCTGGAACTAGGTTTCCACACCCTAGGGATGTCTTGATGAGGTCTAGAGAGTTCACAGACCAATCTTTCGCACTGGTACAGTTTCGCGTAGCTATCCGACCTTCGCGTAGCCCTTGTATCGAACGCGAAGAGGCACTGACTAGATCCCTTACCCTTAGTATGTTTTATTATAGATCTAACTTAATTCAGTAGTTCTTAGTAATCATTCAATTTCCGTAAGTCAGTGTGCGCTAACATAAACCTTAAAGAGATACAAAAAAACCATAACAGAAGAATAACCACACAGATCTATGAGCAGATGCACTATATTTCAGAAACACTTATCTTTATTAATCTTTGGTTCTAGTACAATCCAATTCCACCCTGCGCACTCAGCTGCAGGGGTCCGCGCACACAGTTGCGGACTCTACCAGGCCTTTGCGCACATAGCTGCAGAGCCTATTCTACTACTACAATCCTCGACTCAGACTTACAAACTTAGGGCAAATATCTCCTTTAGAAGCCCATACCTTCTTAACCTCAGAAAAGTTATCTTCTATACTTAGAGCCTCGCTCTATTTATACATTGCCATGGTCTGCAGACACATTCTAGATTAAATTACAATATTTTAGGGCGTACTACCCTTAGAATTGACCCATTACAATTCGCGCTCTTTGCACTTTGCGGAGCCTTTACAATACCAATACCCAAAAATGTGGGCTTTAAGCCCCAAAACCATTCCGCGGGGGATCCACTGCCCAACACAAAGATATAGAAGGAAATAGATGCAAAGAAGTATAATGAATGTAAATCACTATAAGATAATGAATGTTAACTAGCAATAGTTGGCCACTTAATTGTTGTCATTTCCATCTTGTAGAATTCGAAAACCATAAATTGTTTATGGTTTTTGTTATGTTTATTTATTAAATTCTAGGATTGAGAAAAGTAGAGTGCTAGTTCTAACTTATGGTTGGTTGCTAAAATTTCTTTGGAATCCTTATGTTATTGTTGAAAGCTCTTGTTGAGAGCATAGTGACTTTTTAATGCATTATAACAATTTAATTGGTGATTAACACAATAAGCTTTCTTTAGAATATAGGGTTTTCTTTTTAGTTTCTATGAGAAATCATTTTACAATAGTAGTATTCTTTTGTGTTGCTTATCACTATAGCTATGTTTATATTATTTCTACACAAATTTTTCTCGTTAATGTGTGTAGGAAATGTATTCCTCACTTCTACCTTCATCTTCTTTTTTGTCCTTGATATACTTTGTTTTTATTATATGCACCCACATTTATTTGTGTAATTTAAATATTGTGAAAAAATAAGTTCATTTTTTCTTCTTCTTTTTAGCAATGAGAAAACATACCATAACTTAATTGTCAAACCAAAGCACAACCATCATTAGTTACAGTCCACAAATACATGTAGACTCATCACCATTATTCAAGAAAATGGATGAACCTTAGAGTAACTCATTAATAATTCATAAAACATAAGCTCTCACTCCTATCAAATTTCTCTTATATTATTAACCTATTTCTTTACAAACTCCTCATTAAAAAAAATACTTTGAAATCATGTTCCAAAATCAACTTTTTATTAAATCACCAAAAAAATATTTTAACAAAATAAAAACACAAAATTAAAGCATTCATAAATTATTAATTTAAATTTATTTCGATAACAACTCCTTGGCATTAGAATCTTGTAAAAATTTAAAACCTTATAAATTACATACTTTCTTACTTAAAGATTTTTCCCCTATTTAAGTTTGTATAAGTGTGAAATCCGATTTTTTTTTACGGGATAATATTCCCTATTTAAGTTTGTATAAGTGTGAAATCTGAATTTTTTTGGGAATATTTTTCCCTATTTAAGTTTGTATAAGCGTGAAATCTGATTTTTTTAGAAATATTATAATTTATTATTATTATTTAGATTGTTTATTTAAAAAAGAATATGAATTTTAATATAATTAAATAAAATTTTAAAAATTATATTTGAAAAATATTATTAAATTATATTTTAAAATTGATTAAATTATTTTAAATAAAAAATTAAAATGTTATTATTAAATAATATTTAAAATATTAATAATGCTGTCAGATTCAAACCTAAAACCTACAAAACATAACACTTTCATTATTTCATATTTAATATTCCTTCTCCTCATTATAAAAAATAAAGATTCCTTTCAAAACGGAGACTACGCACGCAACTGATGATCTCATTACTCCATTTTTACTATTCATTGTAACTATAAAAATAAAGATGCATTTCAAACAAGGCTCACTTCGCCTTTAAATCATTTGATGAAAATGATATATATCTACATTATTTTTAAATATAAAAACTAACTATATTGTTTATTAGAATAAATATAATTTATATTCGATTGTTAAAATAATAACACATGACGCTGCAGCAATCAGCAGATTTATATTTATTTGACTAATTTAGATCAGATTGTATTGTTTTATTATTTTTTTCAATAAAAAAATCAATAATGCTCAATATAAAAACATATATTTAATTATAAAATTGAAATTATTTCTATGAATTGCAATCAATCAAAAAAGATTATTAATCAATTAAAATTTGTCTTTAAAAATATTTTAAATTTTGATTTTATTTTTTCTAATTTTTAATTAACATTTTATAATTATTTAATAAAATAAAATAAATATTTTTCATATTTATTTTCTGTAAATTTAAACCATGGAGAAAATGATGACTGCTCATTCAAAGCATACAACAACACAGTCGCGTAAAAGATTTACGTCTCTTTTTTAATTACGAGCGTATATATAATAATGATATAAAGCTGTTAAATAATAATAATAATAATATATATATTTTTATAAAAATAAATATAAAATAATATTTAAAATAAATATAAAATTTAAAATAAATTTAGAATAAATATAATATTTAAAATAATAATTAAAGTAAATATAAAATAATAATTAAAGTAGTAATAATAGTTAAGAGCATATGTTTTTTACTAAAAGGTTACACGTTCAAAACAAATAAGGAAGTCTAATACATTAAAATTAGATAACATTAATTAAAATATAAAATTCAAGATTCAAATATTCTATAAATCAAACCAACTCAATAATAACAATAACAACAAATTAAAAAAAAAAATATTTAATTTTTTAAAATAGAAATTTTAAATATATATTCATAAATTTAAAAATTGTTAAAAAATTTTAATATTGAATTTTTAACATACAAAAATATATTTTAAATAACCAAAAATCACAATCTTATTTTAAAATATTTTAAAACCCATCTTTAAAATATATCAAAATTTGAAAGCATTATCATTTTGTGTAAATCGCAGAGTAAGATAATAAATATCAATTTACATGCGATTAATGCATTCTAAATTGGAATTGGAATGCATACCCGGAATCTAAAAGAACTTCAACTTCTAAAATTAGCGTCTCCAACATATAGCTCCCATCACTATTTATGAAAAACCAATGTGAAGACAACTTCTCCATTGCATCGAGACAGCGTAGAAATCCATTCTACCCATTTGAAGTTCGGTTTACCTTACTTCCCGAAGTTTATTGCTGAAGGTGAATTTAAATACCAGTCAGTCCTGGTATATTTGATGTTGTTCTATTAAGCACACAAGTTCGAATTTCAGTTGCGGAAGGTGGATGTACAGGGAAGACCACCATCATTCATTCATTGGAATTCCTTGGTCAGAAAGAATACAAAGGAATATTCATTTAGTAATTTTGTAGATCAGTTTTTGCATGTATCTTTGTGTCTTCTTAACAACAATGTTATACCAAGGATTTCACCAGAAATCAAAAGAGTTTTACATCTTATAGAACAAGCCAAGGTTGGAGACTGGTATCTTTACCAGAATTATATAGAAATTTGAATCTATGGATGTGAACTCCCTCCCTACAGGTTGCTAGTTTTTGTACCAGTAAGAATCTTTGCCTTGGAATATATCAGGCAAATGTTGAATATGGATGACCTGCATTTTGTGTCAAGAAAGAAAAAATCATAGTTTAAACTGAAGGCACATATTGGTCCTTACATCGTCAACACCAGTGCAGCAACAAAAGAAGAAGATGAGTTACTAAAGAAGATGAAATTCAAGCTAAGTTTCACATGGTCTTATGATCCATTAGGGATAATTTCAAAATTAAGAGTTGAGCAGAAGACCACACCTTATGCACATACACCTAGACCAGAAATAGAGCAGTATGCCAATCAAGAGGAGTGGACAGAGAATACACTGTAAGAGGATGAAGAGCATATTGTTAGTTAGAAATATATACAAACACCTATTTCAAAGGACAAAGAAGCTAAGAGATCCAAGCAAAATATGTCTCCTACAGATTTAGGTTCCCAAGTTGCGGACTTTCGTGTTTTCAAGAGAAGAAAGAAGACAAATCCTAAGGCAAATACTAAGACTGATACTAAAAATGATACTTAGACAAATACTCAAGAGGAATCATTAGAAGAAAAGGGCTCACAGGAGCAAGCTACAGTTGTTTTAACAGGTCTTCCCACCACTTCCTTCTCACACATTGAAGAGACAACAGAGTCACCTGTATCTTCTACATCCCAGATTGCAACACAACAAAACATTTTTGCGAGATATAGAGAGATTAAGAAGAAGAATGAAGCATTGAAGGCTACAACATACTCAAAATTTTGGAAGCATACTTCTACTACTCAACGCATATTGTTGTCTACACTTGACATAGAGAAGGGACAATTCCAATTAGCCTTCTTGGAACCTACAGTTCCAGTCCCTAAAGGTGCAGAAGACTACAAAGCCTCTGTCTTTTCTTTTGATACCAAGAAGATTCATGCAATCGATCAAATTGACTTGCATAAACAGGCTGGTGAAATGATATACTCAACATTAACAAGTTTAGCCATGGCAACCTCCAAGTTGCATGCCTCTCTAAACAACATGCATTCACAACTAAAGATAGAGTGAATGTCATCCTTGGCCAAAGACACCAGAACCAAAGCTCTTGAAGATTTGGTGATTAAACTAGGATACGATCCTAGTGACATCAAAGCAGCTGAGGAGATGATTAAAAAAAAGAACGTTGATATTAAAGCTCTGAGAAAGCATCTCAAGCTTCCAACCACAGAGCACCCATATACTAAAGAAATCACTCAACTGGAGGTAGAGAAAGAAAATTTGTTCAAGTTGATAGTTGAATAGAACATTCAAATTTAGAAAATGGAGACAGACATGGAGGCACTTTTGAAAGAAAAATAATTGTTGGTAGCTACAGGTACATCAACACAATAGATAGTACAACAAACAACAACAATGACCTCAATAGAAAGGGAAGAAACATCCACTGCAGATTCTTCTGAAAAGTTAGTGAAAGATCTGGGAGATTTATCATTAACCAACCAAGAAAATGAAAGATTGTTAGCATCATTGAAAAGAATGGAGGAAAATAAGATCAAAGCTGACAATTCTTATTTAGCAGAAGTGCAAAAAAATTTCAAGCTTACTCAACATATTAGAAAGTATGAAAATTAGTCATTAACAACACAAATGTTGGCAGAGGCCAAGCAAAGCATATGGCATAACATTAATGCAAATATCACAAAATTGTGGTCATCATTCTAGATTATATTTGAGCAGGAGGAACTAGTAAAGAATGTCAAAGCAATAGTTGAAAGAACAAAGGTTGAAATTGAACACAGGCCCGCAGAAGCACACATAATTATCAAGATGTTGAACTCCAAGACTAGGGATGAGCTCGAAGAACTTCAAATTCAAGACAGAACATGCACAATCATGGAAGTGAAAAGAGTTCTAACAAAGAAGAACCTGATGATACAACTTGAAAACAAGTGAAAAGAGTTAGAACTACAAGTAAAGAGGTTTAACATAAAATTTAATTTGTTGTAGGATAAAGGGCTTCCACCTTTGAGAAATTCTAATGGAAAATTGATTCCATTAGAGAACTACCAGGACCAGTTGTGTAATATAGCTGCAGATACATCCAAATTTGCTAAAGTGATAGGAATAATAAGTGGAGAAGCTTTCATGGAAGGCCTACCATATGAACTCTTCATTCAGCAGGAAATCCATCATCTGTTTCTCAATAAACCAACTTTTCAAACATATATATAAGTGGATGAAAGAATTTGAAATATGGTAAATTTATCTATTCCTTGTGAAGAAATATGGGATAAATTGTTGGAGCTCGTTGAGTAAAATCAAATAGAAAGCATACAGGTTAAGAGAATTCTAACAAAAGGAGCATAAATGTAGCTATAGTCAACAACAACACTCCTCAAAGTGTGAACAAAACATCTGAATTAGTCCAGGATTGCTATCATTTAGTTCTATTTTTGAAATATCTACATTTTTTGTAGATATTATTTTGTAATTAATTTTATTTGAAGTCTGAATTAGTTCAAGACAAACTCTATAAGTATTTTGTAAAAAGAATTAGAAAGGGTTGGATTATGTAAAAAGAGAAGATCTTTCTTTGATTGTAAGTTGTGGACTTTATTTTGAAGTAATCAATTCAGAAATACAAAGGCAATATTGTTTCAAGATTCTTGTGTCAGATAAATGGTGATGTTTTCCTCTCTATTAATTTGTTTTTCCTTCTAAGTTTTCACATGGATGTTCTTTCTTGATTGTTACAAGAAGATTACGAGCTGAATTTACTTACAATACTCTACTCTGGCTTGTTTAAACAATCTTAATGTTTTCCTTCTGAGATTAAATATAAAATTCATTTAAGTATGTTTTATATTTAATTGATTCTCACCTTATATTCATCTTATCCATACCACACATAATTCATGAGATCCAGGAGTTTTCCTACCTCGCCTTGTTTAGCTACTCTGTTTATTTGTGATTGATTACTGAAGATTTTTATGACTCCATGCCCAATGGCTTTTCTTTCATTCTACAACCAAAACTTAGAAAAAATCCTATCTTAACCTTTCATATCTAGCCTAATATCTAAACAGTAAAATTAAAATCATACAGAGAGAGCCCTCTTTGAAGCTGGAAGAGCTAATTCCTAGCTTTAAAAGTGGTTTGTGTTTACCTCGACAGTTTCCTTTTCATCCCCAGAAAAATACAAAGTGCTAACACAACCCACAACCAAAGGAACATGAAAACCAGCTAGAAACAAAAGGGAAGAAATCCACAACACCATGGCTATCCAGGAAATGGCAAGCCTAGGAAAAACCTTTGTCAATCCAGGCAATCCTCCCATGCCAATGACAACTCATAACCAAGAAACCACATGCATGTGCAATGCATATCAAAACTAGCAAGGAAACCATACATGCAACTCGATACCTATAAAGTAATCCAACTGTAGTTGTTGACCCCACTGTCCCCTTGTGCTTTCCTACTCTTCCTTTGCATTCTTTCTCCAAATCCAATGTATGCCCCACTCATCCAAGAGTGCTCCAAGAAAAAGATAAGTGTCCAAGAGTATGAGAGAGAGAATAGAATGAGAGCTCCAAAACTGAACTGATAAAAATATAAACTGACAAAAAGTTACCAACTGATCCTCGGAAGCCTTTTTATCAATTGGGTCTCTATTTTCTTCATTTTCCTCCTCACATGCAACCTTTGACCTTTGACCTTCATTTTCTCCTAATTTCCATTATTTTCATAAGTAATATGCCAATCAATGCCTCATGCCTTTCCAAATCCTTTTCCATTGCCTTTGCTATTTTCCTCTTAGCCTTAATAACCGAAACGAACACCCACTAGGATGTTTTTCCTACGCTTCAGCTTGGAATACGTGTCCCATGACCGTGGTCTTATATATTTTTGCATGGATTTTTAAGCAGGGTTGTTATAGAACCTCCCCCCTTGGGGAAACACTGTCCTCGATGTTCAATGACACCTATAACCAACAATATCGCTGACAAAAACATATTGCCCATGGAGCTTTATAACACAACCCATTGCAGTATTTACAATGACCACTACTGAAACATGACAAACATATAGTTTACAGGAGCTTTATATCGAAACTCATTATGGTATTTACAATAACAACCACATATATACTCATACACAATTGCCTCAACCAACAAATACTCATACTATCTATGGATCTTTATAACGCAACTCGATACAATATTTACAATGATATACACATATACAAATATGCACATTTTCTCAACCAAAAAATAAAATGATACAATGCCTGCATCCACAACAAGGAAATCCAGAGGCTCGCACCTCCACCCTCAAAGTAATACTAGGATTCACCTTCTTCCCAATAAGTCCCAAATCCACTTCCAAATTCAAAGCTGCATCTAATGTCCAGCGCTACAATCCTGCGCCACTTGTCCTCTCAGTGAACAATTACCGGTTCATTGTTCTAGGGTGCACTCCCAATGTGCATCTGATTTAATCAGACAATGCTAATGACAATTTTTTATTTTTTTTACCTCCAGACCTTCCCTTCTCTGCTACACAGTGCCTTAGGCAATCCAGTCATCCCCTTCCATGCAGTCACACACCTTCCAAGTTTTGTGGGTATCCCCTTCTCTGCTACATAGTCCCTCGGGCGACCCCTCCCTTGGCAAGGTTTCCTTTCATCGGAAGTCTAAAAACCAAGGCATTTCCATGCCTCAAAACCATCATACCGGTTATAGCATGCTCAGGGAAATCAATGGACACTATTGGGTACCAATGTTCCACAATGGCCCTACTCTTGAAGTGCTTTACGAATATAGTGTTGCATGTTCCAATTCCTTTTATTGTTGTTGCTAATTCTCACAATTAATTCCAACCACTCAAGCCGGGCATTTTCATGCTTTCCTATGCCAAGCACATAATTTCCATTAGACTCAAAACGAATTAAAATAATTTCACATCATAACTCATGGGTGATTCGTGAACAGGTATAGTTTCAATTCTATTCACTTCCTATCACAACAATCCAAACTAGCTCTTTGATAAAATCATCATGTATAAACATATCACATCTTGTTAGCTCAAAACACAACCATCGTAGATGAAAATCATGAATCACATGCAATCATCATAAACCAAAATCATAGATCACATGTAAACATCATAAATCAGAATCATAGATCACATGCATAATAAATTTGGAATAAATATTGATACTTATCTTTTAATTAATCCTTAGCTTCTACCTTTATCCTTTGTTCTTTCCGTAAGCACACCGATTGGTTGCCACACCAAGCAACACCCAGTTCCTTTTCTTCTCTTCAATCACATACACATACACACAATGTATATCATAACACATACATCCACACACATCATATAACACCACACGTTACATACACCCACACCTGGCACACAACACAACACATACACCTACACCCAGTGTACAACAAAACACAACACCTATATCTGGTGTACAACACAATACATAGAGTACAACACAATGATTACACATGTCACGATACAACGACTACACAATGCACATACAAAGTATCACATGCCCACAACACAGCATGTACGACATGCACGTGATACCACATGTATAATCATGCACACAACACCATATGTACATAGCACCACATGTGCAACATGTAGACAACACCATATATACATAGCATTGCATATACAACATGTACATAGCACCACCTATAGCAAGCACTGCATATGTAATATGCACATAACACCATATATACAATAGACACCCAACAAACACTCAACACCATAGGTACAATCACTGAATATACAATATGCACAACAATAGCACTGCACATCCAAAACCACACTGTCTCTACCAGGAAACCTTACTTCTAGTGTCTCTCCACCATCCATGCTTATCCCAGCATGTCGCAGATCATACTGCTTACATTCCACTAATTTATCCCTCAGTATACCCTGTCCATAATATAAACACCATATAATCACATAATATCAACTCATAACCACATGATACTGACCTTGTAGATTTTTCAGGACTACTCTTCCCACTTGATTCCTCATAGCCAGGAACCTCTTCATGCCATTCACCTGCATAAGCAATCATTCCTCCACAAGAATGATCCTTGAAAACCCTGTCAGACAGTGACATATATATATATATATATATATATATATAAACATGATCATAAAACAATCATGATCCTGTCAGACAACGACATACATACATACATATATACATATAAACATTATCATAAAAACAATCATGATCCATGATGACCCTGTCAGATATGACATACATACATACATACATGTATACATATATAGACATTAGCACAATCATGATCACAACATAATTCCCAGATACTATAAAGTCAAGGTTAAGAGAACTCCATTTATCTGTTCACAACATGCACAACATTGAGAACAACGATTCCCAACATAGCCAAAGCATCTGACACCTCAAATCCATTTACTTTACTTTTCCTAATTACTTTTATCATGTTTGTACTGCCACTATCCATTTACCACAATGGACCCAACCATTCCAACTCACTGTCATATTCTTGCCTTCAACTTCCCTTATACATGCACCGAGCTTCATCTTGGCCTCACATCACCTATTGGGTTTCATTCAACTCTTCCAGAGCTCCATTAACTTCCTCTTTTCCAACCATTTCCCAAGAACCTCAAGACATAAAATGCAAGACCAAGAGACAAACAATAAGAAATCCATGAAAATCAATAACAATACGACACCACAAACAAAATGGCATGATAATGCACTAGGCACAATCAAGACCGCAAGTCAAATGTAAATAAATCACAAAATACTGAAGGCACAAGACTCTAAAAAAAGACCATGACTCGATCCCCATGGATTCCCAATGCTTCCAAGGGAAATCTCAACCCGATCCCTCTTTAAGATTTCATGGAAGTCTCTTTGCCACGCAATTCCCTGTATCATGCTTCCATAAACACATAACTGTTAGTGCATAAACAAATATAACAATATACTATTTATCAATTCCTTGTTATGCCAAGCACATTGCCACATTTTACACCTACACATATCATTCGTCAAGGGATTCCAATTCTCTTGACAAGCCAAACTATAACTAGAAACTAGCTACTATATCTGTCAAATACATGTTTAGGAATATAACATATATCCACATAATGTCAGATAAAATATTGGTTAATAAGATTTACCTTATTCAAAGCATTCAATCATTCGGAATTAGGGTTTCCAAATATAGCCAAAGGATTCCACACCTAATTCCATTCTTTTACCTTGTTATATTGTAGCAATTGAGTCTTACTATGTATTATCACGTCACCTTGTTGTTAGTTATATAAATATTTCAACTATTACCTTGTCATGCTAATACCAAGCATGTTGCCTTGCAACTGTTCACACATGTCAGTCACATTTTCCACAAATCAAGGCATCATGTCTATGAATTTGAAATCAACCTTTACCAAGTCTAACAACCATGTCATAATCAAAAATCAACTCACATTCATCAGTAATAATACATAATGCTAAAAATATCACTTGCTTACACTCAAGTACATATTAGTTGTCTGAACACATATGTATTAGTAAAACAATCTTAAAACAAGATAATTTCTTTATGAAATCTTATAGACACATACTCCTGTCATGCAATTAATCAAACATTCAAACAATAGATAAAATACATAATCAAACATTCAAGCACCAAGTAGACCACATAAGCAAACTCATACCTTAATATATCTCAGGGGAGGCTATCTTGTTTGCACAATCAATCTAGATTAGCACAATATAACTTCACAACATATCAACTCAAACATAAATAAGGACATGATGTCCATAATAGTAACTAGTTAACATGTCACATCATAAACTCATAAACAATTGTCATTCATGCATAACAATCACATATGCATAGTCAGTTTAGATTAATACAACACCATATCACAAATATGTCATCCCATACCTGAATATCATAACCATAACCATCTGCATAGGCCAATTTAGGTTAACCCAATACATATAACATCAA
This sequence comes from Pinus tabuliformis, assembly GCA_031772625.1. Classification (NCBI taxonomy): domain Eukaryota; kingdom Viridiplantae; phylum Streptophyta; class Pinopsida; order Pinales; family Pinaceae; genus Pinus; species Pinus tabuliformis. The sequence goes on from CM062805.1 coordinate 1,032,773,617, forward strand.
GATCTTAAATGTGATAAACCTAATAATCAAATTAACTATATAAAATCAATTTAGCATATAGCATACTCATCAACATAAAACATAATCATAAATTTAACTAACATAAAAACAAAAAACAATAATTTACTACCATGCATGACCATCCAACACGTGCATATGACTACACTAATCAACTAACATCTACCATGCATGTAACCTCAACAACAATATAATGACAACTATATAAGTAACCCTAATTCTTATAACAACCATTAACCACATACTTGCATTCCCAACATACAAATCTATATGGCGATCCACTCTTACCCCGAAGTCTAGTGCTACAAATTCGCTTTGATGATCTGCATCTCTCGCTCTATCTCAACCAACACATCATCATCATAACATACCAACAACATCATGATGACCTAAAATTCCTACAATGATCTCATGGACAAAAATTATAACCATGACAATGCATGCATAACATGATATAGACACTGAAAAGCATAACAAATGCATATATGACCGACATGCATTCATGACAAGCACATCCCAACAACAACATCATTAATTCCTACATGGTTACAAAACTGTAACAATGACTACCACCATGCATACATAACAAGCACAAACACCCCAAGCATAGGGACACATATGCAACCAACATGTACATATGACAACACATTCATCCAAGGAGAACGGAAACCATGCTCTAAGACCACTCTGTAACACCCTCCTCCCACATTTACCTAAGCTAACCGGTCCATCAGGGTAAACATGTGATGAATATTTACTATGATATGATTCAACTCCCTAAGTACAGTTAAGGAAGTGGAACCAACGAGCCAACAATTCACAGACCTCCCTCAAGTGCTACGGGACCCCTAGGAGCTAATTCACCACTCCAGGTGCCCAACCTCTAAGTTAACCTAACCTTTCAATGAATTAAACCCCTAGGTGTTCCCATGAAAAGGCATGCATGTGACTAAAACCCTCTAGTCGCTCCCACAATTCATGCAAAGGAGAAACTGCAGTCTTTTGCAACCAGTTATGTGCTAGAGACTGCGATATTTAAGCCACTTTTTCAGGGCTAGTCTCCAAACCACTTCCTAAAACTTGATGAGACTTTCTGAGACAACAAATGACACTAAGAAAGATCCTCTAACATAAAAATTGATCAAGGACTTGACCTAACCAAGCCCAACCATGACAGGCATTTCATCAAACATGTCACAAATATGTATTCTACAAGTCATAACAACATATCTGAGCATAGGGTTCTCATACTTATCTGAGAATCACTATGAAGCATTGATGCCTTATTACATTAGCTGCATTATAATCTATTAGGTGACATATTCACTGTTCATTCATTTACAAATCAAAACATGATGAGAACCATACATCATCATTGTTATAAAACATGCTCATAACCAACATATAACCAACAGAAATAATAAGGATATAACAACCATAAAAACCACATATAAACAAGTATATTACCCATCTAATACAAGAGGAAAGAAGATCTTATTAACATATGAAAAATGCAACTAGGTCTGGGACTTCTATGAACCATCCAACCATAGACTAGGCTGAACCAAATATCTTTTCCATCCAGTCACCCCCGTGCCATATTCCAAGCATGAATGTGGGATCTCATGAAAAAAATCCAACAAAACCAAAATAGGGTTTCGAGAGGCCAAAAAACCTCAACCCTCAACCAATGATTCCATCGTAGGATCAGACATCCCTAACCATCACCAGATTGGTCTCCACCCAAGCTGTCGAGGGCTCTAGAGCGTTTTTTCCAACCAGGGCTTCCAGGACTAGTAACTCAACCCACAACTGTTGTTGGGCCTCTAGATCGTTTTTCCATCCAGGGCTTCCAGGACTAGTAACTAAACCCACCAAGGGATTCCAGAGTGTTTTCCAACCAAGGCTTCCAGGACTAGTAACTGAACCCACCAAGGGCTTCCAGAGCGTTTTCCAACCAAGGCTTCCAGGACTAGTAACTCAACCCAAGTTGTTACAGGGCTTCCAAAGTGTTTGTCCAACCAAGGCTTCCAGGAACTAGTAACTCAACCCACAACCAAAGGAACATGAGAACCAACCAAAAACAAAAGGGAAGAAACCCACAACACCATGGCTATTTAGGAAATGGCAAGGCTAGGAAAAACCTCTGTCAATCCAGGCAATCCTCCATGCCAATGATAGATCATAACCAAGAAACCACATGCATGTGACATGAATGCCAAAACTAGCAAGGAAACCATACATTCAACTTAATACATGCAAAAGAAATTCAGTTGTAGCTACTAACCCCATTTTCCCCCTGTGCTTTCCTTCTCTTCCTTTGCCTTCTTTCTCCAAATCCAATGTATGCCACACTCATCTAAGAGTTCTCCAAGAAAACTCTAAGTGTTCTAGAGTATGAGAGAGAGAATAGAATGGGAGCTCCAAAACTGAATTGATAAAAATCTAAACTGACAAAAGGTTACCAAATGATTCTCAAAAGCATTTTTATCAATGAGGCCTATATTTTCTTCATTTTCCTTCTCACATGAAACATTCGACCTTTCACCTTCCTTTTCTCTTAATTTCCACTATATTCACAAGTCATATGCCAATGAATGCCTCGTGCCTTTCCAAAGCCTTTTCCATTGCCTTTACCAATTTCCTCTTATCCATAATAACCAAAATGAACACACGCTAGGATGTTTTTCCCACCATTCACCTTGGAATACATGTCCCATGACTGTGTTATTATATATTTTTGCATGGACTTTTAACGAGGGCTATTACAAATAGTCACTTAAGTTAAAATATACTAATCATTTAAAAGTTTGATTTTTACATTGTCTCGAATGGAGTGTTTTTAATGTGGGGGAAGGGGAAAGGAGGCACCACCACCGCACTTGGCCAAATGGATGGGGACATGGTAACATGACCCCATAATAAGTTTTATGACATACAATCTCTGCTTTCATGATGACCATCCCCAATACACTTATACCCATGGACCTTCTTCCAATGGTAATTCTCTCATTTGAAGCAACAAGGTATCCTTTCCCCTTGCATGTAATTCTAACTTTGGCTTTGGCTAGCGAGACTGGGGGGCTTTGACTAGCCAAATTTTATGAGCTTAAACCAAGCCCTATTTCAACAATTCGGATTCTATTTGGTGGTTTCAAAAATCGCCAGACTCCCCTCCTCATCTAGAGTTCCAGTGGTGCTTTCCATTTAGCCTCTTATATTATTGGCCTGGTTTTGTGGTTACCCTTTCACATCTCATTTGGTGCACATGAAGATGCGCATGTTTTGACTCGTGATATGAGATCTACTGCATGATGGAAACTTTCCCTTATGGACATTGGACCCATATAGTGGGAGTCACCTCAATTATTGCAACAACCCCTAGTTGATTTTCTATGTAAATAAAATAAGACCAAGGTCATGGGACACATATTCCAAGCTGAATGTTGGGAAAGACAATTTAGTGGGCATCACTTCTGATTAATTAATGGATATGGAAATTGGCAAAGTAATAATGGTAATAATTAACATTTAATTATGAAAATAAAGGAAAATAGGAGAAAAGGAAGGTAAAGAGACACATATTTGCATGTACAATAAATTAGAAGAAAAATGAAGGAAAATGAAGAAAATAAAGGCCTCAATAATAAAAAGGTTTTTGAGGATCAGTTCATAGCTTTTTTCTAGTTCAGTTTTGGAGCTCTCATTTCATTCTCTCATACTACTGCACACTTAGATAAATATTTAAGCATTTTCGGAGAACTATAGCATTCACTTGGATTTGGAGAATGAAGGCAAAGCAAAGCAGAGAAGTGCAAGGAAACAGTTGGATCAACAACCACAACTAGATTGCTTTGTAGGTAATAAGTTGCATGTGTAATTTCCTTGCCAATTTTTGGATGCATGGTATATGCATGTGATTCTTTGGTTATGTGTTGTCAATGGCATCGATATTTGCCTGGATTGACAAGTGGTTTTAGCATTGCCTTGTCATTTCCTACATTGCCATGGTGTTTTTTGTTTTTACACTTGTTTTTCTGATTGGTGCTCAAGTTCCTGATGACTATGGGTTGGAACAAACACTCGGGAAGCCCCGGAACAACTTGGGTTGAGTTGCTAGTTCTTGGAGACATGGTTGGAACAAACACTCTGGAACCCTAGAAGGTTGTGGGTTGAGTTACTAGTTCCTGGAGCCCGAGACAATTTGGCTAGAGACCGATCTGGTTAATGTTATCCCACATTCATTCTTAGAATATGGTGTGGGGGTGATTCGCTAAAAGAGATATTTGGTTTAGCCCAATCTATGACGGGTGGTACGTGAAAGTCCTTGAATTAGTTGGTATTTTCCTATATTAATAAGAGCTATTTTCCTACTGTGATTTATGAATACTTGTAGTGATTATTTTGGTCATATTATGGCTAAATTTCCATGGTTTATATGTTGTTTATTTTCTCATTAAATGATGTAATCTATACGTGGCTCTTGTCAAGATTTGTTTAGTTATTGAATGGTTGATGAATATATGGAATAACAAGTGTTATTGCAACTAGCTAGAGAGGTTATAGAGCCTTTTTGGTGATTTTCAAATAGAGACTATCAATTTATGATTAGATGTTCATTCATGACCTATAGCTTACATGTTTGCCATATGTTTGATGAAATGTTTGTCATGGATTAGGCAGTCTAGGACAAGTCATTTCTTCAAGTTTAAATGTTTGGCTTTATCATCATGTAAATTATGATCCTGTAAAGTTACAAGCAATTCTCGGCAATGATCTGGAGGCTGGCCTAAAAGGTGGCATAGATCCCGAGACATCATGCTCAAATATGAAGAGTTTAGGCCATAACTACATGGAATAAGGCTTGTGCATGCGGTTGGAGGCCTATAACCACACCCTTTCCTTGTTATGCGTGCGGTTGGGGTGCTAGGTTACATAAACAGAGTTCCAGCTCAGGGATTGATCACTTGAGGTGGTTGTTCTAGTCTTGAGTGATCTGTAGTCCCTATAGGATATCAATATGTTTTCAGTTTGTAGGTCCCACTTCCTTAACTAGAACTTGGAGGTCAGTTCTTGCCATAGTGACACTTGTCTCATGTTTACCTTAGAGAGCTTGTGAATTTGGGTAGATATGGGAAGGGGCAGTTATAGACTAGTATTAGAGCTTCCAGGTTCAAACACTTGGACTAGATGGCCTAGATGTGATTGTTATGCACGCATGTTAGTTGTCAATATGTTTGTTATGCATGCATTGTGATGGTAATTGTTGAAATTTTCATCATGATGATGATTTTGGTGTGTTATGATGTTGATATTAATGACATTGATCTGTTAGTGTCATTATGTATATATATCATGCTAATCTGGATTGATTTGTGTAGACATGATAGCCTCCCCTAAACTTCACTGAGGTATGATTTTGATTATGCTTATATTATGTTTATCCAACATGGTATGTTTGCAGGAAGAAGAAGGTGAGAGATGGAGAGAAAAATGGTGGATTACAGCTCACATGACTTTCCTTATAGATTAGTTGAGTAACAAAGAGATGAGTACTCTCTTGATATAACAGATACACTGATAATTCTAAAGGTAGATATCATAAGTTGTAAGGCGGACAATGATAGGATAATTAAGTCATAGGAAAGACTTACCAAAGCTCAGGAAAAGAAAGCAGAGGTCAATCCAGTGATCCTTCAGAGCTTATCTGATTTGCAGAGACAGGGACAACTAAGAATCAGTTATGGACATGAGGAAAGGACTAATGGGGCATATGGTAGCAGGTCTCGATCAGGGCACAGGGCAGACAAGGATGACATACTCAGATGTGGTAGATGGTTGGATACACTTGACCTGAGAGGTAGTGGTTATGGGTTCTATTCTAGTTCTATATCAAAGACACATCATGGTCATCATTGTTGGCATCCTTATAAGACGAGTGAGAAGTAGTACTTGTCAGATTAGTTTAAGAAATCCAAACCTCCTACCTTTGATGGAGAGCTAAAGAAATTAAAGGATGCAGAAGCATGGATTCTTGGTATGAAGTTCTTAGAGCTACATGATTATATAAAGAATATGAAATCTAGGATAACTATTTTCAGTCTCAAGTGAAAAAAAAATATCTGGTGGGAAGATGTGAAGTATGTCAAAGGCATCAAGATAGAGGAGTTGGGTTGACATGAGTTAAGAGACTCTTCGGAAACAAGTACTTGTTCAAGAGATACTATGATGGAAAAGATAAGGAGGTCTATGAGCTGAAGATGGGTTTTATGATGAACAAAGAGTACACAACTAAGTTTCTTGACCTATTGAGGTATGCATGATATCTTAAGTATGAGAAGACAAAGGTTCAAATATTCATCAATGGGTTGCCTTTAAAATTTGAAGATCAAATTGAGTATGAAGGGTCTCGGTCATTGGAGGAAGTCATTGGAAAGTTGAAGCATTTTTATGAGCAATTTAAGTGTGAGTCTGAGCCTAAGCGTGATTGGAAGGGGAATGAAAATACTAAAGGAAAGTATGATAAGAAGTTGGGAATACCTAAGGATGCAGGTGACAAGGAGAATGCAACATTGTACATGAATTTAAATGCAGTTTACAGACATGGGTCTCAGCCTAAGGAGCATAACAAGGATGATGACATGAATCCTTTGCAATGTTGGACTTGTGGTGGAGAGCATCATAGAAGACATTTTCCACAACATCAGGGTGGTAGGCCTCAAATTTATAGTGCTTAGGAGGCACAAAAAATTGGAGATGTTGGGAAAAGTATTCCTCAGATTCATGTAGTAGTGGATAATAGGAAGGATGATCATCATGAATCTATTATCGAAATGGAAGGTAAGCTTTGCGATCAAGTTCTTTCTATTTTGATTGACCCTAGATATAACTATAGTTATATAAGTCTTGACCTGGTGGATAAGTGTTGCTTGAATAAAGAAGAGCATGAAAAATCTTGGTTGGTGCAGTTGGCTATAAGAACCAAGAAGAGAGTTCATCATTGGGTGAGAGCTTGTGCATTTGAGCTGAACGATATGTCTACTTCAACACATCTGAATGTGCTCCCTTTAGGTTCATACAATATGTTGTTGGGCATGGATTGGTTGTACATTCATAGGACTAAAGTAAATTTATATAATAAGGCTATTGAGTGTCTAGATTATGATGGACATATGGGAATCTTGCAGGGTAAGAAGAAGCCTACATCAATGAGAATGGTTATGGCTATGAAGACAAAGCATAGTAGCAGGAAAATGTGTGTATTATTTGCAGTGCATATTTCTAGTGACAAAGGGAAGGATGTTGAGGATGTTGAAGTCTTGAAGAGGTATCATGTTTTGTAGCAATTTCAGGATGTATTTCTAGCAGAAATTTTAGAGTTGCCTCCTCATAGGGAAGTGCACTTTTCTATTGAGTTGATGCTAGGAGCACACCATCATCAAAGGCACCTTACAAGATGAGCACTCTAGAGTTGGTGTAATTGAAGTAGCAACTTAAGGAAATGCTTGATAAGGGATACATAAGGTCAAGTGTGTCACCTTGGGTGCACCAATGTTGTTTGTGAAGAAGAAGTATGGTACTCTCAGGTTGTGTATTTATTACAGATAGTTGAGCAAGGTGATTATCAAAAACATGTATCCTTTGCCGCAAATTGACGACTTGTTTGATTAGTTTAAGGTAGGAGAAATATTCTCAAATATTGACTTGAGATCAGGATATCATCAGGCACACATCAAAGAAGAAGACATTTACAAGATTGAATTCCATACCAAGTATGGGCATTATGAATTTTTGGTGGTTCCTTTTGGTCTTACTAATGCTCCAGCTACTTTCGTGTGTTTGATGAAAAACATGTTGTGTCCTTATCTAGAGAAGTTTGTGATAGTGTTCATTGATGACATATTGAAATATTTTAAGAATGAGGAAGAAAATGCAGAGCACCTGGCAATAGTTTTAAGATTGTTGAGAGAGCATCAATTGTATTCCAGGCTCATCAAGTGCAGTTTCTTTCAATCTCAAATTCATTACTTGGGACATATTGCTTCTAAGGAAGGGATATCAGTGGACTCGGAAAAGATTAGAGCTATCATGGAGTGGCCAACTCCTAGGAATGTGTATGAGGTCAGATCATTCATGGGACTAGCACGGTACTACAAGAGGATCATCAGGAACTTCTCATGAATTTCCTATCCTATTACATCCTTGCAGAGAAAAGGAAAGAAGTTTGAATGGACTAAGGAGTGTACAAATAGTTTTGAACAGTTGAAGCACTTTCTTACAAATGCTCTAGTCTTGAAGATTGTAGATCCAGATAAAGAGTTGATGGTATGTACAAATTCTTGTAAGAGAGGATTTGGTGGAGTCCTGATGCAGGAATGACAAGTGGTATGTTATGATTCAAGGAAGTTGAATGAGCACAAGCGAAACTATGTGACTCATGATCTTGAGTTGGAAGCTATCATTCATGCCTTGAGGATGTGGAGACATTATCTCCTTAGCTGGAGGTTTGTTTTAATGAGTGATCAAAGTGGACTTAGGTACTTGTTTGACCAAACCAATCTAAATGTTAGGCAAGCTATATGGTTGGATACTCTCAGTTAGTTTGATTTTGAGATGAAATACATCAAGGGAAAGTAGAACATGGTTCTAGATGCTCTTAGTATAAGAAAGCAGGTGAGTCATATTACAACAATGAGTTCTTATGGGATATACTTGCAAGAATGGATCGTGCAGGAAAGAAAACATGATGACATGTACCAACAACTGAGGCACATGTTACAGAAGTAGGGTGAAGGTGAGAGGGATGAGGATATCATCTCACGACAAATAGCTTGGTTAGATTCAGGAACAAGATTTATGTATCAGATAACAGCGAGCTCAAGAAGCTTATCTTGAGGGAGTTTCATGTCAAGCCATATTTAGGTCACCTGGGATATCAGAAGGCATGAACATCAATTAAGAAGTTATATCATTGGCCAAACTTAAAGAAAGAGGTAGTTGAGATTGTTACGAGATGTTTAGACTATCAACAGGTGAAAGAAAAGTGTAAGCAACCAACTGGTTTGTTACAGTCAATTCTGATTCCAGAATGGAAATGGGAAGTCATTTCCATGGAATTCATTACAAGTTTTCCGATGACATCAAAACAACATGATTCCATCATGGTTGTGATTGACAAGTTAAGTAAGGTAGCTCACTTCATTGCAGTCAAGTCTACTAATTCATCTAGTGAGGTAGCTCATATATTTATCAGGGAGATAGTGAGATTGCATGGTGTTCCTAAGAATATTGTATCAGACAAATATGCCAAGTTCACTTCCAGGTTTCAGAAGGACTTGTTTGCAAGATTGGAGACATAGTTGGATTTCAATACAACTTATCATCCACAAACAGATGGAGAGACGGAGAGGGTTAATAAGATTCTTGATGATATGTTGAGGATGTATGTCATGCATCAACAGAGGAAGTGGGAAGAGTATCTTCCACTGGTGGATTTTGCATATAACAATGGGTATTAGGAGTCCTTGAGCATGAGTCCATTTGAGGCTCTTTATAGAAAGAGTTGTAATACTCCTATCAATTGGAGTGATCCAGTGAACAAAGTGTTGATCGGATTGGATATGTTGGAAGAGATGGAACATGAAATGCAGGTTATTAAGAGGAATTTGAAGGAAACATAGGACATGAAAAGGTGTTATGCATATCAACACAAGGAATTCAAGGAGTTTCAGGTTGGGGATCATGTGTACTTACGCATCAAGCCCAGGAGGAGCTCCTTGAATATTGGATCATGTGCCAAGTTGGAACCTTGGTATTGCGGGCCTTTTGAGATCCTTGAGAGGATTGGACCAGTGGCCTACAAACTTGAAACCAGAAGGATAATTTCAACCAGAACCTTAATGTGTTTTGCGACGGAAACAATTCGTGCTCTAGAATAGAGTAATCAAGTAGGTTAAATTGAAGTGGAAGCACATTGGGGTGGATAAAGCTACATGGGAGATGGTTGATCATATGTGGGCTTTATATCCTTTTATATTTGTTGGTTCAAGAAAATGAATTTTTGGTATATGTATATGTATATAGATGTTGTAAATACCACAATGAATTGTGTTATAAAGCTCCAATAAGTGATATGTTTGATTTGTTTTTTAGCGGGATGTCATTGTAAATATTGCATCGATCTATCTTATAATGCTCCATGGGAGGTATGTTTTGTTTTCAACGGTTTTCTGTTCATAGGTGTCTATTGTAGTGGCTACAACCACCCTCCAAAATTTTTCCTTAACTTCGTTTTGGAGCCTCCCTACCAACCTTTCACAGCAACTTGTCTTGCTTCGTCAAGTACACAAGCTTCAGTGTTTTTATTGCACAAATACAACTTGTCGATCAAATCTTGATGCATTCCGCTCATAAGATGTTCATCTGGACTTGGTCCATCTATAAGTTGAGTAGTTGTCCCAAGAAATTATGCAATTCTGGAGGGAAACTAGCCTTCCCTCCAGAAATTGCACAATTCTATCTGGCATCATGCTGGGCTCCAGAATTGTGCAATCCTGCTAGTCAGGCTTCACCTAGAAAACTACGCAATCCTTCCCATCAGGCCTGCTCAGCCCAGGTTTTTGCACAACCTGAGCAGCAGTCAGATGCTCTACCCAAAAATTGCGCAAATCTCCTGTGCATCCAACCCAGCTTCCATCCATAAATGTGCATTTTCTCCCAGCAGTTGAGCAGCCTCATGCATGAGTAGTTGGGTTGACCAATTCCACTTGGAACCAAGGAAACTTGACTTGCACGCATGTAGAGTCCAAATATTGTCTTACCTTGACATCCCTTTTTGCCTATATTTTCTCTCTTTTCCTCTACTTACGACCTAAATAATTCCATAGACACAAGTTTTTGTTACATTTAAGCAATAACATGTATTCTTCTTCATGTTTGACTATATGCCCTATTTTTTTGTTAAAGAAAGCATTTGGCTACATAATTAGTCTGTTTCCGCAGCTAATTCAGATTTCTGTAGCCGCCTCCATTGTTTGCAAGGTTCAGAAGCTCTAGGTCAGCGACGAAGGATATAGATGGATAAGGAATGGTCCCCTAGTGGATCCCTTCCTATCCCCTTGAACTAGTTCATCAAGATGATCGCAGGATATCATGGTCAAACCCCAAATTCAACCACAGGATTGTCACCGGAATAGAATAAGAGTTTCATCAAAACCTTATCGATTTGCTTTCGGAATAACAAATCAAAGGTTTAGCAATATTGTTTAGTTGGAATAAAGATATTTAGGATTAAAATGCTCATGCTGTGCAGCCAAAGACTTGTTATAAAAAATATGGCCGCACTATGATTTGGTGCTCGCTGGATGATGTAATTTTTCAAACAGTTTGTTGAATTTCGTTTTGCAAGTAATAGACTTGGCTTGATGTTTGTATGCATTACGTTGATTGGAGATTATGGACTGATCCGTGGAGGGACCCTATGACCAGTCACAAGTTTTTAACCAATTACAATTAGATTTCTTTTCATTATTTGAATACTCTGTCTTTATGTGAAGAAATGCAGTATGATGAGTTCGCCAGTGAATTGTTATATGCATGAGCACTTCCCTTTTCTTTATACCTAGTTTAATCTGCTATTTGAATTTCTTTTTATCTGGTACAACATGGTTATTTCATTTTCTTTTTATCTAGTGTAGTCCAACTATGTTTACTTCATAGTATAGTTGTTGTTCAGAATATCTTGTTTGAATGAAATTGAATAAGTAAAAGAGTGAGAGCCTTCTCCTTAACAATTGAATTCAGACAGTATTCCTTTACAGTTGAATAGAATAGATTTCTCTTGCACTTAGTAAATTAGATCTGCGGCATAAAAATTCAAGACAAAAAATCCAAAAATAGTCTAACACAAGTAGAATTGAGAATCACTCTCAGATTATCCATAAAATGATTCAATAGAGAATAAATCCTAAGAAATTAGCTGATAACTTTAGGGATTGAGACATTAATATAATTAATGACACCATACTAATCTTAAATTTAGACCCTAACAAGAACATAACGACATAAGAAATAACTTCAAGCACATATTGTGCACCTGTACTTCATCAGTATATGTACCGTGGTTGACAATTTACGATTGAAAATTTAAAGGCATTAAATTGGCCAAACATTTTGGCACTATTGCCGGGGAAGTACAAATAAAAGTTAAGAAAAAAAGTCAAAACATGATATGCGTAGGGATAGAGACTCTAGAGGTAGATTTGTAGGACAAGGAAGAAGTTTAATTCTCACAAATCCACTCACTTCACCTTGACTTCGAGAATCCACACCACCTACTCAAACCCAAATTCCATTTAGAGGTCGACAAAGGCTTCCTGAAATCTCAAGATTAGAAATCCAATCCAGAACTTCACCCACTTCCTCTACTGAAGTTGTAATTGAAGAAAATCTTACATCCCCAACTATAGGAGTAATTTTTCTATCCTCCACTGGTGAGCAAATTTTGGGAGAAAAATTAGAAGTTCCTAGTGAAGAAGAGGAACCAGAAACTTATTTTGAACAACCATTGATAGAGGAACCAAAAAGATTAGAAGAACACTATATTAGTTCCAAAGAATCTATCATGGCTGAAGAAGGGGAAGGAGAGGTACACAATGTCCATGGCGAGGAAAATAGGATTGGAGGAAGGGGTAGAGGTAGAGGTGGAGATAGGAATAGAGGAGGGGGTAGAGGCAGAGGAAACCAAGATCCTTCTAGATTTCCTATTCTTGATGAAGATACAACCCTCATAATGAAAAATATATCACCCTCAATTCTTTCTAATTTCCACGGAAAAAATAAACAAAGACCCAAAGACATTTCTCTTTGAATTTGAAGTATTATGCAGATCATATGACTATCTGCATGATGATCAAAAGTTAAAATTGTTCCTTGATACATTAAAAGACTCATCATTAAAATGGTTCATGAGTCTAGGAGTGCATTCTATAACAACATGGGGACAAATTAAATAGGCTTTCTTAGGCAAATATAGAGATTATTGTATGCCTAGTAACATTAAAGATGAAGTCTTCAAAATGACATAAAAAGAAGATGAAAATATTAAAGATTTAGTAGAAAGGTTTTTTTACAATGTTAAAAGAGAAAAAATGGATAATTTGGATGAATAAATCTTAAAATCCCTCTTACTCAGAGCTATTAAAGATGAGTGGATCGATCTCCTTAACCTAACTGGGAAGGGAGATATTTCCCAACTAACATTTGCATATATTTGTGATTTATGTGTACATATATCAAGGGGTAAAGCACGAGTTGGAAGGAGTCCTAAAGACCCTCTCTTTTTAAGAATTAATAAATCTGCAGCTGGGACAGTCAGCAGGGCAGAATTAGGAAATTTTCTTGATACCTTCAAAATAGATATTTTAGGGAGCCTAAGTGAGTAGATAGACACCCTTAAAATACAAAACAAGCAAATTCTGAAAATGTTGCATTATCCATCTTCTGTCCCAAATGTTGAAAGAAACATGCTCTAAGAGAGTGTCCCTTAGATTCAAAATCCATAGAAACTTGTGTCATATGTGCAGATAATCATGATACGAAGGAATGTCCATCCTTACTAGGTCTCAAGGCTATATTTAATGATGAAGGAATATCAGAACCAGTAGACCCTCTCTACTTTATAGCCAAAAGACCATGGAAAAATTCCCAACCAAATCAATCACAAGGATTTATAACACAACAATTTTCTCAGTCTTCACAAAATTATTGGAATTCAGCCTAGCAGCCTTGGGCTCAATCACAGTCATAGCCTTGGAATCAAGGATGGAAAAATCCTTATGGATCCTATGCTCAATATCAACAATACTCACCATCCTACCTTCCAACACAATTTATACCACCATCTAATCAAATTCCCCAAGCTCACCAATTACCACAAATTCTAGTTCAGAATCAAAACCCACAGCTCTCCCTACCATTTCCACAAAAAACCAAAACAATTACTCACTCAACCACTTCCGAATCCTAACAATAAAATACCACAACAACCTGTGTACAACATGGAGGGGAAGAATCCTCAAACTTATGTAATAACTCCACTAGACCTAAATAATGTCCAATTAAGGTCTGGAAGAGTGTTACCAAGAAAACCCCCTGTTGTCATTCAAGAAACAAGATCCAATCTTCAAAAACACAAAAACCAATCAAAAGAAGGGGAGACCTCTCTCCCTTACAAGGATAATAAAAAAAGAAGAAGCAAAGTTCCGATAAACATTCCCATCATAGAACAACCCTCGGTATCAATTAGACCACCTTTCCCCGAACGGTTGAAAATTGATGAAGGAGTAGAAAAACAAATTATCTTTCCTGATTACAATATGATGGATGAATTGAGAAATGTTTGTATTAAGATTCCTTTATTACAAGCCATAAAAGAAATACCATTTTTTGCAAAAACAATTAAGGAACTAAGTACACAAAGATCAGGGAGAAAAAGAAAAGACATAAAAAGAATTCAGTTAGTTGGAAAAATTGCAGACATTATGATGGGGAAGACGACAATTCAAAAATACTTAGATCCAGGAAGCCCCATTGTAAAAATTCACATCAATGGAACTAAAATACCAAACACACTGATTGATCTAGGAGCAGCCATAAACATAATGAGTAAACAAGTTATGGACACACTTAGGCTTCCTAACCTTCAATACACACCAACTTTATTGCAATTAGCATATAGGTCTGTGATTAAACCTGATAGTGTGTTGGAAGATGTTTGTGTATCCTTAGATTCTTGGGAATATCCTGTTGATTTCATGGTCTTAACGCCCAAGACTAATTTAGGAGGACATCCATTAATTCTAGGAAGACCTTGGTTAGCTACAGCTGATGCTTTCATCGGTTGTAGATCAGGTGACATGTTTATTTCAGATGGAATTTCTACAAAGAAATTTACATTATATCCTCCTGCAAGAACAACAATAGAAACAGAAACTGAAGAATGGATAGAATATGAAAAATATATACAACCTATTTTTACTACTGAACAAGTAAGAGAGGAAGACCAAATTCTAAATCTACTGGAAAATAACGAATCTTCCTCACATTATGATCATAGTTGCAATGAGTATCTCTTATCTAAACAGGGATCATTGCTCTCTATGGAAAAATTTTGGAATTCCTCGATAGAAATATTTCCAGGAAAACCCTTGAATGTTAATGAAAACTTGGAAGAAGTGCAAAAGAATCAATTGATAGAAATTTTATAGAAACATTCTTCTGCTTTTGCATGGGAATACACTGACATGAGAGGGATTGGTTCTAAAACTTGAATACATCATATCTACTTTGAACAGAATGCAAGACTGGTTAGACAACCTCAACGGAGAATGAACAAAAATTTAAAAGAAATTGTTGAGGAGTTGCAGAAATTGTTAGATGTAAATTTCATTTATTCGATATCTGATAGTTAGTGGGTTTCACCCCTAGTAATCGTTCCTAAGAAAAATGCAAAATGGTGAGTATGCATCGATTACAGGGAACTAAATAAAGCAACATTAAAAGACCACTTTCCACTACCTTTTATAGATCAGGTTTTAGACACATTAGCAGGAAAAAAATATTTTTCCTTCTTGGATGGGTTCAGTGGATATAACCAGATTCAGGTAGCCCCTGAAGATCAAGATAAAACCACATTCACTTGTCCATGGGGAACTTATGCTTACCAAGTACTTCCCTTTGGATTATGAAATGCTCCAGCAACATTCCAAAGAGCAGTCCTTGGAATTTTCTCTGACCTTATTCATGATTGTGTGGAAGTGTACATGGATAATTTCACAGTTTATGGAGATTGTTTCAATGAAGCACTAGAAAATTTGGAAAAAGTATTAATAAGATGTAAAGAAACAAATCTCTCGTTAAGCCATGAAAAATGTTTCATGATGTTTAACGAAGGAATTGTTTTAGGTCATCATATTTCAGGAGATGGAATCAAGGTAGACTCATCTAAAGTTGAAGTCATTTCTAAGTTATCAGTTCCAAGTTGTCAAAAAGATGTTAAAAGTTTTCTCGTTTTTACTGGATATTATAGAAGATTCATAGAAAACTTCACAAAAATTGCATCCCCACTTTTTAAACTACTCACCAAGAACTGTTAATTCAATTGGGATTCTGAATGTCAGGCTGCCTTTAAAACTTTGAAAAAGAGAATTTCTGAAGCACCTATCTTAAAGGAACCTAACTGGAAATTGCCTTTCCATATCTCAATAGATGCTTCAGATTCTGCCTTAGGAGTTGTGTTGGGACAAAAAGATATTACTCCTTATGCAATCTATATACCAGTAAAAATTTAACTCCTGCAGAGTTAAATTATATTGTAATTGAAGAGGAGTTTTTAGCTGTAGTTCATGCCTTTAACAAATTTAGATATTACATAAGTAGTTATGAAACTTTTGTTCACACAAACCATTCTGCCATTAGATACCTAATGAATAAATCAGTCACTAATGGAAGAATAACCAGATGGTTCTTATTGTTACAAGAATTCAACATAACCATTCCAGATAGGCTAGGAAAGCAGAATACAATTGTCGACTTTTTATCTAGAATAAAAAATGAAAATAATGATCAACCCGTAGAGGACAAAATTCCTGATGAAGATCTTTTTGCAATATCTACTAAATCACCTTGGTATGCAGATATTTCTAACTATTTAGCTATAGGAAAAATGCCATTTCCTTTATCTCATAGAGAAAAGAGAAGAATAGTCCACAATAGCACAACTTATTCATGGATAAATGAAGAGTTATACAAGACAGGACTAGATATCATCATTCGAAGATGTGTTCGAGAGGACGAAATACCAGAAATAATTAAAGCTTGCCACGATGAGCCATGTGGGGGACATTTTTCTGACAGAAGGACTGCTTACAAAATATTTCTTTTAGGATATTATTGGCCTTCCATTTTTAGGGACACCAAAGGATATGTTAAAAGATGCGACAATTTTCAAAGAATGGGCAAACCCACTCCTTCAAATGAAATTCCACTGCAAACACAGGTACTCATTGAACCATTTGAGAAGTGGGCATTAGATTTTTTTGGACCAACCAACCCACCTTTAAAGCAAAAAAAAAAGTATATTCTGGTATGTAATGATTATGTCACTAAATGGGTAGAAGCTAAAGCACTTCCTTTTGCTACTGAAAATGTTGTAGTTTCATTTCTTTTTTAGGATATTTTTACTCGTTTTGGTGTTCCAAGAGAAATTGTAACAGATCAAGGAACACAGTTCACATCTAGATTAGTGCAGAAGCTTGTGGATCAATACAAAATCAAACATCGGAAGTCCACTCCATACCATCCACAATCCAATGGACAAATTGAGTCCACAAATAAGGTGATTGAAGCAATCCTTACCAAGACTGTACATCTACATAGAAAGGATTGGGTGGAAAAGCTTCCAGAAGCTTTATGGGCCTACAGAACTACATGGAGAAATACTACAGGACATACTCCCTATGAACTTGTTTATGGGAAGCAAGTCTTACTTCCGATAGAGTTCCAGATCCAGACCTATAAGACAACAGTCTAGTTAGATATTGACTTATCAGAAGCACATAAGCAAAGGATGAGACAACTAAATGAACTTGATGAAATCAGACAAGAATCCCTCCAGAGAACTAGCCTAGTTCAACAACAGAGATCTAGATGGCATGATAAGTACATTAAGGAAAGGAAATTTCATCTAGGAGATTGGGCATTACTCTTTGATTCAAAGTTCAAGAATTTTCAAGGGAAATTCCAAACCCATTGGCTTGGACCTTATGAAGTTGAAAGTGTTTTTGACAATGGTGCAGTTAGAATTAGGACTATTGATGAAGAGAAAATTCCTCTATTAGTAAATGGACATTGAATCAGATTGTACCAGAAGCCATTGACAAAAGAGGAGTTTGCTAAAATGTTCCAAGATAATTCAGAACTAAAAATGATCAAGAAGAATTCTTCTTCTTTTCCACCTTAGAAATTTTTACTCAATTTACTCTCTAAAAAAAAGATAATAATAATAATAAGTAAATTATATATATATATATATATATATATATATATAAGTATAAACATGAAAACCAACATGTTGTTGGCAAGTTTATACAGAAAATTTAGAGTGAAAACCAATTTCTGTTGGCACTTCAAATTTTCCTTTCAAAAATAGAATAATAAAGTTCCTTTATTAGAAAGTTTTTTTCTCAACTGTAGAATCAACAACTTTCTGCAGCTCGGACAAGTTTTTGCAGCCTAATAATTTTTTAGCCTACAAGGACACTTGGTGATTTGAATTGAAAGACAACTGACAGGGCAAAGTACCTGTAGGGAATACTAGAACAACAAACAAGGTTAGCAAAGTGGATCAAAAGTATGTGCTACTTAAATTTAACAATAGGGATTGATATATTTCATATATGACTAAGAAGACATAGTACTGCCAAAAATTGTGAAATCATTACAATTTAAGGGTGATGGTCGCCTTAAAAACATCATAATCAACCACTTAAAAGTCATGTCATGTCCTCATTCGAAATCCATCGAAGTAATTACCGAATCATCATTTTAAATGCGCCCAATGATCCGATTCATTCCTATAACCCTTATTATAATCCACCTGTTCTTACACTCCTTTGAACTTTCATAGCCACTCCGTCCTTCCGCCACTTAGCAAAACCCTACCAACACCATTCTCTTGTCAAGGTAACCAGTCTTTGAGGCAAAGCATCCTCCATAATGGGGATCATTGTTCAAACTAAGCCAGCAGGGAAGAAATTCTTGGAGGGATACCCTCAGACCAAGGAGTTGCTGCAAAAGAAACAATGGTTGCAGTTCATTGAAAAATTCAACAGTTTTCACAGGGAAGTGACAAAGACATTTGCATGCTCGTTTGATGGAACTGAAGCCGAAATAAGAGATATTAAGATCACCATAATAGAGCCTATGATCGCAGAAGCTACTGAATTACCAAGGAGCGTGGAAAAATGGTTCAAGAACAAGGGAATTAATGGAGAATATTGGAAGGTCTTCCTAAAAAATCCAAATATGGACACCACTGTCTTCAAGAGAGGTATTCCCAGCACAACCCTTAAGAGTAAATGGAGAAATTTATTGCTTATAATTCAAAAATTTGTCACCTATGAGGGTCGGTTTGGGTATATGTATTTTTACAATGTTATGATGATGATGTATTTTCTTGAAGATCACCAGATGAATCTTCCTTATTTTCTCTTACATAGTCTCAAGAAAATGTCCACAAACATTCAAAAGAGAATTCAGTTTATAGAAAACACCATGTATCATCATGGCCTGATAAAGATATTGGTTGAGTTCCATCATTGGAGTATAGGGGATAACTGGGAGAGTTTCCTGGTGAGGAACCATTTTGAAGAAAGATCCCCAGAACAAGCCAACAATGGTAGGACCCTCAGAGGAAGGAAAATAACAATAGGAGTAGTAAAAGATCAGGAACCCCAGACTCACCCAGAATTATCAGAAGAAGTGCTACCCATAGTAGATATATTGCAGAGAACGAAAAAGGCAAATATTAGAAGGAAGAGAGTTAGCAAAAGAGCAAAGGAAATACCACAAACTAGGACACTTCCTCAAGAAGAAAAATCAGAGACTAAAAGAAGGAAAGTACAAGGATTACAAACCTCAGGACTGAGGAGGAGCACAAGGTTGAGCACAATCCAACAGACAATCTCAAAAGCTACAGAATACATTGATCTCGAGGGAAACGAGCCAACTGAAAACCCTGAAATTTCCCCAAAAGGGTCACCAAAATCATCACTGAGAGTATCACCACCACCTTGCAGCTCACCTCTAAGAAGCCCAGTACATAGTCTGGGTGTTGACCCTGTTCAACAGGAGATATATGACTATATAGAGTCATTGGAAAGAAAAGAGACAACAACTAAAGAAACAATTCAAAGTCCTGGAGAAGGGAGAAATCAGTTAAATGAACCACAGGAACACTCAGCCTCAAACATTTTAAAACAAGAGATTTTTGAGTTAGAAACATTGAATAGGCATCTCAAGAATGAGAATCAAACATTGAAGGAAAAAAGTGAGATATAGATTGCAAAAAGTGGCAATCTCATCCTTCATTTGAGTTTGTGGTATAAAAAGAACAAAAAGCTGAAGAAGGAAAACAGGACAATGCAAAGAGAGATTATCAGCTTAAAATACAAAATTCTCATGAGAAAACCTAGGATACCAGGCACTGCCAAAAAGAAGAAAAAAGTGAAACTTGGAGGTGATGAACAGAAGCACAAGTGATTGACAATGATGAAGTGTATGAGGACATACAAAACCTCCAGCCTAGGGGAATGTAGAGTCCAAATATTGTCTTACCTTGACATCCCTTTTTGCCTATATTTTCTTTCTTTTCCTCTACTTACCACCTAAATAATTCCATAGACACAAGGTTTTGTTACAGGCAAGAAATAACATGTCTTCTTCTTCATGTTTGACTATATACCCTATTTTTTTGTTAAAGAATACATTTGGCTACAGAATTGGTCTGTTTCCACAGCGAATCCAGATTTCTACAGCTGCCTCCATTGTTTGCAAGGTTTAGAAGCTCCAGGTCAGCAATGAAGGATGTAGATGGATAAGGAATGGTTCCCTAGTAGATCCCTTTCTATCCCCTTGAACCAGTTCATCAAGACGATCGCAAGATATCACGGCCAAACCCCAAAGTCAACCACAGGATTGTCACCAGAATAGAATCCGAGTTTCATTAAAACCTTATCAATTTTCTTTCGAAATAGAAAATCGAAAGTTTAGCGATATAGTTTAGTTGGAATAAAGATATTTAGGCTTAAAATTCTCATGATGTTATGCCAAATACTTGTTATAAAAACTATGGCCGCACTGTGATTTGGTGCATGTCGGATGATGTATTTTTGAAACAGTTTGTTGAATTTTGTTTTGCAAGTAATAGACTTGGTTTGATGTTTTTATGCATTGCGTTGATTGGAGATTATGGACTGATCCATGGAGGGCCCCTACGACCAGTGACAGGTCTTTAACCAATTTCAATTAGATTTCTTTTCATTCCTTGAATACTCTGTTTTTGTGTGAATAAATGCAGTATGATGAGTTCGCTAGTGAATCATTATATGCATGAGCACTTCCCTTTGCTTTATACCTAGTTTAATATGCTATTTGAATTGCTTTTTATTTGGTACAACATGGTTATTTCATTTGCTTTTTATCTAGTGTAGTCCAACTGTGTTTACTTCATAGTATAGTTGTTGTTTAGAATATCTTGTTTGAATGAAATTGAATAAGTAAAAGAGTGAGAGTCTTATCCTTAACAATTGAATTCAGAAAGTATTCATTTACAGTTTAATAGAATAGATTTCTCCTGCACTTAGTAAATTAGAGTTGCAACGTAAAAATTCGAGACAAAAAATCCAAAAATATTCTAACACAAGTAGAATTTAGAATCACTCTCATATCATCCATAAACTGATTCAATAGAGAATAAATCCTAAGAAATTAGCTGATAACTTTAGGGATTGAGACATTAATATAATTAACGATACCATACTAATCTTAAGTTTATACCCTAACAAGAACATAACGACATAAGAAATAACTTCTAGCACATATCATGCACCTGTACTTCATCAGTATACGTACCCTGGTTGACAATTTATGATTGACAATTTAAAGACATTAAATTGGCCAAACAATTCATGAAGTGCTTTTTGTTGGAATAGCAAAAGGCAACATGAAAAAAGCATCCTTTGATTCAGGGAGCTATTTTTAGCAGCCGGAGGTTACATGCAAAATCATTTTAGAACCTTTCCTCCAAGTGTCGTTTTTTCCCAAATTTGTGGCATGCCTGTCATGAACTCAAAGTTATTTATTCAATGCATCAGAGCTCATTATTTCACATTGATCTTGGAGCTCTGACATCGCACAACACATCCAGGACTCTTAGACACATCTGTCTCAGCTATTCAAGGGTAAGTGGTCTCAACTTGTCTTTTTCAGCATTTCTGTGGCTTTTTGTGTTTTCACTTGTGTGAGTGTTGTTTGCTTGATTTATTTGAATGTTTGTTGTTGTTTATATGCATACTAGCTTATGCTAGCACCATTTCAGTTTTCGTTTCTATCTCATTATTGTCGCATGCATGAAACTGTTTTGAACGAATGGTCGTCGATTCGGCGACTCTCTTTTCCCACATGCATGTTGATCTATTCACTGAATATTTCATTCAATGTTTTCATACACTGAATAGTGTCTCCTTGCATTCACTTTCACATTTGCTTTCAGTTGCCTGTTGGCGAGTCTGGCCATCCTTGGCCCGGACTCTGCCTCCTCGAGACAACATTATGCAATCCGGGGAAGGAAGGCTCTGTCTTCCTCTCTAAAAATATGCATTTCTTCCCAGGCATTATCCTTTAGGACTGCTTTGCTCATTTCTGAGAGACAGTGACTACTAGCCCAGAAAATTGCGCAATGTAGTCCTTGAGCCTACAGTCATTGCCAGATGGAATTGTGCATTGTGCAATCCCAGCAGTTAGCAGTTAGTATGGATTGCAAATTGGGTAAATCCAGAAGCCAGTCTTACCTCCCAGATAGCCCAAACTGCCTTTTGCGCAGTTCTAGCAGCCAGTCACCCAACCTCCTAGAAGAAATTGCACAATCTTTGCCTATCATTTCCCAGGTATGTGTTATGTCATTCCCCGAATTTGCTTTGGTTTTCACTGACAGATTTCTTGCCATGCATGTTGCTTTGTCTCTAGATCTTTCAGGTGTTCATCTGCCTCTTAGCAGTACATGATCAATGGCCTCCAAGAGAGTAGGATCAAAGGACACTGATGGAAGTGCAACTGGAGCAGTAATTGAACAGGTGTCTGCATGTCTACCGATCTATGAAGATACCAAGTTGTTTCTAGACAAGGACATCAAGCTGAAATGGAAAGAGGTCAATGAAGCATTTGCAGGAACTTTTAGGGAAGACCTCGAAGACCACCAGGTGTATGTGAACATTCACAAGTCCGTCTTGTACCAGATTTCATGCAGATACCCCGTGTTCCCATGCGCGGACATGATACACTGGATTGTCTCGCACATTGATCCCAAGATGATGACTTTGAGAA
Source organism: Pinus tabuliformis (assembly GCA_031772625.1). NCBI lineage: Eukaryota > Viridiplantae > Streptophyta > Pinopsida > Pinales > Pinaceae > Pinus > Pinus tabuliformis. The sequence continues at coordinate 1,032,796,795 of CM062805.1, forward strand.
GTTTCAGTGGGACGAATATTGCAACCTTCTGGGCACAGGATTATGATGAGATGTATCAAATGTCGAAGCCCGTGACTATCATGGAGACTCCCTTCAGCTTACCCATCAACAGTGCCAACTCCAGGGACATTCTTAAGAATTGGGTAAAGGATCCAACTAGATTCAAAATGACACCCAACCAAATCTAAAAGACAAAGATACTGCAGAAGGCGTATCAATACTTGGTCATATTTGCATGTTGTCTGTATGGCCAAGAAAGCATGGAAACCTTCCCACAGAGTTTGGTGATGGCGCTGGACCAACTGGCCAGAGAGGGAAAACCATGTAATTGGTTCGGCATGTTGGCTCATCAGTTGAAGGAACAAGTAACGAAGGCTCGACAATCACCCGAAGGTGTACAAGTAGAGATCTACATGTTCGCCTACATCTTAGATGCAATCTATGCCCGACAGGAGTTCTCGGGCTTAGAGTGGGCATGGTCACCGACGGAGATTGTTGTGAACACATATTGTAAGTTGTTGTCCGAATGCAGCTTCAAAGGAGTTATCACACAACTATCCGATCATTTTTTCACCCCAGTTTACAAGAACATATTCGAACAGGATCCACCCTACAAGTCAAGGGAAGCAATTGAGGCACTGATAGAAATTGTTGATTGGTATGCCTCACCGTCCGACACCTTCATACGATTTTTTAGCGCGGAGAAGCCTTCGCATGTTCTACCGAAGTTTTCCTTGGACATACTCATCATGTAGGAAGTAACATATCACATCTCGGCAGGATTGATAGCTAGACTGCACCAGAAGAAGAAGGCACCTTGGCCCGCTCTTCTGTTGCAGATTGGGTTATATGAGATCCGGAGTTTCAAGCAAGTGGATGTCAAAGCAAAACAGATGAATAAGTATCCATTCGACCTTTGAAGTTACAATCCATATGACCCACATTGTATTGTGAAAGATCATTGCACGAGAGTATAGTTCAACTGGATCCATGGGTCATTTCATTGGGCTAAGGAGGACCCATGGAGATACTGCTACAGTTTCTCTAGACCCAATGAATAGGTTGGCTTCACTATGGCATGGTTAGCGAAGCAACATGAATCAACATCTTGGAGAGCACCAACACTAGCAGCAGTAGCAGCAAAGGCAAGCATACTAGTGCGCGACAAGGGCAAGAGGAAGATTGTCGATCGCATAGAGGAAGAGAAAAGCTGCAAGTTCCGAGCAGATCCACTGGTAGAAAAAAGAAAATATGGCTATAGAGTTGAAGAGACAACAACACGACGCGAATCGCACAAAGGTAGAGGGAGAAGAGAAGAATGGAAGAAACATAGAAGGAGTTGCATGAGCTGAAGGAGCAACTCCGGAAGGAACAAGAGCTGCGAAAATAGGAGAGGGAAGCACAACAACAACAGGTACAACAAGGGATGCAACATGTGCAAACAAATGAAATAGTGCCCATATTGATAAGGGATTCATCAGAGCATCTGGCATCAAGAAGATAGGGTGAACCATCGCAGGAGCAGGACTTTGCTCATGAGATAGAGCAAGCACTTCAACAGTTGGATATAGATATGGAGCAACAAGAATCGAAACAAGACATCAACCTCATGCCTCATCACCAAGAGGTCTACTTACCCGCTTCACTGCATCTAGATAATGAGAAAGTCTCAAGTGACCAAGGAGGCACTGAGATCCTTGGAGATCGACCGGAAGGAGAGATGCACAACATCTCATTCAACAAGTCTCAACATAGAGTTGTGCAGACTCGCAGTGTGTCGTCTCCGGATGATCATACATCACCCATGCAAGTTGACAAATGAGTGATCATGTCTGACATGCGCAAACATCCAACAGCCTTGGCCGATGCAACTAGAGTGTATGCCGAAGCCACTAGCTCAAGTGTTTGCTTTCTGATAGTTGAGAATGAGCAAATGGCTAAGGAAATACAGACGACCAAGCAAGGAGGAGAGTTGGTGATAACATTCGCCCGAGCTGAATTGAAGAAGGCAATAATAGATGAAGTATTGTCCCTTGACACATTTATGCAAGCGTTGTACTCCAAGTTTGGCACCGTGCATAATGCATTTTTCCATCTCAACGGATGGTAGTAGCGATGTGCTAGAAGAGCACGTATCTTGACAAACTTGCATGCTTCTATTGATTACATGCAAACATGGATGATGAGATACAAGGGAGGCCCGCTTCACTTGCCTAAGATGATGAAGGGAAGTGTGGTCGAGCTGAAGGCACATAGTCAAAGTCAGATCCAGAACTATGAAGATCTCCTGCAGCTCATCACTAGTATACAAGCTTCCCATGCATGTGTATTCAAGAGTATGGATGTTGTGGTGCATGCACATGCGATCCCATCTATTGGGACTCTCACCCAGGTGAAGACAAAGGCACATGTCTGACTAGAGCTTGACTCGTACTTCGACGAGTTGATGCGCATTACCACCAGCCCAGACTTTCCCATCAATGCAGACATCATGCACAAGTATGTTGCTGGTCCAGCCTTATTGAAGATAATGATGCGCATGCTTAAAGACGAGTTGGAAATAGGAGCCCTAGCAGTGTACATGGATGCTATGGAGGCAAGAGTCAGGTTCCAGAAAGATGTCACCTTGGAGCACACGGACATCATTGTGGACTACCGATCTTGGCATCAGTATGTTATTGTTGATCAACACGAGGACGTTGAGGAGTTGGACATCCATGATTGTCTAAGTCATAGTGATGTCTAGCATGGCTTGCTCAAGCCATTTCTCTCACATGGGTACATTTGCATTTTAATGTAAAGTCTTGTCAAGTGTAAGTCAAGTGTCGATAGTTGGATGTAACAGTCATAGAGTAGATGAAAAGTCATGAGGGCAGTTGAATTATCACAAAGGGAAATGTCAAGGGCCACCCACCCTTTGTTATAAATAGTCCCTCATAACTCATTGTATAGGCTTTTGGTCAACCAAGATTCCAATAAGACTATCTTAGAGAGAGCTTGGACAGTATTGTAACGAGCCTTGGCTTCTCCACTGCGCAGAGCTATCACATCTCTTTGGAGGAGCAGGCGGTTGTGGTTGTAACGTTTCGCTATTGGAACTAGTGGTTGGACATGGATGTATTATATGATTGGAACTTACACTTCTTAATATAATAATAGCCAACAAGTTTCATGCATATGTTTTATTGTATTCTATGCTATCTGGTTTATGTGTTGTTGGTTTAACCATCACTTTGGATTTCTTGCTAACTTGCCTTCCATGTTCTGATGCATCTTTGCTCGTGTGTTCCCTTCTTAACTGCGTGCTATCACAGGTTTCCAAAGGGCGCACTCATCTTAACCCCTGTGTGTTAGAACCTCTCATGCATCTTACTTGGCTCGCTATAACTGTCACACCCTTGCTACCAACATAGTTATCTTACTTGCCTCTATGCAAAATCGCGGTCAAGGCATTACCATTCGACCCACTGCTGGGACTCCTACACCAAAAGGTCTGAGGTCTAATTGGGACTTCTTACCAGGGAGATCCCCTGACATGTTGGTGGGTTTAGCACCGTCAACAGCATCATAGAACACTGAGGATGGTGTTCCCCCAAGGGGGAGGGGTTTGTAACATCCCCTAGTTGTTTTTCCATGTAAATGAAATAAGACCAAGGTCATGAGACACATATTCTAAGATGAATTTTGGGTAAAACACTTTAGTGGGTATCACTTATGATTAATTAATGATTATGCAAATTGTCAAAGGCATTGGCAAAGACAAAGTGATGATAATTGACATTTAATTATGAAAATAAAGGAAAATAGGAGAAAAGGAAGGTGATGAGACACATATTTACATGCAAGGGATATTAGAGGGAAAATGAAGAAAAATGAAAAAAATAGAGGTGTCAGTGATAAAAAGGCTTTTGAGGATTAGTTCATATCTTTTTTTCATTTCAATTTTGGATCTCTTATTTGATTCTCTCATACTCTTGCATAGAGAAATCTTGGAGCATTCTTGGAGCACTCTAGCATTCACTTGGATTTGGAGAAAGAAGGCAAAGGAAAGAAAAAAATCACAAGGAAACAATTAGATCAACAACTACAACTATATTTCTTTGTAGGTAATAGGTTGCATGTGTAATTTCCTTGCTGATTTTTGGATGCACAATATATACATGTGATTCTCTGGTTATGTGTTATCATTGGAATGGATATTTTCTTGGATTGACAATGGTTTCATCCTTACCTTGCCATTTCCTGGATAGTTATGGTGTTGTGGGTTTTTCCACTTGTTTTTCTGATTGGTGCTCAGGTTCCTAACGGTTGTGGGTTGGAACAAACACTCTGGAAGCCGTGGTCTAACAACTTGGGTTGAGTCACTAGTTCCTGGAGCAGTTGGTTGGGACAAACACTCTAGAGCCCTTGGTGGGTTGAGTTATTAGTCCCTAGATTCGTGGTTGGAATAAATTCTCTAGAGCCCTGGAAGGATGTGGGTTGAGTTACTAGTTCATGGAGTCATGGACAAGCTTGGGCAGACACATATCTAGTTGATGTTAGTGATTTTCAAACTGTAGAGGTGAATCATTGTGGTTGAGGGTTGAGGTGGTTTGACCTCTGCAAACCCTTGTTGGTTTTGTTTTGGTTTATTTCACAAGATCTCACATCCATGCTTGGAATATGGAACAACGGTGATTGAATGAAAGAGAGATTTGGTTCAATCCAATCTATGGTCAAGTGGTATGTGGAAGTCACTGACTTGGTTGGTATTTTCTTATATTAATAAGAGTTATTTTCCTACTGTGATTTATGAATACTTGTAGCGATTATGTTCGTGATATTTTGGCTGGATTTCCATGGTTTCTATGTTGGTTAAATGATGCAATCTATCTATGGATCTTGTCATGATTTGTTTAGTTATCAAATGGTTGATGAATATATGGACTAACAAGTGCTATTGCAGTTGGCTAGAGAGGGTATAGATCTTTCTAGGTGATTCTCATATGGAGACTATCATTTTATGATCATATATGCATTCATGACCTGTAGCTTACATGTTTTCCATATGTTTGACGAACTGTTTGTCATGGATTAAGCAGTCTAGGACAAGTTTTTACTTCAAGTTTGAATTTTTGGCTTTGTCGTCATTTAAAGTATGATTATGGAAAGTTACAAGCAATACTAGGTAGTGGTCTGGAGGCTAGCTTGAAAAGGAGGCATAAATATCAAGATTCTTAGATCTGAAGAGTTTAGGCCATAACTGCATGGAAGAAGGCTTGTGTGTGCAGTTGGAGGCCTCTAATCGCACCCTTGCCTTGTTATGCATGTGCTTGGGGTGCCAGGCCAGAGTAACAGAGTTCCATCTCATGGATTGATCACCTGGGGTGGTTTTTCAACTCCTAAGTGATCTGTAGTCCCTATAGGATGTCAGTATGTGTTCAGTTTGTAGGCCCCACTTCCTTAACTGGAACTTGGAGGTCGGGTCATGTCATAGTGACACTTGTCTCATGTTTACCCTAGCAAGCTTGTGAATTTGGGTAAACGTGGGAGGGCTTGGTTACAATAATGTCTAGTTCACACTCTTCTCTTCATTTGATTTCTCTTTTTGGTATTAAATTTCTTATTGTCACGTTTCTAGCTTGCATGTTGCAAGTCACCCTCCATATTCCTCCCAGGCCACTCTTGAAGCTTTGTATTCATCCTTGTCCACTCTTGAAGCTATGTTTTCTTCCCCTGTTCATTCAATCACACGCTATTGTTTACTTTTTCCAACTTCCTTAGTAGGCTTAACATTTTCCCTCATCCCCGCTCATGCTCTCACTGTTTTTTCGTGACAAGTTGACATTGTCCTCGCATATGACTTCTGGTTTCATCCATCTCTCTACTATTGAGCCCCTTTCCCTCCTTACATGGCACTCCGCCCTGGGTCAACAATTTATCTACTCACCTTCTCGAAAGGTCGCTTTGGTATCCTTTTTGGCCTTTCGATATGCCCCATTAGCGAGCACACATTTGCTGAGGGGTAGCCTACTATCAAGAGCAAGCCTCTCAGGGGAACACACATGCACACCATTGGATATAAGAATCATTTTCTATGTTTTAATATCTCACCTCAAGGCCCATCCAAGAGGAGCTAGCTCATATGGAACGTGAATGGGCTTCCCAATGTGACAATGACAATAACTTTCAGATATAGAGGTTCCTGCTAATCCGGTTGATTGGGTGGATGTTGGCCATACCAAAGGTTTCTTTAACCAGTATGTGTCCACCATTGACATAGATTGGCATTTAAAGTTTCTCCTTGGTAGAATTTTGATGGACCGCTTCGAGCACCGGTTTAATGTCCTACACTCTTTGGAGCACCTTCACCATAACTTGAGGGACATGGATCAACACTTGGGCCACATTAAGAAACACCTTGGGATGTATTGAGAAATGTCTTGGCATTTCTCCCCCTGCATGAAAAACTTCTGAAAAAAGTGAAGACCCTATTCAAGTTGCTGCTACCTACTTTGATCCCTCAACTAGTCTTGTTATGATTCAATTTATTTTGCATTTAGATTACATAGTTCATTCTCCTAGACAATGTGGCCCGTTATTTAGTATATGTATAATCTATTTAGTGTTTTTTTGTTCATGATTTTCTATGTCTCTCCGAAGAGTGCACTTTTGGCTATGATTCAGTTTCCCTAATGAAAATTTGACCTAGAGTATCTAATATATCTATATATACCAGTTGAGAAGGCATTGCAATATTTAACCCAAAAAAAAGAAGTAAGAAAAATGATTCTTACATTGAATAATATATCATATGACTTATACATTAATATTAGATAATTTTTCCTCAATGCTCATTTTAAATATTTAATAATTTTTTTATTAAATAAATAAATATTTAATAATTTTTTAATAATAAATAAAAAAATTATAATAATATATTATTATGATTCCAATATATCTTTCTAATTAAATTTACTTGGGAAGAATAACTTGCTAATTAAATTGAGTTGAACTGGGTTTAGTTGGGAAAATAAGTTACCTATAAAATTTAGTCGAAAAGAATCAATCATTTTTTCCAAGCAATTATATATATAATTTGTGTGCAAAAATCCAGTGATGTCAGGGTGATGCAATCCCATGATAATTTTAACGACTTAGTGTCAAGCAACAGGGCTCGTTTGATATACTATCTAATAAACTCAAACAATTGGACAAACAAACAAAAATCATAATAAATTATAAATAATAAAAATAAGATTCTGATAATAAATTATAAAATAAAATTTTGATAATAAATATGATATATTCAACAATTTAATATTCACTTAATTGCAAAGGAAAAATAGAAAACAAATGACATGAATAAATTTTATACGCCCCAAACAAGAGCTTCACAATGGCTCTTTATCATTAGCTGTTGTAATGTGATATGAAGGCTTCTGCATCTGGTTCGGTTTCAAGGTTTTAACTACTTTTTTCGTTGGCACGGGATCGAATCTGTACACATGTACCTTTCAGAATTTTCAAAGAATCGAATATTCGCACTGATGAGGGCGAACATCCACCAATCAATCACAGCCCAAACGATACAAAATTTAATTAAAACTGTGTGCCCAAAAGATACACAATTTAATTAAAACTTTGTGCCAAATACTAAAACAGCACATAACAAACAAACTGCTGTTCCAGAACTCGTCATGAATAAAAACTATGTTCGCATCTATTTTACTGTCACGAATGTTTTCTTCCTTTATAAAAACCGTGTAATTTCTGCATCATTTATTTATAATATTTTTTACAGTAACATCCGGAGACAAATGAGATGGAATCAAAAGCTCAAATTCTCACAACATTTTGAGACGACCCATGCCAGAATCTATACTGCGAAGATCACAATGTCTGAATACATTTTAGTGTACCTATTCCATTAAAAGCCACGAATTTTATTATGAAGAGCTCTCCCAACACAAACATAACAGTGTATATCTGGTTTGAATATATGTTATCACGTGGCACGCTGAAGACCCGCCCTTATGCATATCCAAAAACGGACAAAAATCTATGCGTTCTACAACTTTGCGGAAGCGGCGTAGGCGGTCGAATATGGCTCGATAACTGCTTCGTCCAATACGAGGAATATAGCTTCTTTACAAAGCTAGATGCCGACGGGAATTATTTGATGAACGTAAACGATATTAATATAGATAGTATGTATAAGTTTGGGAGAACCACTTCAAATCTCTTTTCCAACCTGTTCGATAAAGCTTATGATCCTGGAAGCAAAGGATTCGGTGAAGGATCGGTAACATATTCTATTAAGGATCGGTTACATATTCTATTAATGGCATCATTTATGGTGTAGTTCAGTGTTGGAGAGATATATCCATGAACGACGGCGGGTCATGTCTGCAATTAGCAACAAAAACCTTTAACAAATGTTGTTCTTTGAAGGGAGGAGATCAAGCATTGTTGGGAAGCGAGGAGCTCAAACATTGTTGGGAAGTGAGGAGCTCAGGTCAGGTCTGCAATTAGCAACATAAACCCTCTACAAATGTTGTTCTTTGAAGCGAGTAGCTCAAGCATTGTTGGCTACATTCACAGAGAAACAACCAATCATTCATTTTATATTATCTAGCAAAATGAAGAGATACAACCTATAACAAATCTACTGTAATTTCCTCTTCACTCTTACACAATCTCTTCTCTCTTTCTCGCTTAGAATACACACCCATAGCCACAATACAATTCCTTCATATAAATCGAGGGGTTTCCTTCTAGGGAAAAAAACCCTAAATTAAACGTAACTTCCCCTCTCAGGTCATTTGCCTAATGAACGATTGAGATTGACTATGAAATTACAATATTTTACAAGGCAATTTTTCATCTATTTTTAGCTTAGAGGGCGTTGCCCCGAACCCCTCCAGGGGCTCATAAAATCGCCTTTGTCCCCACCGTCCCTCCCCAACCCCCTGATGGCGATTAAACGGGTGGATTTTCTGCCCCATTATGAACCGAGGTCCAACGCACTGATGCTTTTGAATAAAGAAGATAATCAGGCTCCACACCCAACATTAATAAGAGCTATTTTACTACTGCGATTTATGAATACTTGTAGTGATTATGTTGGTGATATTATGGCTAAATTGCCATGGTTTCTATGTTGGTTATACGTTGGTTAAATGATGTAATATTTTTATGGCTCTTGTCATTATTTGTTTAGTTATCGAATGGTTGATGAATATATGGACTAATAAGTGTTGTTCCAGCTAGCTAGAGAGGGTATAAATCCTTTTTTGTGATTCTTGGATGGAGACTATCATTTTATGATTAGATATTCATTAATGATTTGTAGCTTACATGTTTTCCATATGTTTGACGAAATATTTGTCATGGATTACGCAGCCTAAGACAAATAGTTGCTTCAGGTTTGAATGTTTGGCTTTGTCGTCATGTAAATTATGATTATGGAAAGTTGCAGGCAATTATGGGTAGTGGTCTAGAGGTTGGCCTAAAAACATGGCATATATCCTAGGACCGCATGCTCATATATGAAGAGTTCAGGCCATAACTGCATGGAATAAGGCTTGTGCATGCGGTGGGAGGCCTATAACTGCACCCTTTCCTTGTTATGTGTGTGGCTAGGGTGCTAGGTCAGAGAAACAGAGTTCCATCTCAGGGATTGATCACCTGGGCTGGTTGTTAAACTCTTGAGTTATTTGTAGTCCCTGTAGGATGTCAGTATGTGTTTAATTTGTAGGCTCCACTTCCTTAACTGTAACTTGGAGGTCATGTCATGTCATAGTGAAACTCATCTCATGTTTACCCTAGCGAGCTTGTGAATTTATGTAAATGTGGGAGGGGACGGTGACAATAATGTCTAGTTCACACTATTCTCTTCATTTGATTTCTGTTTTTGGTATTAAATTTCTTATTGTCCCTCTCTAGCTTGCATGTTTCCAATCGCCCTCCATATTCTTTCTAGTCCACACTTGAAGCTTTTTATTCATCCTTGTCCACTCTTGAAGCTATGTATTCTTCCCCTGGTCATTCAATCACATGTTATTGCTTACTTTTATTAGATTCCTTAGCAAGCTTAACATTTTCACTCATCACCCGTCATGCTCTCATTGCTTTTCCATGACAAGTTGACACCCTCCTAACATTTGACTTCCGATTTCATCTATCTCTCCACTATTGAGCCCCTTTTCCTCCTTATGTGACGCTCCCCCTGAGTCCACTACTTATTCACTCACCTTCTTGACAAGTCACTTTGGTATCATTTTTTGGCCTTTCGATATGCCCCGTTAGCGAGCAAACATTTGCTTATGGGTAGCCTACTATGAAGAACAAGCCTCTTAGGGGAACACATGTGCACACCAATAGCTATAAGAATCAGTTTCTAGGTTTTGAGATCTCACCTCAAGGCCTATCCAAGAGGAGCTAATTCATATGGAACGTGAATGGGCTTCCCAACATGGCAATGAAAATAACTTTCAGATATAAAGGTTCTTGCTAATCTGGTTGATTATGTGGATGTTGTCCATACCAGAGGCTACTTTAACTAGTATATGTACACCATTGACATAGACTGGTATTTAAAGTTTATCCTTGGTAAAATTTTGATGGACCGCTTTGAGCATTGGCCTAACATCCTACACTCTTTCGAGCACCTTCACCATAACCTGAGGGACATGGATCAACGCTTGGGCCACATTAAGAAACACCTTGGGACATATTGAGAAATGTCTTGGCATTTCTCCCTTGCATGAAAAACTCCTGAAAAAACTAAAGACCCTATTCAAGTTGTTGCTACCTACTTTGATCCCTCAACTAGTCTTGTTATGCTTCAATTTATTTTACATTTATATTACGTAGTTCATTCTCCTAGCCAATGTGGCCCATTATTTAGTATATGTATCATCTATTTAGTGTTTTTTTAATCATAATTTCCTATGCCTATCTCCAAAGAGTGCACTTTTGGTTATGGTTCAGTCTCCCTCGTAAAAAATTGACCTAGAGTATCTAATATATCTATATATAACAATTGAGAAGACAATACATTATATATATATATAAGCCCCAAGGGTTAGCTCAGTTGATCAAAATCAGTGCCTCGCCATCGGGAGGTCGCAGGGTCCATCTCCCCAAAGCCCTTGGGGTCAGGCCTTGCTAGTGGGTCGGAGAGCTAGATTCCCTTCGGAGTTGATCAGCCTAGATTTTTCCGTGGACGTAGCCCCACCCGTTGACCAGGGTGCCCGTGAACCACAGCCTAAAAAAAATAAAATTATATATATATATATATATATATATTCCTGAATATGGTCAAAATAGACAGAATCTACCCATGGTATTTACCATGGTATTTTCCCATGGTATTTTCCTTCACTTTTCAAGGGAAAATAATAAAATAAGATTTCTAGAGAGCCCATCAAGCTTATAAAAGGGAATAGGAGCTAGGCATTGGGATCATCTTGAGTCTATCTATCTTATTGTGTTTTTCTTGAGAACTTGGCGTAGCTAGTTCTAGTTTGATCCCAGGGACGAAAACTCCATGGGTGTGATTTTTCTGGTGGATCCATCCAGGGTCCATGAAAAGGATTCAGTGTTTTTGTTTTCTCTTTGATGAGCAGTTGTGCATGCTATTGCAGGGACCTCAATATTATTGTATGGGAATGTACTACTTTATTTAATTAATAATATAAATAAGGGTTGCATTTCTTTTAGATCCCTCATATTCTGTGTTTGGCTTGTCAGTATTGCAATTAAGACACTAAAATATTCAAGATCTGTTGATTATTTATCAATTTGGGATCTTATAGTAGTGTCAAAGTTGTGCATCCTACTAGCCTAAGGGTTTTATGGGAAAATTCTAAATTCTTTACAGGGTTATTTGGAGGTTTCATGCAGGGAATTTTGGTGGAATTTATTCTCACCCTAAACGACATTTCCATCTTCGGTTGTATTCCGTATCAACCTAGTTGGTTTTATTTTTCATTTTTTTGCATTGATTTGAGAGTTAACAAAAGAGGTCGTTGCTACATTCTAGATTGGGGTCAAATTTTAGGAGGACATGTTCATTCCCTTAGAGGGTCAGGAATCTCCTCTAATTGGGTCGAGAGAAATTCTTACCAGGAGACCGAGAACTAGAAAATATAGAGGTTAAATTCCTCACATATTGGGAGGATGAGTCTATCAAATTTTTAGAGGCCAAGATCTAGCATTATCTCCAAAGATTGAGGTCAAATTTAGGAGACTGATAATGTTTATTGACCGAGGACTGAATTTTCATATTGAAGGTTGATTTTAATCTTTAGTTGAGGGCCAAATTCTTGTAGATCATATTCTGGAGATCCATTTTCTTAAGAAAGTCGAGAAAAAGTGTCAAAGAGGTCAAAATATGCCTATTGTCGGAAGCCACTCTCTTCTTATCTTGGCATATTAGAGCCTTATTCACTAAAGAGGCCAAGGGCTTATTCGTTGAGGACCAAATACATATTCTTAGGCATCTTGTATTGAATATTTTGAGGTCGATATTTTTAAGAAGTTTTGTGGGCTGAATATTGCCTCTTTGTTGCCAGCATAATTTCTTATGGGTTGAATCTATTCTTGTAGTTGATCGTCATTTTTTTTTCCTAATGGTTGAATCTCACTTGATTTGAGGAGGTTCAATCTCAGACTTGGGAGGCTCAATTATATATCCAAATCAGAGGCAAAATTTATCCTTTACTAGAGGTCATCTTAACAGTTGATTAAAGGGCCTCTGCACTGAACGACGCCTACAGTGAGAAACACATGCCCTAAAAGGAGAATACCGGGAATGGGAGTAGGACCAATCCAACATCACATGAGCTGTTGATTATCAATTAAACGAAGATAGAATCAACCCTAAGGATTGACCTCGTCTGAGCACTCTCACAAGTAGCAGAAATTGAATTGGAAGAGATTCTATAGATACAAGATCCAACGCCAACTCCAACACCAGTATCTGATGATGTTGCGTTTTAAGGAATGCAATGGAATTTGAAGGACTTGTGGAAATTGAAGACATGTTTTTATTGCATTAAATTCCACCACCCCTGTGGAACCCCCGCACCAACAAATCCACCAATGCCAACCACAAGCCCACCAGAAATAGTGCGGGTGTCAACACTAACACCAGTCTCATCCCCAAGGATGGCATGAACGAATGAGTGCCCAATTCTGATAGACAGGAAGCATTGAATCATATATTGCAGAATTCCAGAGGCTTATCAATTCTCTGAGGGTCGAATTGGTCTATTACAATTTTGGAGAAGAATACCCAGAGCAAGGAGGAGAACCACTTCTTCATTGTTGTGTCCAAAGTTTCTCAACGAGTAAGGTCGAAATAATTTAGAGAAGGGGTCAAATTAATATTCCAAGGGAAATTTGCACAGTTATACCCACCGAACCCTTCTAAAAATTACAATCAGAGTAAGAGATCCAAATTCAATTAATCTCAGAGAATGACCTATAGAGGCCGAGTTATCCAATCTTTGGCTATTTGATCAGACCCAAGGGCTGAGTTTATAAAATAAAAAAATGTTATCATAAGTCTGCCTTTATAAGGAGAACGATTTGCCTTAGGAGGTCCACGATTTCCAAGTTAAATATCATATTTGAGATCAATTCACCAGGCATAAATAATCAACAATTCTGGGTAGAATTTGAAAGATCTTATCAGTTTGGAGAAAGGTTGAACATTTCCTCTCTAAAATTCGAATCTGGTTGTTCTTCAGTACCATGTTCACCTTCATTCTGGAACGATTCCTAGGCTAAATCAACTGAGGTCAAACAGAGAATGCACCATAAGGAGACTAAACCATAAGATATTATGGGTCGTGTTTCCTTAAGCTAGGAGCACAAATTACCCTCTCTGCGTGGTGACTGTAATTGCTGGAAAAAGGTGACAAATCGCTCATCATTTTTGGTGGCTGAACCTACTACTATTGCAAAGGTGCATCCTGTGCTTATTTGATCATTGTACCTATGAAGGAGCCATCTAATTTTGCTGATATACACCAGGTTCTCCTTATTCTATTGTGATCATTATGTGTGTGGGGGAGCGTGCCTGCATCCAGATTAAGTGTATGGTTGTGTTCATTATTTTTCGGGTGACTTGTGTAATTTTTGAGTTTAATAATAATAATAATAATAATAAAAAATTGGAGGGTTTTTGCTTGCATGCTTGAAGAATTAGTATTCTTGCATATTTTCTTGCTTTGGTATGGGACAAGATGGATCGCCTTGAAGATACCTTGGAAAATACCTAGAAACTTCGTGATGAATTGGTGAGAATATATGGCCCTTTACGTTACAACACCTCCATAAACCAAAATCATGGTCAAAGCAGTAGACCATTCTCGAAAAGAGTCTATATCATTATGCAGTCGAAGCACCCATGGGAAATGAAGGAAGGACAAGGAAGAGGGGCTAAGGTCTTCACACTAGGATATGAATTGCAACAAACATAGACTTTCACAAGTTGGAGGAATTAGACACATGCTTATGGAGGATGGGGCCACCAGAATGGAAGAAACTCAGTTGGGATCTCAAGCCATCCATGCTTGCACTAATAGAACCCAAAATCTGGGAGCATCCTTGTGAAGAGCTCATGCTCACACTTGCTTCTTGTCTCAGCAGGATCATAGATTTAACATCGTCACCACTGCCTTACAATAATGATATCATGAGAGATATATTACAGTTGATAGTAGAAGCCCTTCGGGGGCTGAACAACATCATGCTTCCTACCTTTCGGAAGTGACGCAGAATATTAGAACTCATGGTAGAGTTTAGCTTTGACACATTCATGCTAAATCTGGAATGTGAGAACTTGATCTTTCAGGTGTTCCAAAACTTTTACACCAGCATTACATCAACTCATCTAAATAGTGTCAAAATGAGCATGCAAAAGGTTATTTCCTTATTTTTAGAAGGAGATGCCAACATCTGCAAGATACTAAGATCCAAATGTTGACCATTTGGAGAAAGGAACTAATTGTATCACTAGTCACTTATGATCTAGTCGAGAAGTTGTTCATAGAAAAATACAAATTTCTTAGAAGGGTGCTGACTAAGAAGGAGCTTAAAACAATTGATTGAGGAAGCAAGAACAAAGGTAGTGAAACCCGCAGCAAGTATGAACTAAGAAGGAGAGGACTATGCTTTATATGCAAGGGACCTTGGGAACTTAACCATTTATTTCTAGGTGATAGGGAGGAGGCATCAAGGACATAACAAGAGGAGCTTTCTTCAAATCATGGGGAGTCTTCTATAGTTGACTTTCAAGATGGTGAGTAACAACGTGATATTATTCAGGGAGATTTTTAGGATGGATAGCATTTGGAAGTACATGACGAAATATACCTAATGGTATTGATGAGGTAGAATCCTATATAACTGAGTCCATAGGTCTCCATGGGGATGTCCATAAAGAATATGAGAAGTCAAGTATAGATAGCAGTCCACCAGTGCACATATGTTCGACTATTCGAGAAGATGAACAACATATTGTCTTCACAAATGGAGGAGGTAAAAAAACTTTAATCGGTCAAAGGCTCAAGTTAAAGTTGTGGTCTGGGGCATTCAGTGCAAACATGTATAGAGATATTTAGCATGTCACCAGAATCGCTAGTGGAGGACTTTTGGGGAAAGATCACGCATTTCAAGACAAATCTTATGATGTTGAAGCAAAGAGTCTAGACAACCCAAGACACTGTCTTACAAGAGAAAAGAAAAATTGAGAAACTCATAGAGGTATGTGCTGAGTCAGCGGCCAAACTATCTAGTGTAGAGGAACGTCTCATGTCCCTCAGAAGGCATCAAGAGGAATAGAATTGGGAGTTCCAGATCAACCCTCTATAGGAGTACATAGATAGGGCTTGCGGCACCACCAAACCATATTCATAAATTATGGAGAGCAGGATAGAGTTCTACAAATGGATCATGTTAGGTGATTGGGTGGAGCAACGTGAGTTGAGCATCAGACAACATCAACATGGTAGACTTATCCCATGTGCAGGAATTGATTCATTATATTCTTCGCACAAGATGGATTAGCGAGAGATTATGAGTTGGAACTTTATTGATGGAATACTCTTAGCCAAGAGCATATTGCAACTTGGGCCATTAAGCACGAGCAGTGATGGAGGGCTAAGATGGTATCATAACCCACAGGTCCCAATACTTAAGTGGCATTGAGATCTAGGAGAATCCATTGGAGGTGGGACTAGGCAGAGAATTGTTTAGGATCCAGGTGAATCTATCATGGGAAAGATTGGCTGGAGGATTGTTTGGGATACACGTATTGAAGGATCCATTCAGGATCATTTAACATGGAGGCATGGAATAACACACTAGGTTGTATGGGATCATGGTATCAATGTACATATGCTTCTGTCGTGGATAACAATGGATTTCTTGAGGATAAACAATCTTTGGGCAGGAGGATTTGCAATATTTCCTTTTCTAGATATGGTCAAAATGGACGAACCTACCCATGGTATTTGCCCATGGTATCTACCCATGGTATTTTCCTTCCCTTTTCAAGGGAAAATAATAAAATAAGGTTTCTAGAGAGCCCATCAAGCCTATAAAAAGAGATAGGAGCTAGGCATTGGGATCATCTTGAGTATATCTATCTTATTGTGTTTTTCTTGAGAATTTGGCGTGGCCAATTCCAATTTGATCCCAGGGATGAAAACCCCCTTGGTGTGATTTGTCTAGTGGATCCATGCAATTCTATTGGTGTATACTATTTTATTCAGTTAATAATATAAATAAGGGCTGCATTTCTTTTAGATCCCTCGTGTTCTGTGTTTGACTTGTAAGTGTTTCAATGAGAACACTAAAATATCCCAAGTATGTTGATTATTTAGCCATTTGGGATCATATATTACACTATTTAACAAAAAAAAAAAACAAAAAGAACTAAGAAAACTGATTATTACATTGATTTAGCCATTTGGGATCTTACAATATAACATTTAACAACAACAACAAAAAACAAAGAAAAATGATTATTACATTGACTAATATATCATAAGGCTTATACATTAATATAAGATAACATTTTGTTAATGCTATTTTTTAAATAATAAATAAAAATAAATTAATTAATCTATTATTATGATTCCAATATATCTTTCTAATTGAATTTAGTTGGGAAGAAGAATTGAGTTTAGTTGGGAAAATAAGCTGAGAATAAAAATCCAGATGTTAAGGGTTGGTGTGGCCTAGACCAAGTGCGATCCTTGAGTGATTTTGATGAATAAGATGCCTTTGGGTAACTATTTATCAAACTACAGATCAAGCCTATAATTTAGACCACTTATAAACCAAAAAAGCACACAAAAATAAATATAATAGATTATAGATAATTAAAATATTTTTTTTATAATAAATAAGATACATTCAACAATTTAATATTCACTTAATTGCAAAGGAAAAATATAAAACAGATGAAATGAATAAGTTTTATACACCCCAAACAAAAGCTTCAAAAATGGCTCTTTGTCATTACCTGTTGTCATGTAATACAAAGGCTTCTGCGTCTGATTTGGTTTCAAGTTATTAACTATTTTTTTCGTTGGAACAGGATCGAATCTGTACACATGTTCCTTTGAGAATTTTCACACAATCGAATATTCGGACTGATGAGGACGAACATCCACCAATCGATACAAAATTTTTATTAAACTTCGTGTCAAATTTTAAAACAGCACGATATAACAAACAAATGGAAAACTAAGTTCGCATCTATTTTACTGTGATTAATATTTTCTGGCTTTATAAAAACCGTGCGACTTCTGCATCATTTATAATATTTTTGAAACAGTAACATCTGGAGACAAACGACATGGAATCAAAAGCTCAAATTCTCACAACATTCTGACATTAATTGAACGCTCCTAACACAAACTCTTGTTCAATCTAATTATTATTATATCAACCCCACGAGCTCTCCGTTTTGCCAATCTATCTGTAACTAACTTTTCTGAGTCAATTATTCCAACCCATCTGATACATATGAACTGCAAATTTGTTCTTATTTTGACTTGTTGCAGTCACATTATTGATCTCATGGAATTTTAAATTTATATGGTTTATCAAGTGGAAATTTGATGATTTTCATTTTTTTCCCTGACTCTGATTTTAAGGTTTATATAGGGTAATGATGGTAAGGTAGAATTGCAGTAGTTATTTTTAGAAGAAAAAAAAAAGGTTCAAATATAATAGTTTACTATATTAATTTTATAGCATGGATTTTATTTTGTTTTGTTTTTTTAATGAAATTTATGTTAATTGTGTTTAATTAGAGAATGTTATTATTTTTCTGTATTTTTTAATTGTGCTTATAAATTTTTTTATTTCCAGCTAATCCACAGACCAGAATGGTGACAAGAAATAGATGTATTTCTAACCACTGGACCAGAAATACATATTACAACTAAGCAAATATTTCTAACTTAATGATCTAGATCACTTTTAAAAAAATTCTGACTTGCCACTTATATAGTTACACAACAAATTTACTGTACATATGATTTTTGAGGTTCAAAAGTTTTGGTTACTGCAACTTTTATAGTTAGACATCAAATTTATGGTTTACATATCATTTTTGAGGTTCAAAACTTTTGGTTACAGTCAAATACATTCAAAATGTAAAAAAAGAAAAATAGTGAAATACATTCCAAATGCTAAAAAGGGGTGTGGAACGTCAAATTTCAGGCCTGATTTTTAGGTAACGATGTTTCTGATCAGGAAAAAAAATCGTCCATCCTGTGATATTTGATTCCAGCCACAGTTTTCCACGTTTAGGCATCAGTGTTTTTTGTTTTCAGGGTAGTTTAAAAGTATAAGTTTTTTGTTTATGATTCCAGCCACAGTTTTCCACGTTTAGGCATCAGTGTTTTTTATTTTCAGGATAGTTTAAAAGTATAAGTTTTTTTGTTTAAAAAACGTTGATTTTTTGACAGACTTTTGGTTTAATCATGTTGGATTTAAAAAAAATCAACTTGTAAAAGGATACTGAATCTATTTTTAATATTAAAATTTTGATTTTGCAATTTAAAATTACCACATTCCCATTAAAAAAATAAAAATTGTCTGGTCTTTACTTGGCCACACGAGGTGATGGGTGTTACATGAACAACTTGGAACATTATTGATAGGAAGACATGGGCACAGCAGTCGAGGACGGAGGATGAACATTGTCGCATTATTTGTTGGACGACATGAGCACAGCAATCGAAGGAGGACATCCCCTTCCTTGTTGGAGGTCATCAACACAGCAGTCAAGGATGGAGGACACCTGCAGACCACTACCAATAATTGCCTGCAACTTTCCATTACTCCTGTGATCTATTTCCATTCCATCAATTTTATAGAGGCCTGTATCGCATATTCATAACAAAGCCTACCAGTTACCAAGAACTTGAGAATTGTTTCCGTTATGGATAGTTTAGTTTCTGCTAATTCTAGCAAACAAGCAACCATTCTATTTGCTTTGATCGTTTCACTATTCATGACCAGTTTTCCATCGGTTACATCGCAGATTGACTCATATACATGCAATACTAGCTCTACTTACGCTGATGGAAGTACATTTTCCAGCAATTTGAATAGGGTAATGAGTGACCTAGTAAAAATCACACCTCAAACGGGGTTCAACACTTCTTCCTACGGTCAAAGCCCCAACAGAATCTATGGCCTCCTCCAGTGCACAGGTAACATATCTAAACAAGACTGTTCAATCTGTTCACAGCAAGCACATGATAGGGTTCTACAACTTTGCGGAAGCGGCGTAGGCGATCGAGTATGGCTCGATAACTGCTTCGTGCGATACGAGAAGTATAGCTTCTTTTCGAAGGTAGACACCCAGGGGAACTATCTGATGAACGTCAACGATATTGATACAGGTAGTCTATATAAGTTTAGGACCACCACTTCAAATCTCATTTCCAACCTGTCCGATAAAGCTTATAATGATCCTGGAAGCAATGGATTCGCTGAAGGATCAGCTACATATTCTATTAATGGCACTGTTTACGGTCTAGTTCAGTGTTGGAGAGATCTATCCATCAACGACTGCAGGACATGTCTGCAATTGGCAACAGAGAACCTCCACAAATGCTGTTCTCTGAAGCAAGGAGCTCAAGCACTGTTGGGAAGCTGCAGGGTCCGATACGAAATATACCGTTTTTATGGTACTAGTCCACCTGCATCCTCTGGGCCAAACCCTCCCATAGGAGTTGCCCAGCCTCCTGCGGCGAGTGGAATTTCACAAAGTATTGTACACAAAATCTCTTTGTGCTGAATTCATATTTATGATTTGCACCTTACTAGGATTATATACAGTTTGGTTGTTGCATCTTTTGTAAAATAAAATTACAATATATTCAAGATCTGCTTTACAGGAGGTTCCCCTGCAAAAACATTACCCATAACATTGGGGATTGTAGGAGGCGTGATTCTAGCGTTAATGGTCTGTCTGTTTGCCATTAGGAGCAAACTGTATTGTGCTATTTCACAGAGGCATGCACAGATGGAAGGTACAATCTGCAATTTTGACTCTTTTTTCTAACAGTTAAATTTGTGTTATCCAATGAAATTATATTCTTTATATTCACTTTTTCTTCTTAACAGAAATCCTTGGCAATTACGAGACAGAGTTGACTATACTCCAGCAGGAGCAAATTCTTTTCACCTTAGAAGCACTCACAAAAGCAACAGATAATTTTGATGAAACGAACTTGCTTGGACAGGGAGGCTTTGGCCATGTATACAAGGTATGTATTTATGTACCCATTGCCTTAAAACCATGAAATTGTATGACATGGCATGATCTTTGAGAGGAGAATGGGTTTGCTCATAGGCCTTTCTTGATGTGGTTGGTTGTTTCAGGGATTAACCAGAGATGGAAAAGAAATTGCAGTGAAGAAATTGTGTCTAAGATCTGGGCAGGGCAAACAAGAATTTATGAATGAGGTGAAGCTTTTGGCCATTCAGCACCGAAATCTGGTAAAGCTGCTTGGCTGTTGTGTCGAGGGACAAGAAAGATTACTTGTTTACGAGTATTTGCCAAACAAGAGTCTTGACACCTTTCTGTTTGGTACGTTATTTTGGATTCTTTTATTGAGGGAACTGTGATAATCCTTAAATAGATTTAATGAGGTTGATTATTTCAAAGTTTTCAGCTAACATTGAAATTGAAATACAGAACCAGAGAAGAAGAGACATCTCGATTGGAAAAAGCGGCATAACATCATAATGGGAATAGCTCGTGGTCTTCTTTATCTGCACGAAGATTCACACATGCGAATCATTCATAGAGACATTAAAGCAAATAACATTTTGCTGGATGAGGAATTGAATCCGAAGATAGCAGACTTCGGGTTAGCAAGACTCTTTCCTTACGACGAAACTCATATCGAAACAAGGGTTGCAGGGACATAGTATGAACATTTACCTCTGTCTTTCTTTATCCAATTTATTGACAGAGAACATGTATACGATATTAAGCATCCAAATAATTTGAATAGTTTGTGAATGGAGTATGCAGCGGTTACATGGCGCCAGAGTACGCAATGAGGGGAAAGCTATCCGTGAAAGCCGATGTGTATAGCTTTGGAGTGTTGGTCCTGGAGATCGTGAGTGGAAGGAAGAGCAGTGACCTTAAATTTCCTGATGAAGCGCAAAGCTTGCTAGAATGGGTAACACTTCCACTTCATCAACTGGTGGTTTGCCATGGAGATGTTAAGTAACCATTAATTTACCTTTGAAAATGTGATACATGCAGGCATGGAGATTATACAAGCAAGGGCGTCTTCTGGATATGGTAGATTCTGGTGTAAGGGGTTCATGTCGGCAGGAGGAAGCATTAAGATGCATTCATGTTGGGCTTGTATGCACACAGGCGGATCCGGGCATCCGCCCTGCTATCTCTAATGCGGTACTCATGATCTCCAGCTCTTCTGTGACATTGCCGGATCCGAAAAAGCCCGCATTTGTGAAAAGTAGTGAGAGCAGCTACGGAGGATCCACAGCCGCCAGCTCTAGCAGTAGTATTCAACCGTCACGGTCATCTGCTACCACATCATTTCTGTCATCTGCCTCCACACAAAATCCCCTTCCGGTTCGCTAACGATGTCACATTTACTGTTAATTGGAAACCGGGCGGTTATATTGGGATAAAATAAAATATTCTCCCTAACATAAAGTTGCTACATAATTTCTGTGTAAGATTTATGATCAAGGGATTCAAAATGTTAAGGTTAATTATTAGAATATAATAAATTTTGTCTCGATTCACGGTAACAAGAAATAGAATATAATAATTGTTTATGATACCAAAAAATAAAATAATTTGCATTATGTATTTTATTTTTAATTATCTCACCATACAATATATTATTTTTTTGTTATGATAAAGAAACCCAACATGTAATATGCTATTATGCTGTTTTTGTTGTTAAGTGGGGACCTCATTTTTAATATTTAATATAACTGTCTCGTAATAATAGAAAATATAAATCACTCATTCTATTTTGTTAAATGTGATAGTTAGATCAAGTATGTTAAATGTGATAGTTATATTTTTGTAACAAGCATTTGTTGTTTTATTGTGTTGCTTTTGCTTGGGCTTTGGAGTAGCCCAAAACATATTGTGAATTTATTTTACAAACTTTTGAATCACATAATTTTATTGTTTATTTTAATATAAATCAATAAAAAATAATTATGAGAATTCTCATAATAATTTTTAATAGTTTTAAAATTTTATTAAAATATCAAAACTTGTTTTTATTTTTCACCAACAACACCACATCCTTTCCTTTGCATAAAATAATAATAATTTTAAAATTAACTTAAAATATCAGAACTTATTTCTATCTTTCACCAACCACACCACATCCTTTGCATAAAATAATAATAACATAAAGCATACCATGTTAGGTATATTTCTTTCTTCTCCTTAATTTTATCCAAAATCCAAAGAGAGTATGTGAGTAATGTTGGAGAGAGCATAAAGTTGTGCTCACCAAAGTATCATGATAACCTCTATGGTATGGTATTGAAATTGAATATATCTTTTAAAAATATATGAAAGTATCCCTAACGTCTTCTGCTTAATGGACTTGTAATATATCACATTTTTAATTTCACTTTCACTCATTTCGATGCTTCACCACATAACAATATATTCTTTGCAAAATAATAATAGTTTAATGTAATAATAAAACATGCCATGCTTTGTCTATTTCGTCTCCTTAATTTTATCCAAAATCCAAACTAAATATTTGAGTAATATTCTTTGCAAAATAATAATAGTTTAATGTAATAATAAAGCATGCCATGCTTTGTCTATTTCGTCTCCTTAAATTTATCCAAAATCCAAACTAAATATTTGAGTAATGTTGGACAGGAAAAAGTGTTGTTCACCACAATATCAATGTTAATTTTAACTTTTCTTCTCTATTTTATCATCTATTAATACTCTCAATTTAATAATACCATTCAAATAAAATATATCTGGAGAAGTATTCATAATATATTTATTTAATAAATTATTTTTCCATAATATATTACTATAATATATTACTTGTATTTATGAGATATTAAAAAATATTTTTAATTTATTAGATATTTTGAAGTATAAAAATTTTGGAAAATATTATTTATTTTTAATTTACAAGTTGTAATATATTTGGTGATATTTTTGTACAAATATTCAAATTTTTAATGATTTTATATAGTTTCTATAAATTTTTATTGATTTAAATGATTTTAACCTATAAAATTTGAGCAAGTCTTTAAAAAAAATTGAAATTAACAAATATAAAAAAAAAACATGGAAAACTAGCCCAGTTTCCAAGATTATCCTCAAATTTTTTCCCTAATTATATCTACTTTACAATATAAAATTAAAAAAAAAAACAAAAACAAAAAACAAAAAAAAAACTCACAAGAACATTTCAAATTCAAGATTCTACGATCCATATCATAATATATAAAAAAAAATTCAAAAGAAGTCATATTGAAAATTTTGGTCAAAATTCATTAATTTTTCAAATTTCTTATAGCAAATTATTTTAATAAAAAATTATAAATTACTACTAATAAATACTATTTACCATTCAAATTCAAATTCAAATTTAATTTTAATTATAAATTACAACTACCTAATAAATACCATTTACCATCAAAAGAATAAAAAAAATTGTTTTAAATATGGTGCGAAAACAAATACATATCTTATAAGCTCTTAAACATATTTTTTAGATTTATAAAATCTCTTCTCCTTTTTCTTATACACGTATTTTCATTACTTGTATTTTGTGACATCTTAAAATATTTTTCGCTGATAAAATCTCCTCCTCTTTTTCCTATATACATATTTTGATTGAGTAGCTTTGTAATTATGTCCCATAAAGTTTATGCCCCACATTTTAATTACGCGTGTTTGTGGGATGTAGTTGTGGGAATTGAGTCGTGTAACATATGATTCTCCTCTCTCTCCTTTATGCAAATTTTGATCGAGTAGCTTTTTAATTGTGTCCTATTAAGTTTATGCACAAGTTTATGCACAATTTAATGAAGTGAAGGAGTTGCTCAGAAAGTTACAGAAATTTAGAGTTTTATTTAGAGAAAATTAGGCAAGGATTTTTGTAAATCTAAGTTATAGTTGTTAAATTTTAAAATTTTAACTGTTCTAGGTTTTTTTGATGGTGTTGAATCTATTTCCACCATCAAAAACACAATTCAAACAGTGACTTTACAAGATTTTTTGAAATTGTTTTGCCCGGATTCCAGCCACTTTTGACAGTCCCCACAATTCCTCCGCCTCTTAGAGGACTCCTTAAGTTTATGCCCCATATTTTGATTTGCACGTGTTTATGAGTTGTAGTCATGAGAATTGAGTCTTGTAACATAGTAATATAGGACTAATAATTGTTCCAAAAGGTGTCCAGACAGCCTATTAGGTTTGTTAAATTAGAAAAATTGTATTTGGATTTTCATAATTAAA
Organism: Pinus tabuliformis; assembly: GCA_031772625.1. Taxonomy (NCBI): domain Eukaryota; kingdom Viridiplantae; phylum Streptophyta; class Pinopsida; order Pinales; family Pinaceae; genus Pinus; species Pinus tabuliformis. Next base: position 1,032,821,825 of record CM062805.1, read on the forward strand.
CAAATAATAATTAATATATTAAATTTAAGTTTTTAAGTGTTTTTTTTGTTTTTTTTAATATATATATAATTGAATTTTGTTATATATGTCATATGTTTTCATTTAGTGAATTTCATTATCTGAGGGTTTGATCTATAGGGTTATGACCATGAAAAATGTTTGTACTACCAACCATATTTGTCAATTAATATGGGATTGAAGTACCTTAAACAAACCCTATAACAAATTGTTTGCATTTCAAGATTCAGTGTATTTTCTATCTGTAATGTCCTTACCGTTCTTTTTTAAAAGGTGTGTAGATTACACAACAATAGACATGTATATATGAATTTTTGGAGCAAGATTTAGGTTTATATATACATATGCAATAAATTTTGAAAAGATTTGAACCGACCTATAAATAGAGATCCTGCATGAATGACGTTGGTTTATGTTTGATTTGAATTGAAACAATAGGTGGGTTGAATTGAGATAGCCCAGGTTACAGCTAACCTTTGTGTTATGCAGATTTGAAGTGAACCAACTCATTATGTTTTAAATAGGAATGTAAGCCAAAATTTAACTGTTGACTTGAAGAAGTTTTGCATTTTGAATTTGGGGATCATTATGTATCATCTTAAGGTCGGTTTTGGAGGTTTGTCCCTAGTTTGGTGTTTGTTATGGGTGGGGTTAGTTGATCTTGGAAGGTAGCAGGGTCCACCTTGGAATATGAAAAGTCATGCATCAGGTTTGTTTTGTTCGAATTTGATGAGATGGTTTCTTGGAGGTTATTTTAATAGATATATATGCAAAATATGGGAAATGCCAAATTGCTTTGAATTCAATCATAAATTGTGTGACATTCCAATTAACTAAGTTGGGATTCTTCATCATGCAATGAAGTGTGAGGTATCCAGATATCATTATGTTTTCGATGTTGATGTTGACTTTCAACATGGTGATGGAGTTGAGGTGGCATTCTACATAAAGAATAGGGTTGTGAAAATATTATTTCACGAATTTGGAGACTATTTCCCTCGGGTAGGTGACATTCAACACATGAAGTGTGAGATTTGGATGACATTATAATGATATGAACACAATGTAAATGAATTCTTTTCTTAATTGGAAGCTCAACTTGCATATAGGCTATACAAAATATCTACAATTTCTTTGTGTAAGTTTTCTCATGAAACTTACAGTATTAAAGGCAACCTCGTGCACTCCTTCAGTAGTCATTAAAGAACTGAACTCTTATTCTTTCTGCCTGATTACCCCGCAATCTATATAGAGTAACGCTTTCCTGCCAAGCCTTTCCGACAGTCCATGAAATCCTCTTGGTTTTCTTGAAGATTTTGTGCTCTCTTTCGAGTAGCCGTCTCTCTTGAATTTTTGTTGTCATACTTCCCCATGGACCATATTTCTAATAACTCGTGTCCCCAGTTTGGACAAAAATCACCTTTCAACCTTTATATCATGTTATTCTACATGCTCTAGGTCTACAGTACTCTTGTGTCGTCCTTGCAACTTCCATCTGCTTTTCATCTATAAAGCTCATGCCCCTCATATTTGTCTGTATTAAGCAGATTTTATAGTCTTGTGCCCACCCTCGTTATTTTGAACCTTACGAGTCATCTTTATCAAATTATTATTTAAAAATCATTATGTTCCAATTATGCGAGGAGAGAAACTAACAAATCTGAAAAATGATTGTATTTGATTTTACTCATCTTTATCAAATTATTATTTAAAAATCATTATGTTCCAATTATGCGAGGAGAGAAACTAACAAATCTCAAATTATTATTTAAAAATCATTATGTTCCAATTATGCGAGGAGAGAAACTAACAAATCTAAAAAAATGATTGTATTTGATTTTACTTCAGTTTTCACTTGATAAATTCATTTCGTTATGAAGTGTGTGTGCAAGAATACTTAATCTTAGCGAAGATAAGCTTAAATCGAGAGCTTCACATCTTCTAAGATCAGGCTTTGATGATAAAACATTATCATAGTTAGTGGCGAGGCGACCCCGTCTACTGACGGTTGCAGAGGAAAAAATTATGGAACTCTTTAAACAGGCCGAGAATCTCGGGTTTATGAAGGGATCAAAATCGTTTAGTGCTGCCATATGTGCGATTTCGGGACTAGGGAAAGAAACATTAGAATGAAAATTGCAGAGTTTGATATGTTTAGGTTTCTCGGAAAAACAAATGTCTGGATTAGTTCATCGGCAGCCACAGCTATTGTCCCATTCTGTGGAAAAATTGAAGCGTAATGTAGATTTTATGGTTAATTCTGCGGGTCTTTCATTGGATGATTTGGTGAAGTATCCAGTTCTGCCTTTATTCAGCTTGGAGAAGAGGATAATTCCTCGGTATAAAGTAATGAATGTATTGAAATCCATGGAAGTGCCAGAGTTCAAAAGAGAGATATACTTACCAACTATTTTTAATCGGCCAGAAAAGTTTTCTTGGATAAATATGTGAATAATCACCCTGAATCCTCAATTCTGCTGGGTATTTACCATGGTGGGAAAGCTGGGGACATGCAGTGAGTGTGTCTCGATTGTTGTATAGTTAAACGATGAATTTTGTGAATAATTTGTTCTTAAAATGTTTCAAGATTTTATTCATGATTTTAAATGAGTAATCCAGTTGTAGTCTTTTATGCCGGATTCATTTGTGTGATGCCACAGTTGGGTTTCCTGGAACATATGCATTTGAATTGAAAACAATGTTTTTGATTTTAGCTTAATCTTGGATATATCTCTTTCTGTATGATATGGGAGAATAGTCAAATGTGTAGTTTTGAAGTCAAATAATTCATGTACTATTATGTTTTTATAAGATTGTTAAAGTATCTTTGTGTTGATCTGCATGCCTGGTAGGTTTGTAAGAGGTAAAAATGTGCAGCACCTTACAGCATGCAAGCTTATAAGCTACGATAGCGTTACTCCAAATTAATTTAAAGTTGATCAAATATAACCCCTAAAACCTTCAAAGATGTTTAACTGAGGGGGTTTATAAGCTGTAACCATCTACTCGAAATTATTTTCTATAGACTGCCCTCGCCGAGTGTGCAGAGTGATTATAGAGATTTAATCCTGCAATCTTATCCTTTATTTCAGGAAAAGAAGCTTCTTTTGAATGTTGTAAATTGAAATCAAATTCATAAACAAAAATGTTTTGAAACATAAAGATAAATTACCTTAAATTCAAGGACGAGAATTTTAATCAACAATGAGATTTTGAAGGTATGCGATATCATTCTAATGCATGGTAGAGAATCTAATAGAGTATGTCAAAGCTTATGCATGCTTACAGTGATGACCAAATAATTTTCTGGAGAAATTTCCATATGTTTTGCTCTGCACTCCCAAATGCGAGTGTTAACAACTTGAAGTATGGTGTAAGTATGGTGTCACCTCTGCAACAGAGTTGATACATTTCACAAAACTCAGGAAGCTTTCAAGATCCTAATATCTTTCCAATGACTATAGTTTTTATAATTTGTACTCTAAATAAGGCTGAGATTAAAATTTTGAAACTGAACTTGCACTTGACTCTCTGGCCAAGGTTTTTTATAATGTTTCCTCTAAATAGGCCTGGAGTTGATACATTTCACAAAACTCAGGAAGCTTTCAGGATCCTAATATCTTTCCAATGACTATAGTTTTTATAATTTGTACTCTAAATAACGATGAGGTTAAAATTTTGAAACTGAACTTGCACTTGACTCTCTGGCCATGGTTTTTTATAATGTTTCCTCTAAATAGGCCTGGCCATGGTTTTTTATAATGTTTCCTCTAAATAGGCCTGAGATTGAATTGTTGAAATTGAACTTGCACTTGAATTTGAAAACTCAACCAAAGCCATTTACCTTAACCTATTTTTCCCTTTCCAACAGAGTGGTAGGAATGTAGGAATGAGTCTGATGAACCTTGCTCCACATGTTTCCTATGCAGGTCTTTAACCCATTAACATTGCATTATTAGAATGAGAGAAAATCCTTATAGTACAAGGGAAAGGTAATTTGTTATAGTACAAGGGAAAGGTAATTTGTGATACTTACAGCTGAGAGGAAAGCAACATAAGCTTGATTTGTGAAGTATGTGTAGGAGCTACCACTATCAAATATTATTCTTCCTAGCCTTCTTCCATTTCCATCTTTGTCAAGGTGTTGGTTCCCAAACATCATCTGTGCAGCCCCCACATCATAGTGTTTTCTGTAAAACAAGAGAACAATACGTTAGTAGAAGTTCATAGATTATTTTAAATAAAAAATTAAATCAAGAAAGTTTATTTTAAAGGGATTTTTGCATTATGAGGGGAAGATACCTGTGAGAGAATAAAGTTACTTTGTAGGAAATTCTAAACTGAGCTTCAAGAACATATTAGAATATATTAAAGTTAGTGATGTACTTTTCCAAGGCTTAGACAGAATGGAGTTGTAAGTTTTCATGTTGATGTTATGGTAATAATAATTGTTGTATTCCTAAGAGAATACAGCTCCTACAAAGTGGTTCTTAGTTGATTAACAATTATCTTGCAATGGACATAGTTTTACATCTACAAACAGATCATATAATGTGGAATGGACTGGAAACCCTATTGACAACATTTGACTAGTAATTTGAACCTAAATTGGATGTCAAGGCAAAAGTTATAGGCTTATACTCATTCTATGAATTTATTCAAACGGAGTGATGGCTTCCTCAGCATGGATGGAGATAGTTGCATTTCTTATAGTGTGGTATTCATTCTCTATTTGTAAACTCTATTTGTATTTTATTTGTAAACTCTATTTGTATTTTATTATTGGGTGCTATTGTTCTCTCAACTTGCAACATATATACATCCCAGGTCAGCTAGAATATACTTCTTTGTTACTGTTGTATATGAGGCTCATAACCATTATGAATTAATGTTCTCTCAACTGGCAGCATATATACATCCCAGGTCAGCAAGAATACACTTCTTTGTTACTGTTGTATATGAGGCTCATAACCATTATAAATTAAGACAAGACAAGTGTGTTATTTTTAACACAATATACATTGTTAAACACCAACATATAACTGTGTCTATCAATGAACTTATAACCAAAATAAGATCAAAGCATTGTAGGAGAACATTGCAATATGATCCACATGAAGGGAGGAGAAAAATAATTTGATTTCAGGTTGATAACCTTTCATATATAATGCAAATTTCATTATATATTTTCAAACAAAAAAATATATTATCTCAAATTGTAAGAGGCATATGTTTTTAAATAAAAAACCACATTAACACGAACAAAACAACCATGATAACTAACAATCTTACACATGTAGGATATCTATACAACGAATAAAACAACCATGATAACAAACAATCTTACACATGTAGGATATCCATACAAAGCGTTCACCAATTCTCGTAAGTGATGATACTTACAATGATATTACACCAATTCTAGTAAGTGATGATACTTACAATGATATTACACCAATTCTCGTAAGTGATGATACTTACAATGATATTACACCAATTCTCGTAAGTGATGATACTTACAATGATATTACACCAATTCTCGTAAGTGATGATACTTACAATGATATTACACCAAGTAAATGATCCCATAAACTTCCAAATAATCATTACCAATTGTAATATGGTGTATTGTAAATCATTAAATAGTCATCGTCAGTTGTATTATGGTATATTGCAAATCATTTTAATTTATGAGTAAAGTGCTCAATCCTTATTACAAAATGGGACTAGATTTATGTCATTAAACTTAGAAATCCCTCTCATCTATATTTTAGTAATTCATAAAACTAAAAAATTCCTTTTATATTTAAGTAGTTCATAAAACCAAAAAATTCATCATCTATATTTAAATAGTTCATAAAACCCAAAAATTCATCCACACCATGCATTATTGGGTCATCAAGTTGTTCAATGAGAAAAGCATTATTGGGTCATCAAGTTGTTCAATGATAAAAGTGTAATATCCTAATTCTTATTGATGTCCCTCTATATAGCACTTCATTGTTTGATTATTAGCTTAACATTTTTATTTAATGAATACGAAAAAGTCCATGATCGTAAATTTGGAATGCTTTATATCATAATGCAAAAATTCCAATGTCCCACCATGTTATATTTTCCATCATGTCATCAACGTAACCGGATTAACCATTATTGTTTAACGATAAAAATTCATAGTTCTAAACCGTAAAATTGTAAACTTTCAATATAGCACTTCATTGTTTGATTATTAGCTTAACATTTTTATTTAATGCATAGGAAAAAGTCCATGATCGTAAATTTGGAATGCTTTATATCATAATGCTCAAATTCCAATGTCCCACCATGTTATATTTGCCATCATGCCATCAACGTAAATGGATTAACCATTATTGTTTAATGATAAAAAAATCATAGTTCTAAACCGTAAAATTGTAAACCTTCAATGAGGAGAGCTTAATATTTATTGATATATTGTGCCTACCTCTCCTTGATAGCATAGGGAAGGTATCATAGGCAAAATTGTTGTTCGATATGGTGGGGTAGAATTTTAGACCAAATCCCTAGGCAAAATTGTTGTTCGATATGGTGGGGTATAATTTTAGACCAATTTTTCCTTGACAAAAGTTGTGAGTTCAATCACATATTGTGGTAATAGTGTAGGATGTATGGTCATTAAATTTGATTATTTTCACATCAAATCTCCGGACAATAATTTTATACAATAATACAATACATACATGGTGATTGATGAATTTTATATATGTTTTCTCTCCACCCTAAGTAAATATAATATTTCCATACCTCAAACAACTAAGCTGACTTAAAAAGTAATTTATTTGTCTTGAATCTAAATTAAAAAATATACAACCTAAACATTTACCTACATTGTTGATAATAAACATGCAAAAAATTAAGTTGTATTTAATGAATATGGTGTTGAAAAAGCATAGAACTCCAAACATCAAATCTCTTTGCTCCTTGAATTATCTATCTACAATTTGTTGGAAATAATTTTTCAAAAAAAACATAATTACAAATATTTATTTATTATCTATTATTGATTATAAATAGAAATAAATTGCTTCAAAAATAAATAACTGTAAATATTGATTACAAAAAAATATATTAAATTACAAATTAAAATCAATAATAGTAAAGCCCCAAGGGTTAACTCAATTAGTTGAGTTCCCATCACTTTTAACAAATTACTAATTAAAATCAATAATAGTAAGCCCCAGGGATAACTCAATTAGTTGAGTTCTTATCACTAAAGCACCTTGCTAATGAGAGGCCACGGGGTCAATTCTCCTGGACACCCTTGTAGTTAGGCCTTGCTAATACGCTGATAGTATGGATCTACTTGAATATTTCTTCAGAAAAATAAATAAATAAAATCAATAATAGTAATTTAACAACAATATAAGTAGAGTGAAAAATATTTTTCTTTCACCGCCCTTTCTTGGATTATTTATCAACAATCAAGTAAATTGAAGATTGTGCTTTAAAAAAATAACAAAATAACAACATGGGAAATAACCTAAATTGGTATAGCAATAATTTAAATGGTGAAAAAAATCTCAGTTCATTTACTCTTTGCTTTAATTTGCAACATTGTACTCATGATGTTATAATAAAATTTTCAATTGGGTTAATATTCAATCTCCCATGGTAAGGCCAAAAATTAAACCAACAACTTAACACTTAGGAGTGTCTTAACAATACAAATCATGTCTACAAATGCATTCCACTTAAACAAACCTATAGTATTTATATTTTTATTAATTTTTCATCAAGATTTCTTAATTTTTAATGTTTATTTCTTTACAAAAGCCATTTTTCGAGACAAGAAATGTGAGATTTATTTCTTCATTATTGAAATACATTTCAGTTTCTTTGTCTTTACATATAAACCACTCTTCATTATTTTTACTTTGAACAAGTGTACAAAGTGGATCCATTTAACAAATTTGTGTGGACAACTTTCTTTCTTCTTGGTAGAGTATTTGGATTTTGCTCTATGTATGTGCATAATTCTTTCCAAAGGCAATTTGTTTGTGTAATTGACTTGCTTCTCTTTCCCTAAGTATTGAATGGGATTGGGTAGAGAAGCATTGTCAATTAGTAGGGGATAGTCATGGTGGTTATTGCCTTGGTCACTAGCAAGCTTCATATATGCTTGGCCATCTATAGAGGTTTCTTAATTTTGAGTAATTAACTTACTCTAAAATGAAATAAGACATTCAATGTGTTCCATGTAATATAGATATAAACAAAACATCTAAAAGAAAGTAATTGCACAATGATCCAGTCCAAGAAAACAAGGTTTTCCACAAACCAATTAAGCCTTTCAACATTTTCAACTTATTTGCTTATATCAAACATTTGTGTAGGGTTTCAACCAATTAACATTTCATTGAGTATGTATTTACAAATCAATGATTTTGGGATCAAATCCCACAAAGCAATTCTATACATGCTCTTCAAATTCCTTCAAGCTTTTGAAAGTAAAACCAATGAATTATCAAATTTTACTATAATAAAAAACAATTAGAAAGCCTTTAGCCATCCCAAATTGCTCATCCTTTAGGCTTGAACCAACATCTCTTCTAAAAAAATTCAACAATTCCAATTTAATAATCCTATTGGCCTATCTTTGTACTTTTTGGGACAATTGCTAGTTACTTACCCCTCAAAATCTGTCGCCGTAGTTGCCTCCCACCTTAGAATATTAAAGGGACGCATTTTTGTAAAGGCGCATGTGCCACATAACTAAAGGGCTAACGTCATATAAGATGAAATATCAAATTATTCTTATCAAGCGAACAAGATGAGGATGGAATATCAATAATATTTAATAATTACCTGTCAAAATCTCTACCCGTCGTTGCGTTTGTGGGCTATAGTCATGAGAACTCAGTCGTGTCACATATGATTATTTTAGAATTTTACCTTGACCTTGGTTAACAACCCTAACTTTTTTATAGCTTTATTATCTTTTATAGTTAAGAGTTTGGAGTGTTGTTTCGTGTGAGGCTTAAAATTAGATTTTTCGAATCCTGGATCTAGGAAAGGTTTAAAGAGATCGACTCCTTTAGTTGTGAGAGTGTAGTTTCATTTTTTAAAATAAATAAAAATAGTACTATTTGAGTTAATAGGTTATTGTTGAATTTTATTTATTAAAAAATAAAAGATAAAAATTATTATGACTTTTCATTTAGTGTTTTAATTTTGTTGTAATCAATTTTATATATTTTACAAAAATAATTTATAAATATAAATCTAACTTGTAATGTAAATGATCTTGGATTTTATAGAATAAAAGAAGAGATCTTTATATTTATTATATGTTATTCAATGCAAAAGGATGTCCGGTAGATATATAATTGTGGAAGAGGCCTAGTATAAAAAAAATGATAGTTGTCATAGTTAGGAAGATAAAGATGCCCAAATAAGTTTACTATTAATAGTAGTTGGTTGTGTTGGAAAATTGGAACATAATGCTAACAAGAACACTAAAACTATCAAGTAAGAAAATTGTAGACAGTAAAGATAAAAAAATCCAATCCTAGCAATGAGGCCTTATTAGGTACCCAAGTATAAAATAGACTCTCACAAATAGAGAAAAAGAGAAAAACTCATAGGGAACAACTTCTTTCCAAAAGAGAAAATATTCTAGCTTTGAAAAAGGGCATTGGAGATGTAACTAAAGATATCATAATGATGCGATGAATGGAAAGAGTAGGAGAGCCATAGAGTGTGAAGCTTCCAATTGCAAAGTAAGTAATTTGAATTAACATGGTTACATTATGAAGCATGCGAGGTTTCGTTATAGAGGCAAAATGACAAACTATTAGCCTATGACTTCAATATTATTATAAATTCTTGCACTCCTTTCTTTAATTTCACATTATGGGATATAGTTTTTTATCCTAAGTGTGCATTAGATCTTATTAACCTATCTCTTGATGAGATTTCAATGTGAGAGAAAATGAGGTGGTGTCATTCATGTATTATAAATTGTATCACTAGAATGACTATTGTGAATACAAGATGATATTGTTTGAGGCCCTTTCCACCAAGTTCTTTTGTCTCAAATCATGTCACATGTTCTTCTTTTAACATAGTATTAGAGCTCCTTTATTCTTTAGGGGCCTATTAATTCCAGCATACTTTTCTGTGGAGGCTATTGAAGAGATAATGACGATTGTGATGAATTTTCGCCATGGCAGTGATTCATGAGAGAATAATAACACTACCTATTCTAAGAAAATTATAGATATACATCTGTTTGTCACTAAAACAACAAAATAAGGTCATCACTATTTCATTCCCTTTCTAGCCTTAGTAATCTCATTTTTATTTATTTATGATATATATTATGTAGGATTATAGATTTGATCTACTAATTGTGTGAACTTTTTAGGCTCAAAACCTTTACCTACTCTTAATGGTCACATGTTTTGGGCACCTAAAAATCTCTTTCTTTGAAATCAAGTTATATGTAAAGAAGAATGCTACGTCACCAAATATTGGAACATATAGGTGAGAAGGGAGTTCAAGGGTTGAAAAAGATAAATCTTGTTGATGGACCAAATAATTGTGCTCTTGAATTTGATTTTTGTGAGCATTTCATATATGGAAACTAATTGTGCTCAATTTTTTCATAGTTCCCATAAATATTTCGAGTTGTCGTACTTAATTCATCTTGATCTATTTGGTCCAATTAAAGTTCCTTCAATTTCAAGGACTTTGTATTATATTTCATTTATTGATGATTATTAAAATGCTTTTCGTTTATTTAAGGAGTTTAAAGATCTCTTGGGAAATTAGATTGCTAAGAAGATTAAGATGTTGAGGATTGATTTTGGTGGTAAGTTTTATTCCACAAAGTTTGATAAGCTTTGAAAGGAGAATGATATTAATGGAAATTAGACAAATCCACACACCCCTCAATAGAATGGATTTACAAAATGAATGAAAAAAACATTGATGGAGAGAGCTAGGAGTATGCTTGGTGGAGACAACTTAAAGGAGAAGCTCTAGATAGAAGTAGTTGTTGTTGCATGTTAATTTATTAACATGTCTCCCACATCAACTCTTGTGCATAATACCTCTATGGAGGTTTGGACAAGTAATAAGCCCCCACTTCAACATCTTCATGTTTTTCACTATGAGGTATATGCTCATGTGCCTAAGGGAAGTGGCTAAACATGGATAACAAGGCTATGAAATGTATCTTCATTTTTTATGGCATTGGTGTGAAAGGGTACAATATTTGGGATCCTGTAGCTGGAAATTTTTTGTATAGAAGGAATGTTATTTTTAGAGAAGTTAAGTCCTTTCCTATTGGCATATTTAGAAGAGGATGAGAAGAAGTTGGTGATTCATCTACCACTTAATATTGAGAAATATGAAAAAAAAAATCAATAAACATTTCATGATGGACTTGATTAGGACGAGGGTTCAAATATTTTGAAAGAGGAGGAAGAAAATCCACCTCCAACTTTAAGGAGGTTCATGTTTCAAAGCACAAAATTAGACAAGTATAATTATAATTATTCTGATTTTACTTATGTGTTAACACTAATCAGCCTAGAACAACAAAGTAGGCACTGGAAAAGGAAGATAGGGAGCCTTGGAGATTGGCCATGGATGATTGAACGGTTACAGATAGAGAGAATGATACGTGGGACTTAGTACCATCACCTAATGGATGTAAACTTGTTGGATGTAAATGAATATTCAAAAAAAGGTTGATTTAGAAGGAAATGTTGAAAAAAAAAGGCAAGGTTCATTTTGAAATAATGTTCCTATGCTAAGGGGATTTAATTTGGTGAGATGTTATCCCCATTTACTTAATTGGCATCTATTAAGCTCCCATTATTTGTAAAAGAAACTTTTGTTTTGAATATAGAATAAATGGATGTGAAAACAACATTCCCACATGGTGACTATAAGGAGGAGATCTATATGACATAGCCGTGACACTACATTGAAAAAGGTGAAGATCCTTTGTTTTTCAAAATTTAAAAATAAATAAATAAATTATATCATTTTATTAAACAGTCTCATAGAATGTGACACCAAAAGTTTGATTTCTTTATGTTGTGGTTTGTATTTCTATGATCCAAATATAATCTTTATATGTAGTACAAACACAAGGTTGGTCATTTCCTTGTTATCACTCTACATGTAGATGATGGCATTATAAGAATGTGGTTTGTGATATGAAGTCTCAACTTTCAACATAACTTTATATGAAGGACTTGGGGACTATAAAATATATATTAATATTATATTTTAGGAGTGATAGAGAAAATGGAAAACTTTGGTTAACTTAGAGTAAGTATGGAAACTTTGTGTTACAACATTTCTCCATGGCAAATCGTTGAACATTTAGTATTTCTGTTTATGTGGAAAATAAGATTTTATTTGAGCAACGTCCTCTCCTACTAGCAAAGATGGAGCATGTGGTTTATGTTTGTTATACAACATTTCTCCATGGCAAATTGTTGAACATTTAGTATTTCTATTTATGTGAAAAATAAGATTTTATTTGAGCAACGTCCTCTCTTACTAGCAAAGATGGAGCATGTGGTTTATGTTTGTTATGTAAATTTAGTTGGTAGTTTAATGTATTATATGGTCAATACTAGACTTAACATTTCTCGAGCAATATGAGTCTTGATTCAATTCATGGTAACCCTAGACATCAACATTTGGATACAATGAAGTGGGCCTTAAACTATTTGCAATGTACTTTTGAATATTCAAATTTCTATCATAGTGATATATTAGGGGACCCACACTTAATGGATATAGTGGCTTATGCGGGCTTTGATTGGGGATGGGATGTAAATATAAGGAGATCTATGAATGGATACATATTGTAATTATTTGGTGGAGCATTCAGTTGGATGACCAAACAAATTTTAGTCTATTTGTTTACTAAAGGTAGATTTCGTAACAAGTACTCTTGCCCATAACAAGGCCATTGGGCTTATGAAATTGTGTTTAGAAATAGGGATAATTCAGAGATCTATTACATTTCAATATGATATTACAATGTCATTTGTCTAGCTAAAAAATTTACCTTTGATGTGAAGACAAGGTATATAGATATATATATTACCATTTTGTTAGGGACATGATAGAAAATGGAAAGGCCATACTAGACAGAGTTGACACTTCATAAAATGTTACAAATGCATTGATGGATCCAATGAACATAAGTAAATTTGTGTGGGCCTTTTGGCCCTTAGTAATTAGCTTGTACTTTGATGCATTGTCCCCTATACCTTTGCAAGATATATGACAAGTGGAAAAATGTTGGGACAAGTGTGTCATACATCTTATTGTAGTGGAGCAAGGAATAATTGCAAATCTATAGAAGGAAATAAATGCAAATCACTATAAGACAATGAATGTTAATTGGCCAATTAATTGTTGTCATTTCCATCTTGTAGAAATGGAAAACCATAAATGGTTTATGGTTTTTGTTGTCTATTTACTGAATTCTAGGATTGAGAAAATTAGAGTGTTAGTTCTAACTTATTGTTGGTTGCTAAAATATCTTTGAAATCCTTATGTTATAGTTGAACACTCTTATTGAGAGCATACTGACTTTTTAATGCGTTATAACTATTTGATTGGTTAATAACACAATAAGCTTACTTTCAAATATAGGGTTTTCTTCTTATTTTCTATGAGAAATCATTCTACAATAGTAGTATGTTTTTGTGTTGCTTATCACTATAACTATGTTTATATTATTTCTACATAATTTTTTCTCATTAATGTGTGTATGAAATGTATTCCTCACTTCTACCTTCTTCTTTTTTTGTCATTGATATACTTTGTTTTTATTATTAATTAAAAAATGAAAAATAAAATCCATTGATATATCAGAACCACATTATATGCAACCACATTGTGAAAAAACATATTTTTTATTCTTTTTAACAATGGGAAAACATATTATAATTTAGTTGTCAAACCAAGGCACAACCATTATTGGTTGCTATCCACAAATACATGTAGACTCATCACCTTTATTCAAAAACATAGATAAAACTTGAAGTAACTTATTCAATGATCTATTAAACATATTGTCTCTCTCCTATTAAATTCCTCTTATATTATTAAGCTATTAACTTATTATTAACCTACTTTGAAATCATACTCCAAAACTAACTTGTTATTAAATCAATAAAAAAATATAATAACAAAATAAAAACACAAAATTAAATGATCCATAAATTATTAATTAAATTTATTTCCATAATAAATCATAATAACTCTTTGACATTACAATTTTGTAAACCTTTAAAATCTCATAAATACATACTTTTTAAGGTTAAAATTGATTTTTTCCTTTTAATTATTATTTCTTACTTAGATTTAATTAAGTGTGAAATCTGATTTTCTCCCTTCCCATCAAAATGGAAAAGTTAATTTAATTGGAGTATTATAATTTATTATTCTTATTTAAGTTATTTATTTAAAAAGAATATGAATTATAATTAGATAAATTTTAAAAATTTATATTTGAAAAATATTATTAAATTATATTTTAAATAAAAAATTAACATGTTATTATTAAATAATATTTAAAATATTTTTTTTTTCTAAGCAACTTTACCTACTTTGTATTAATATTTACAGCGGAAATTTACATACGATTTTCTTGCTGCTCATGTGGCTCCATGGCAGCTGTGACATATTCCCAAAACCCATTACATTTCTGTGAAACCCACCACCTGAAGGTAGCAAGACATCTCCCTACAAACCGCCAACAAAAAGACACAAAACATCTCTGTGAAACCCACGTAGGGGCAGAGTTTGTCAAATGGATACAGGGCCTGTGATGATGGCCCAAGCCAAAAAAACTCCATTCCATAACGGAAAAGAAACCAAGAGACAGCAGTTGATACATACGACCCAGAACCACCATTGAACAGAAAAAAACTAGAAAGACTAAAGACAACAAGAGAGATAACAGAACCGACCACGATCCCACACGCGTCCAGGCATCATGCATGAGAGTCACCTGGGCTTAGCCTTCTTTCGCGTCGTCCCCTGGCTCGTCCTCGGGCTTAGCTTCACGAATCCAAGCCCAGCCATGTCCTTCTGGTAGGCCGTCCAAGAAGGCCGGCAATTTAGGTTCGGTCTCCCGCAGTGCCGCTTCCCTCGAGCTTGAGGCCTCCCCCAAAGGCCTCTTACCTTTGTCCACAACCCGACATTCTTCCGCCAGAGCCTGAGGCAGACTTCCCTCTTGCACCAGGGGAATTCCTTCTTCGTTATCCAAGGGATTCTCCATTGGAGGTGGCCGAGGCAAGCCATCTTCATTCTCGTCCGGGATCCTGGTAAACAACACTGAAATATGGGCATTGATGCCCAAATTTTCTCTGGTATTGCGCAATGTGAAGATGACAGAGCCGAATGCAGGTAGGCTTGGCTCGCCATTGCTGGACCCTCCAGCTTCCACAAATTGGCTAGCCTGCACCTGAGGAGCTCCCGCACGTCGATAACAGTAAACACAGCAGCAATGGTGGTGTAGATCAGCTGCAGGCCCGCGAGAGGATCTGGCTCGCCCTGAGCCTCTGCCTCGACGACATGGCATTCGCTCCCGCACCATTCTTCCAAATTCCTCTTCCTCAGACGAAGCTTCCTTCCAATTCGGCTTTCGATGGCAGACAAAAGACTGTAAGCATGAACCAGGGAGGACCAGCAGTCGGCCAGCCTCCCCCAATTCCACAATGACTCCAGAATTCTCAGAACGCAGAGCAAGAACACCATCGCTGTGGGTTTCATCTGCTCCCAAATCGACATTCTTAACGACCCCTTCATTCCTTCGATTTGTCCCCGCATTGAATGCGGCCATCCTCCTCTGCTGTGGTTCCTGCGCCTTCATAAAGGCTAGTGTGCTGCATTGCTGGTCGATGGGAGGTGGCGGCGAGGAGCCTTAAAGCCCTCCGTCCGTCGCGTGTCCTATCGGCCGTGGCAAGTGGCCTTACCTGGTCATGCGAGGTGGCACCCGCATCCGAGAAATAATATTTAAAATATTAATAACACTGTCGGATTAAAATATAAAACGTACAAAACATAACACTTTCATTATTTCATATTTAATATTCCTTCTTCTCATTATAAAAAATAGAGATTCCTTTCAAAAAGGAGATTACGCACGCAACCGATGATCTCATTACTCCATTTTTATTACTATTCATTGTAACTATAAAAATAAAGATGCATTTCAAACAAGGCTCACTTCGCCTTTAAATCATTTGATCAAAATGATGTATATCTACATTATTTTTAAATATAAAAACTATATTGTTTATTAGAATAAATATAATTTATATTCGATTGTTAAAATAATAACACATGACGCTGCAGCAATCAGTAGATTTATATTTATTTGACTAATTTATATCAGATTGTATTGTTTTATTATTTTTTTCATAAAAAAAATCAATAATGTTTAAATAAAAAACATATATTTAATTATAAAATTGAAAGTTGTTTCTATAATTTTCAATCAATCATAAATTTTTTTATTAATTTAAATTAAAATTAGTATTTTAAAATTTGATTTTGTTTTTCCTTTTTTAATTAAATTTTTTTTATTAATTTAAATTAAAATTAGTATTTTAAAATTTGATTTTGTTTTTCCTTTTTTAATTAATATTTTATAATTATTTGATAAAATAAAATATATATTTTTCATATTTATTTTAAATTTAAATCATGGATGAACATGATGACCGGATTCAAAGCATACAAAAACATAGTGACATAAAAGATTTACATCTTTTTCTTAATTACGAGTGTATAATAATAAAATAAAATTGTTAAATAATAATAAAATTTTATTATAAAAATAAATATAAAATAATAATTAGAGTAAATTTAGTTTATGGAGATAGTTTAATTAGTGGTTGATATGTTAGGAACTATACAGTTTGGGTAGGTTTAATGGTTTTTTACTAATTAGCATAGATCTATCTTAAGGATGGATCTAACATGAATTGAGATGGATCAAATTTTTTATGTGCAAATTTATTTTAGAGTACAAAAGAACTATGTAAATTTTCAATGTATAATTGTATATTTGAGAGAACTAATTAAACATGGATAACATATGCTTTTTGTAGAGGATATTTCTTTTTTATTTAAAAAATATTTTATTTTTATTTTAAAAGAGACATTTGTCAATTCCAAGTTGAGCACTGACATACTTGGACATCCTCTTCACACTAGGTTGTAAAATAAGTCTCTCCACTCCAAAAGTTATAGGTTCAAAAACCAAAAAGAATAGAGTATGTATACCTTCATAGATTTAGCAGTCACTCATTTGAAATTTGGTTTACTTACTTTATACTTACCATTATTTCTCCAAGAATAAGTGACAATTCAAAAAGCGCGAATTATCTCGAGAAGCATACGTCTAGTTTCATAATTCCAATTCCAGTTAACAGTCTACATTCAATATTTCTGTTATTGAAAGGAAGCCTCATGTAGAAGAAAGAAGAAATAAATTATTTTAATGTCCACGAGGCTAAAGATAACCTATGGGACAGATTGCTTCTTCATCTGCTTGATGTATTCGACCCTTTTTCTGTGAAGCTTCAAAGTAAATGCTCTCAGCTTCTCGACAAACCCCTCGCCAAATAGATTATCCCAAGAGCTAGCTGCCAGCATATCTGCATAACTTTCCTTGTTGTCTTTGAAGGCCTCACATTTTAAAATGAAATGTTTTTTGTTTCCACTTTCCTGGAAGAACAAAAAATGCATACTCTTTCCTCCCACACTTCCTTTGGCCTTTTCCGGCGCCCTGTTTCACAACGGAGTTGATGAGAATTAGTCCTTAACTGGCAATAAGAATTTTGGCTCTCCAAGAGATATTAGCTTCTATGTATGTTTTTGGTTGATGACTATGAGTGGGATTAAAAACTTCAATATGTTAATTTTTCTTTCTTCCTAGCTCCTTATCCCAAGTACGCTTGTGGAACTTTTCCATAACAAAAGTTTTTATCTCTTTGTTGTTTATGGGAGACGCATTCAAGCAAATACCCCATTTACTAAACCATCTTTTATTTTGTTGCATCCAAGTTTTTTTGCTCTTGCACAATCTATCATTAAAGACAACCTTAGGCCATCTACCCTCTTCCATTTGCTCAAATTGTTTTACATACCTTATGACTCGCACCATAACAATTGCTTCAATAGGAGCAGTCCCTGTTTCACTTAACAAGATATCATAAGGAACTGCACTTTTAATCTTAAATTTGTTTGTAATCAAACGCTTCTGAATTTTCTCAATTTGTCTCCACTGCATGTCGGATGTATTGTTGGCCCATAGTTCACAACCATAGAGAATCACTGGAATCACTAGAAGCCCAAAAAGAGTTTGAGTGGTTTTCTAGTCCCATAACTCTACCTCTCTACACCTATTTTGAAAAGCATAAAATGCTTTCCAACCCCCCAAAGTTCTTTTCTTTCTACAACCATTCCAGCTTAGATTTTTGTTGAAGTCAATTCCGAGGTATTTGTAATCGCAACTTCTTCCAAAATGTTGCCTTCAAAGTAGAACTTATGCTAGTTATGTTTTCTTTTCTTAGAGAAGACCACTACTTTCATTTTGCTGATATTGACTTGCATCCCCACACTTCTACAAAAATGCTCAAGGGATAGTAAGTGCTCTTGTAAACCAAGAGCCGTTTAGCAATCAGAATAAGGTCATTTGCATACAAAAGAAGCCTTATAACAAACTTGCCCAAATAGATACCATCACCCCTTTGCGAATTTAACCACTCCTCAAGCTTGTCGATATATAAACCAAAAAGGGTAGGACACAGTGGGCAACCTTGCTTGACCCCGATATCGCTTCTAAAACTTTCAGAAATGCCTGCTGAAGTTCTAATTTTGACTTTCACCTCTTCATACAACCTATGCACAGCTGCTCTCAAATGTTTACGAACCCCAAGTTCCTCCATTCTGTGCCAAAGCTTATCCCTAGGATTCAAGTCAAACACTTTTCTGAAATCAACAAAGCAACAAAAGACTTCTGCCTTTTTCTCCCAAACTTTTTCAATGTTGCGCCTTAAAGTTATACAATGATCAATTGTGGAATGTTTAGGTCTAAAACCTGCTTGCCCTTTAGCACACTTATCTCTTTCTTCTGCCCACTTGCTAATTTTGTTTTCTAGCATGCTTCCAAATAGCTTTACAAAAAAAGAGTATATACCAGTCTTAGCAATTTCTTCTATTTTTTTATCGAGGCCAATCATTTCGAGTACTGATTCCCATCCATACCATTCATCCTCTCATCTGATTCCACCAATTTTATAGAGGCCTCGACTATCCTTTTAATTGTTAGATTCCTGCATTTACCATTATAGAGATTTTTCTTGATGGAGGCCACTTGGACTTGATGGAAGGTGATTTGTCTTAATTATAGAGATGTTATAAGGTGAACCTACATTTACCATTGAAAATGTGATCACGAAGATTATACAAAGGGCGTCTTCTGGATATGGTGAATTCTACAATAAGGGGTACATGCAGGGAGGAGGAAGCATTAAGATGCATTCACGTCGGGCTTGTATGCAAACAAGTTGATTCGGGGATCCACCTTGCTATCTCTAATGCTATACTCATGATCTCCAGCTCTTGTGTGACATTGCTAGATCCGAAAAAGCCCACGTTTGTGAAAAGTAGGGGAGAGATGTCTAATGTTGTGCAGGGACCAATAATTGATATAGTACTGGTCCCACCAAACCACCAGAAATTGAGACTTTTGCAACCAATATTTAAACAAAGATAAATAACATTAAGTGCAAATAAGTATTAATTTATGTCCAAAATTTCCCAAAACATTGACTGGGCCCACAACTATCCATAAATAGTATCTTAATACTTAAGAGTGCAAACCATATTGGAAAACAGATAAAACCATAAATGCATCCAAAATGGTATATTCCAGAAGTACAAAGTAGCAATCACTTCAACCCCCACTCATTAGAACTGAAGCTTTGTATCCCAAATAAATATCCATACCTGCACATAATAAAAGTGAATGTATGTCAGCCATAATTGTTGTGTTGTTCAACATTTAAACCCCCTATGTTCAATAAATGACACCCAACCCAATAACATTTAAACCCACTTTGTTCAATAAATGACACTCAACCCAATAACTTCAATAAATGACACCCAGCCCATTATATTTCTCATTAAAAAAAATCAAAGCACATGGATCAACAAACAACAAATTCCTAACCATTGGATCACATCAAATTAAATCCAGATCACACATTCAAAATGAAGCCATTGCAATCCATGTCCATCCTTACCACCAATTAAATTCAAGTGCCAAAAACTATAAAAGAAGTTCAACCACTGTTGAAGTTGCATGTTATGCTTTCAAACTATTCACCAACCTCGAAGACAAAACATCATAGAATGGTTGCCAATATATCTAGGTTAGTTATATCAATTACAACACATTTTTCTTACAGTTCTATTTTCATTTCTCACAGTTCTTACAGTTTTAGTTCTTACAGATTCAGTTTCAATTCTTACAGTCTTAGTTTCATGAAAATCAACACACAGCCTAGGGTATTCTCTCTTAGGTCCATAATGCTTATTTTAAGGGATGGATAAAGACTAACAGTATAGAAATCTAATGGGACGATATTAATAGTATCAAGTTGGTAAATTAAAAAAAACTAGTAGATGAGACAAATTAATGAAGAAAACGACTCTAGTCAGTACATGAAGAGAAACAGGGTGTCGCTTGGTGCCTTTAGCACATCAAGAATCTCATGTTTAAATACAAAAGCAACATGCAACAATAAAAAGTTGAGTGAAAAGAGAGGAACATGTTGAATGGGGATTTGGACAAAGAAAGCCTTTAATGTCGTTGAGACGTTTGGACCCATTACCCAGGTAAAGGCTTCTCATTCATATCTGAACAATTTAGATATCTTATCCACAATGAACAAACAAACCTAGAGACAAAGTTTCAAATACATTTCTATCTCTACTGAATGTAAAAAATGCGTTTATAGGATACCACTCCAAATATCAGAGTACATAGCATAAATGAGGTTAGAAATGCCATGCATCTCTATGAAATTAACATTCGAAATTTAGCATTTTTTATATGATTTATGAATTAACACACCAGACTAGATTATTCTGAGTTCTCTCTTAGGTCCATAATGCTTATGTTAAAGGATAGATAAATATTAAAGACTAACACTATAGAAAGTTAATGGGACTATATTAATAGTTTAAAGTTGGTAGATAAGAACAAAGAACTGGTAGATAAGAACAAAGAACAAAAGCAACACTCTAATTCACTGAAGGTGACACATGCATGCACCCTCTACCAAACAGTAGCCTATATTTCTATCCAACTGCACCCTCATTACTCATATTCACTTTATCTAATTTGATATATGAGGTCAATAATTACTCAAAACTTTACAAATTGATAATATGCTTTCCTGATTTAAGAAAAATGCATGGCCTCTCTTATATATGTAGACAAGATACAAATAAGAGTTGTAGTTGAAATGAATGTTTACATGACTAGAAACTTCAACTGTAAGTGACATGAGGAAAAAATTTGTTGTGGTGCCAAGTTGTGATCAAGAGTGCTTCAGGGGGTCTCAAGTTGGAGCCTTGGTCAAATTAAATACCATGCTTGGTTTGGCCAATGATAACTTCTTGATAGCCAAAAATCCATTTCTAGAGAAGTGCATCCTTACAAACAAAAAAAAAGATAATGAATGTTAAGAGGGATAGGTTGTAGTGGGAGGAACTAGAACTGAATTGAACTTAGAACTTAACTATATGTTTAACTGAATGGGAGGCTGATATGAAGACCTACAAAAGCAACACTCTAGTTCACTGAAGGTGACACATGCATGCACCCTCTACCAAACAACAACCTATATTTATATCTAACTTCACCCTCATTACCGAAGAACAGACCTAGAACAAACCTAGAAGGCATTATGCAAGTCCACTTGGTGAGACAGCAGGGGCCGTGAATGAATTCAATTGTGATAACAAATAGGAGTCTAAACAAATTAATTCAAACAACAGTAACTACCAGATCTTCTCATGGTATCTTAACTGTAAAGACAAGTTATCAAAACAACAAAACAATATTTTAAGTAGTCAAACTGAACAAGAGGCACTGTTGGGAAATGCATAACAAAACCAATCAATACAGTCATGGTATTTTAAGTGTAAAGACAAGTTATCAAAACAACAATCACTGATAATTTTGAAGACATACAACAAAATGATTCTGTATATTTGATTTTTCAAGGATACTAACATACATGTTGATAATTTCTTGTAATAAAGCAGAAGTATTTTTTCCTTGTATGAAAGCATAATTTACAAATATTCTTATCTAAATGCATGCAATAATTTTATAGGTTATTGCATCTATGGAAAAAGGTAGTTATGTTGCTCGTACCAGGAGAAGTGGCAGGAGAGTGACAAGGGGTGCGCAACTGCGATGCACATCATCAGATGAGGATAGGACAGGTGATGTCAATGTCAACAATGCCCCAAGGAACGTTGTTGAGGATGACGATGCGAATGAAGCTGATGTTATCACAGCATTAGCCACAGAACCACCGTCAACCATAGTGCAAGGGGCAAGTTAAACTAAAAAGGTCAGTGCTATAAGAGGATGGAAAAAAGAATAAATGTTAGTTGCAATTGACGACATAGAGTTTAATGGATACTCAGTTCGGGCATCTACAAAAAAAACATGGTATTCCTCCCTCATCAATACATTATTGGATAAATGGACTAACTGATACAAAACGTAGAGGGCCTCTTACAGTTATGACTGAGGAGGAGGAGGCCGAAGTGGTTGAGTGGTGTAAAGAGATGGCCAATTGGGACATGGGCTAGAGTTAATACAACTCAAATCCACAGTTGCTCAAATCTATCAAGGGAGGCCAAACCCATTCAAATATGGGTTTCTTGGTAAATCATGGTGGTTTGGGTTTTAAAAAAGGCACCCGGAACTTGTATTGCGTACTGCTGAGGGCCTTGACAGAGACAGAGCATTACATTTGTGCCCTACAGTTGTGCAGAAGTTCTATGACACACTTTCTAGTGCTTACGATAAACATTCTTATGGTGCAGACCATATATGGAACTGTGATGAAACAGGTTTACAGGCAGGAAGGAATTGTGGCATGCAGGTAATTGCCAAGAGAGGGAGCTGAAATGTGCCAAAGATTTTGCCTAAGAGTAGGGAGTGGATAACTATTTTATGTTGTGTCAATGCAATTGGTACTTCAATCCTAGGATTTTATCTATTCAAAGGTAAAAATCAACTTAAAAACTATATACAGAATTGTGAACCAGGTGCATGCATGGTTGCACATCCCCATGCATGGATGACTAAAGAACTATTTTTAAGTTGGCTTTTTCACTTTGTTGCATTGGTACCAGGTGGTGTCTCGCCTAATAAAATACAACTATTGATATTACATGGCCATGGGAGCCACATGGTTGTACAAACAATTGAGGAAGCAAACAATTTAGGCATTGACCTGTTGACATTGCCCGCTCATACCACTCACAGACTGCAACCCCTTGATGTTAGTGTGTTTGGCCCTTTCAAGAACTATTTCAGGTCGGAGCGTGTTGCATGGATGGCAAAGAATCCAGGGGTTGAGGTGAAAAGGTTCGAGCTAGCAGAGCTTGCAAGTAAAGCTTTTAAAAGGGTTCTGACACCATCAAATATCAAGGCTAGCTTTAGGAGGACAGGAATCTGGCCACTGAACTATGATGCTCTTATGCATGATACTGGTTGTAGCCAGGCGTTTCATGTGGATGGTCAGGAAGAAGGGAATGCCCAAACAGGTGTTGAAGTGCAAGAAGTAGATGACCAAGATGATGTGGTTGCAGCTGGTAATATGATTTCCCTCTCTCAAGGACACTTATATGATGAAGATGATGAAACTGTATGTGAAACACAGTATAACCATGAACAAATTCGCAATAACATGGAGATCGTTCCACCAACTCAAGAACATGAAACTCCTGCTGTTGATATTATTAATGACATTATTGAACATGCAGTTGATAATGACCAATTGACATTGCCAAGCCAAGTAACCCCACCGTCATGGCTAGCAGAAGAAATGATTAATATGAATGCACATAGTGTCTCAACAACCAATGAACAAAGCATGAACATGACCTCACAACCACCAGAATTGAACATTGAAATTGTTCATCTTTTTGTGGACAACAAATCAATGGAAGAAGATGAAGCACATAATGGGGCATCAAATGAAGATAATGATATAGTTCAATCAGTTCCATCAGATACTGAAAGGGAAGTACCAAGCAATGACATGCAGGTGGGAGGGGTGGAGAAGATACTTGGCCGGTTCCTAAAGCTACCAGTAGAGAGAGTATCAATGAAAAAAAGCAAGGTACACTGGGTAGTCTTCGTTTGGGCCGAAGCTCACAGTTACTCACCTCAGAGGACTATATAAACCTATTAGTTGAGTCTGAAAAAAAAAAGAAATTTGAAATGCAAGAATTAAAACAGAAAAAGAAGGATCTAGTCAAGGAGAAGAAGGCAGCAAGGATTGTTGCAGCGCAACGTCAAGCAAATGAAAGGCTTGAAAGAGATAAAGCAAGGCAAGTTAAGGACCAACAAAAACAAATGGCAAGACAGGAAAAGGAATCAATAAATACACAACAAATGCTTGAAAAGGAGCAAGGGATGATCAATATGGTTGACAATGATACAAGCATAGCTGATGAAACCAGGATTATTTCAAACTCACTAGACTCCATTGCAAATAATACACCATTATTCCAAGATCTCATAAACATTCAAGTGCCTCACTATCAAAATAATGGTTTACCCACTTGCCTTATTCCTACCAGAGGAGGTGTCAATTCTATGTATGCTTATTACACACCTCCACTTAATGCAAGGGTCAGTAGTGCAAATGTGAGGTATGGGTAGTCAATACCTCCATGGTTGGAAGTTGCAAATTGGACTCAATCATATGGCAACAATAAACCATTTCCTAATCAACCCTTTTTAGGTAGACCAACCTACCTCACTCGGGGAGTTTTGGCACTTAAGATTCTCAGGGCCATAAAGAATAGGGGTGTCATATGTTTTTGGTTGTAACCACATTATGATGTGGATTTTGGATGGATTGTATATTTTTCTTGTCACAGAAACATTTTCTCTTACAACCTAGGTTGTTTTATTTCATACTGTGTGTGACATTGTAACTAAAATCCATTTTAGAAGGAACATCTATAGTCTATTATAATGTAGAAATCTTACCTGAGAATGCAAATGGGATTTTCTGTTATGCATCTACACACCAAATGGTTTACACAAGTGAAACAATGACAACATTTTTAGTTTACATTTCATGAGATTGTAGCAATACTTCATGATGAAACAACAGATAATGCACATAATACCTATAATTAAAACATAAAACATTTCAGGGATTTCCTTGCACGGGAAGGAATATAATTGACTACTTGCATCCCTTTCATTTTCTACTATACATTTTGAACTCTCCATATGTTGTCTGGTTGCACACAACATTATGAAAGGAGTCTATTCACTCCTTGTCTTTTTTGGTTGAACATTGTATAAAAATCCTCTCTGGAAGCTATGCAAAAAGATCACTGAACTGATAATCATAAACATCAAGAAAACACAACAGAAATGTGTCTACAAAAAGTAACTTTGAACCATTACAAATGAATGAAAATTATAGTTTTTTCCTTTGGAAAAATCTTGCATCTTTCCAAATAGTACACAAAAAAAACCCTGATTTTTGTTGAGCAAAAATCTGAAACAAGTCAATCAACTTCATTATTTACAATATAGTAAAATCACTGAAAAAATTAACCAATACTAGAAGTACCAGTAAAATAAATCAAAATATTTGAATGCAAAATTACCACAGAAAATATACATAGCATCTGAAAACCCAAATCTACTAGAAAAAATTAAAACTAACAGACCTAACAAAACACAACAAGTGTAAAAGCCTGAATGGACTACCTCCTTGATGAAAATTCAACTCAAATTTTCAATTAAATTGGTCATTTGTTACTGAGAGCATAGATCAAAAGTGTAAAATAACAAGGATTTAGAGCCACTAAAATAGCAATACGCAGGAAATGGTCAACATTCATCCCCTGCAAACAAAAACGCAAGGCCACAAGTAATGGCTCCAATAGTGAACATGAGCAAAAATGAACAAGTGTTCATTATAATATTGTCCATAAGAGGGGCCAAAATGGCCCTCTATACATCCATGCATACACTGTCATTGAAAATAATTGGCACCATAAACCCTACACACCCCAACATTTCTAACCATAAAAAGAAAGCAGATCCACACCAATCTATTTAATGGCATCTAAGATGGCCAGAGATCAACAGAAAAATGTCTACGGAAAGTAACTTTGAACCATTACAAATGAATGAAATTATAGTTTTTTCCAAAAATCTTGCATCTTTCCAAATAGTACACACAAAAAGACCCTGATTTTTGTTGAGCAAAAATCTGAAACAAGTCAATCAACTTCATTATTTACAATATAGTAAAATCATTGAAAAAAATTAACCAATACCAGAAGTACCAGTAAAATTCGTAATTCCCTCCGATCGGTAAAAGATCCTGTTAACCCCAAGGACATGAAGGGTGTCTACTTGATCCCTTGTTCTTGTGGGACCCCCTACATCGGGGAAACAGGGCGCTCCATCCATCAGAGGATCAGCGAACATGCAGTTGACCTAAGACATGGGAGAACCAAGTCTTCAGCGTTAGCAGAGCATGTGGTGAAGACCAAGCATCACGTTTGTATTGAGGAGGCTAAGGTTGTTGCCAAAGTTGCTCAGTTCCATCATCGTAAACTGAGGGAAGCTATTGAGATTGAAAGAAGACCTAACAATCTCAATAGAGATGACGGCTGGAAGATCAGTAGATGTTGGATCCCTGCCCTTTCATCTTAGTTCGCCCCCCCCCCCCTCTTTCATCTTTTTCGCTTTCGTCGTTCCCCTGGAGCCTTCCGGTCTCCTTTGGTTTATCCTTCGTTTTCTGGACTCTTTTCTTATCGTTCATTTCCCATGTTGATGATCTCAACAGATTTTTATTTACTCAGTATTATTATTTTTATTTATTTATCTATTTTATATTATTTTTTAATGATATTAGTATTATTTATTTGCTTATTAATTCTTGAGCCGTGCCCCCTTTTCCCTGATTGATATTAGCATGGTTTTATTATTAGTATTGTTTATATATAGTTTATTAGATAATTTATTTTATTTATTTATCTATTAACGAATACATATTACTATTATTTTTCGTAACTAATCTTTATATATTGTTATTATTATTTTATATAGTTATTAACGAATATATCATTTTTATTTCTTTCCTAACTAATTTATATTATTTTATTACTATCTATTCGTTCATAACTAATATTGTTGTTTATATATTAACAATATATATTTGTATTAATATCTTTTATTTTTATTTTTATTTTTATTTTCATTTTATTTATTTATTTATTTATTATTTTTTTTCCTTTCGTAACTAATTTGTATATATTTAATCCATTTACGAATATATATTATTATTATTTATTTAATTGCTTATTATTATTTATTTTATCTAACGATTAACTTTCATTTACCTGGTTTATGAGTAGTTTTGTTTATATATATATATATAATTTATTTATTTATTTTTTTAGATAATTTATTTATTTTATTTATCTATTAGTATTTTTGGTAACTAATCTTTATATATTGTTATTATGTTATATAGTTATTAACGAATATATCATTTTTATTTCTTTCATAACTAATTTATATTATTTTATTACTATTTATTCTTTCATAACTAGTTTTTATATATGGTTGTTTATATATTAACCAATATATTTCAGTATTATTATCATTTTTATGTTTTTATTTTTTCTTTAGTAACTAATTTGTATATATTTAATCTATTTATGAGTATATATTATTATTATTTATTTAATTGCTTATTTTTATTATTTATTTTTATTTAACTATCAACTTTCATTTACCTTTGGTATATAAAAGATAGGTCTCCATTATAACTAATTCCCATTTAATAAAAAATTTTAATTATTAAATTATACATGTAACCCCCTTCTAATAACATTTTTTCTATTTAATTATATATAGTCAATTTTGACTTTTTGACTGTCCCTTGGTCAAAACTAGCCGTTGATCTAGGTAGCTGTTGGAGGCCCTGCTCAGACTATTTAATTTGCAAAGCTGGATCTGTTTCTTCAACTTGTCCTGACGATGAGCCACACTTGCTGGTTCGAAACGCGTCGACAAAGATCTCTCTATATGTGATTTATGCCGAAGCTCCTCTTACAAATGTTATGGATCACAGAAGTCTCAATTTAACAAGAAATCAAATATTTGAATGCAAAATTACCACAGAAAATATACATAGCATCTGAAAACCCAAATCTACTAGAAAAAATTAAAACTAACAGACCTAACAAAACACAACAAGTGTAAAAGCCTGAATGGACTACCTCCTTGATGAAAATTCAACTCAAATTTTCAATTAAATTGGTCATTTGTTATTGAGAGCATAGACCAAAAGTGTAAAAGAACAAAGATTCAGAGCCACTGAAATAGCAATATGCAAGAAATGGTCAACATACATCCCCTGCAGACAAAAACGCAGGGCCACAGGTAATGGCTCCAATAGTGAACATGAACAAAAATGAACAAGTGTTCATTATAATATTGTCCATAAGAGGGGCCAAAATGGCCCTCTATACATCCATGCATACACTGTCATTGGAAATAATTGGCACCATAAACCCTACATACCCCAACATTTCTAACCATAAAAAGAAAGCAGATCCACACCAATCTATTTAATGGCATCTAAGATGGCCAGAGATCACCAGAAGCGGGAAAGCCAATGCACACAAAACCCTAAAGACAGACAAAACCCTAAACTTGCAAAACCCTCAAAACCCTAAACCTGCAAAACCCTATGAAATGCAACGAGAGACTGACCGAACGCAAAGCGACTGAAACTCCAAGAGAAAAAATAACAAAATTTCCAATAGGAAGGTGAGGTGTTGAAAAACACAGAAGGTGAGGTGTTGAAAAACACAGTGGCAATGGCTGGTAGGATTTTTCCTACCGGATAGACGTAGAAGCCATGTCCAAGCGTCTTTCATGTCGAAACCTTCTCCAGAGCTCTTTAGACGTTCTCCAGAGCTCACCAGACCTGCAACCGACTTGGAAAACATGCAAAAATAGGAAATTAGGCGATGACATAAATATTATTTATAATGTGAAACAAAAATCATCAAAAACCTGTAAATTTACCTGTAACCTCGAACTGGCTAGAGATTGGCACTGGCTCCTTCCCAAACAACAGGCCGCGTGAATGAAACAACCACCAAGGTATGTGCAAACCCTCGGTGGTCCAGAACGAACAAGACTGGTAGGCGGAATGAAACAAGAACAACGGAAACCCTGTACAGATAATGAGCGTGTGCAAGCAGTTAAGCAAGGTTAGCAGGCCAACAATGGCAGACAAGCTGCACAGGAAATGGACCCGTCCCGCGCCATTGTCAGTGGAGTGCTTCGCCCAAACATCGGACCCAAACAGAAATACACAGAGCAGAGCAGACATCGCGGCAAACAGGCGGAAGCAAGAGGCGGGAAGGGTTAAAATTAGTGTTATAAACCTTGACACCCACCACAACACGTGGCGTAACACGTTGGGCAGGTGTCGTACGAGTGCCTGTGGGAGCCACGTGCCGCTAGCTGAGGTGGAGGGGAGGGCGCACAGGTAATGGTGTCCCTCCCCTAGTGAGAGTAGCTACGGAGGATCCACATCAGGGAGGTCGGATAGTGTGATTAACCAGTCACAATCGTTTGTCAGCACATCATTTGTGTCATCGACCTCCACACAATATCATCCTCCAATTACTTAATGTTGTCACCATCACTTAAATGGAAACCGGGCGATTATCTTTTCTAAATGTATCCAATGTAATTTTCCATAAGATACGGTTGCCATATGATTTATCTATAAGATTTTTTTATAGGAGATTAAAAATGTTGAATTATTATTATTATTAGATTAGCATTATGTGTTGATATATTAAGATAGATATATTTTAAATATATTTACAATTATATTAGTAAATGTAATTAATATAGACAAATAAATTTATGCCGACCACATTAATAATTTTTAAATGTATAATGTAAAAATAATTATTAAAAATTAACTATCTCTAATTATTAATGATAATGTAAATAACAACCATATATATATATAATATTAATATTGTAATATTATAATATAATATTAATATTGTAATATTATAATATTATATTAATAGTTATATAACATAATATAATAATATATATTAATAATAAGAATAGTATTAATTATATTATAGTAATATAATAATAATAATATATTATAATACTATTATAATAATATTATAGTATATTAGAAATATTAAATATATATGGAAATTAAATTGAAATATAATATAATTATATATATTATAATATTAATATTTGGTGTATAATATAAATATTAATATTAATATTGGTTAATCATCTTAATATTATTTGATTTTAGACTTTTGTGATCCATGTTGAATTTGATAAGTCTTTCGGATTAAGATCTTGTATGTTGCAACAACTTATAATGTGATTAATCCCAAACACTAATCAAACATCTTAATATTACTATTAATATATTAATATTAAATATTAATAGATAAATATTTAATAAAATCAAAAGATGATAATTATTAAAAGTTTAAAAGATTACTAAATCCAATATTTATATATTTATTAATATTATATTATATATTAAAACAAATATTATATATATTTTTAATATAATTGTCAATATATTTTATATATTGATTCGGAGTATATCAATAACATTAACTATATATAAGCCATATATTAAACTAAAATATATTATACTATTACTTCATATATATATCTATCTATCTATATATATATATATATATATATATATAAAAGAGAATATTTTATATATTAATATATAAGATTATATTATTTAATAATAAACCTTAGGGTTTAAACCCTTATATATTAAACTTTAGGGTCTATTAATCCCTTGTATTTTAAATATTGATTTCAAGATATTAATAATTCCTAGTAATTAATATTTTAAATTCAACTAATTAATAAATTAGAGGGATTAAATTATAAACCCAAGAAATTATTAATATTATAAATCAAAGCGATTGAAAAAGCCAAAGGTTTAATATTATAAACCCGATGAATTAGTAATCCCAAGGGATACATATTATAAACGTAAAGGATCAACAAACCCAATAAATCAATATTAAAAACACATGGGATTAATAAGACCTAAGAAACATTTTAAACCTAAGGGATTAATAAACCCATATTAATTGTAATAGCCCTCGGTTAAAAGTTCAGGTAATAAAAGTTAATAAATTCAAAATAAGACCATGGTTAAAGGACACTTATTCCAAGTTGAATGCGGGCAAAGATATGCTATTGGGCATCACTTGATGTGTTTATGGGTAAACAGAAATTGGCAAAAACAATGGCTAAGGCATGCATTAAAAAGGAAAAAATGTATTTTTGGCATTTTATTTATGAAAATAAAGGAAATTAGGAGAAAAAGAAGGTGAAAGGTCACAGGTTGCATGTGAAGAGGAAATTGAAGGAAAATTGAAGAAATTAGAAGAATGAATAATAAAAAGACCTTAGAGCATCAATTGGGAGTCTTTTGTATGTTCATTTTAAGAATTAATCTCAAAGAGGAGAAGAGTGCCAAGAAAAAATAAGATCAAACAAGCAAAGGAAGGAAAGCAAGGAAAGAAAGGACAAGGAAAGGAAATGAAAAAAAAGATCAAGAAAGGAAAGGTTGGCTCAAACAGCGTCAGCAAGAATACATGCAGGGAATAGACTCCATGTATGATTTCCTAGCTGGTTTTGACATGCATGGTCTGTGCATGTTGGTATTTTGTTCTCTTGTTGTCGGTGGCATGTTTTGCTTGGTTTTGACAGTGGATTTTAGCATTGCCTTGCCATTTCTGGATGGCCATGGTGTGATTGGAGGTGGTCTCAGGAAAATTCCTAAGGGCCTAAGAATCCCTTGACTGGTAATGGCAGGATACACAGTAAATCTTGAGGGTAGAGACAGGAAAATTCCTCAAGGATGGTGAAGGAATCCGGAGGAATTCCAAGCTCGGTTTGGTTTTGTGATCTCAGGACCGGTTTAGGTGAGATCACGGTATGGTGAGGGTGGAGGTGGTTTAACCTCTAGATTCCCTTGGTTGTTTCTGGATTGGTTTATCCATGAGATACCACATTCATGCTTGGAATATGGAACATGGGTGACTGGCTGAAAGAAAGATTTGGTTCAACCATGTCTATGGTTGGGTGGTACGTGGAAGTCCTAAACTTGGTTGGCTCTTGCCTATGTTTAATGAAAGCTAAGTTCTCATGCTTTGATTGGTAAATGTACTTGTTATTATGTGGCTTTAATGGTTGTTCTCTTATTGTTATTGATATGGTTATATGCTGGTTATAAGCATGGTTATGTGACAGTTCTCAGTCATGGCTCTTTTCATGTTTTTACTTGTAACTGAAAGAATAATGGATGCAAGACCTAATTGATGTTAAGACAACTAATGTGAGAAGGTGGTGACCCTTCTTGTTAAGTCTCAGATGAGTTTTCAGTCCCTTATATTCAAACTTGCATTCATGACCTGTAGGTTGCATATCTACCAAGTGTTTGACGGAATGTCAGTCCCAGTTGGGGATGGTCAGGTCTAGTCCTGGTGTTAGTTTTTGGTTTACAAGCATTGTCCTTATGTATTTTATGAATTCTGGAAGTCACATGGATTTCTAGGCAGAGGCTTAGCCCCAACCCTGGAAAATAACCTTAAATTCTGTAGTCGCTGGCACAACACTGGCATGAAAAGTCCACAGTCGCACTCATACAAGCTCATGGGAGTGACTGGGACCCATAGTCACATGGATGCCTTGGCAAGGGAGTGACTGGGGGTGAAACTCAGGGAAAAGTTGAGTTGTCTCAGGGGATGGACTCCTGGAGGGGTTGGGATACTCCTAGAGGGTCTGTGGCACCTGAGGGAAGTCAGTAAGGTCTGTTATGTCGACTCCATTTCCTTAAGGTCACCTAGGAGGTTGAGTCTTGTCATAGTAGCCCCTCATCTCATGTTTACCCTGGGTAAGCCAGTGAAAGTGGGTAGATATGAGGGGAGGTGTCATTACATTAATATTATAAACCTAACGAATTAGTAAACCCAAGTGATTATTATTATAAAACTAAGGGATCAATAAACCCAAGGGATAAATATTGAAAACCAAAGGAATTAATAAACATTAGGAATTAATATTTTATACTCAAGGGATTAATAAACTCAAGCCATTTTTTAATTTATTTTTGGTTGTCTGTGATCCTCCACGCTTGACCTGTGGCTTGAGGAGTCATGACCCAGGGGCATTTAAGATGTCAAAGTCACCCTGAGATCTCACCCTGCCTCGGCCACACCACTAGAGACAACGTATTTGAACGCCAATCCTGATATTTGGATACAGCTAGGAGAGGAATCTCGCCAAGCTAATGTTGTTCTACTCAAAACTATTCAGCAACTGCGTGTTGAGATGAGAAATTTAAGAACAGACAATGAACGAATATGACTAGAACAGGAAATAATCCTTAGAAGTTTGTCCAATCGACAAAACCAATGAGATCCAAACCCTAGTGCGAAAGATAGAGAGAAAACTCCAACAACTCAGCATGGGGAAGAGAATGTCGAGTCAGCGGAAAAACATGGGGAAGACGAAGAAGGGCGTTCAGAAAACGTCTCTAACCAATGCAAGACAAAAAAATAGAAATCTGAATTACAAGGAGAATTTAAATAGATTAAATTGTCCCTCTTTGAAGGGGAATCTGTAGAGGCAGCAAAAGCTTGGTTAATTGACATGAACAAATACTTTCAGATCTATGACTACACTAATAAATTGAAGGCACGTTTGGCAGTCTATCAGTTACGAAGTAAGGCTACCCTTTGGTGGGAAGAAATCAAAACGGTGAGAAAAATCAATGAAGAACACGTTACATGGACGAAATTTCAAAATAATTTCAAGGATAAGTATCTAACTAAACGTTATTATGACGAAAAAGCAAAGGAATTTCACGAGTTAAGATTGGGAACCTTAACCATGGACAAATATGTGAAATGATTCACCTCCTTACTGTGCTATGTGCCTTATATGCAAGAAGAAAAGGCCAAAATTCAACGTTTCATCAGTAGCTTACCCAATTTCATGAAGGAGAAGCTTGAGTTTGATTACCCAAGAACCATGGATGATGCGGTGCGAAAAGCCCACATCTGCTACCAGCAAATGAGACAGAAGAATGAGGGACCTAAGGGGGGATTGAACAGGAAGGGAAGGAATCTGATCCCAAACAGACAAACAAAATTTACTAATGGAATAAATTTACAGCAAAAACCTCTCAGTAGATTTCCAGCTAGAAACCAACCCAAAGCTGCATATTTTGAGAATAGACAACCAGAAGGAGTTAATAAATCTGTTAACGACCAGCAATCAAAATTGCCTCTGCAATGCTGGGGATGCGGAGAACCCCACTATTACAAAAAGTTCCCACATAAAGCAAGGACGGAACAACTATCAAACATGCAAGAAGCTTCCACGGTTGGTGAAGTGGTGAGGAGCATGCCTAGAATTAATGTTGCTCTGGACAACCATCAAGCAGAATACCAGCCCACCATGATTGAATGTGAAGGTATGATTGCTAAGCAACCTATCTCTGTTTTGTTTGATCCCAATGCTAGCCTAAGCTATGTTAGTCCTAAGGTTGTAGAAAGTTGCCAACTGCAGAGCAGTAAGTTTCCAAAACCATGGTTAGTTCAACTAGCCACCGGGGCAAAAATAAGGGTAATTGCAAAAACAGAACGTTGTCCCATAACAATTTCAGGCCAACCCATTTATGTTGACCTTAATATACTCCCTTTGGGTTCATACGATATTTTAATAGGGATGGATTGGTTGGAAAAATGTTGGTCCCTAGTTGATTGCAAGTAGAAAACTATCAGTTTTATCACTGAGTCAGGTCAAAGGAAAGAACTTCAAGGAATCAAGACAAATACCAAGTTACGGACCATCACTGCTAGTCAGCTAGGAAAATGTATTAGGAAAGGTTGTCAGATATATGTTGTCCAGGTGGGATTTACGAATTCTAAAAATAAAATGACCTCCTTGGAAAATATTCTTGTTATTCAAGAATTTGCTGATGTATTTCCTGAATCCATTCCTAGATTACCACCCAAACGTGATATTGATTTCACCATCGAACTAATTCCAGGTGCAGCCCCTATATCGAGGGCCCCTTATCGCATGAGCATACCTGAGTTAACAGAACTTAAGATGCAGCTTCAAGAACTTTTGGACAAGAAGTACATCTGCCCCAGTGTGTCCCCTTGGGGATCCCCTATACTGTTCGTACGAAAGAAAGACGGAACTCTGAGATTATGCATCGATTATCATCAGTTAAATAAACTGACCATCAAGAATAAATATCCCTTGCCACATATTGACGATCTATTTGATCAGGTGCAAGGAGCCAAAGTATTCTCAAAGATCAATTTAAGGTCTGGTTACCATCAAATAAGGATAAAAGAGGAAGACATTTGCAAAACTGCATTCCGAACTCATTATGGTCATTACGAGTTCGTGGTGTTTCCGTTTGGCCTTACAAACGCCCCAGCCACGTTTATGAGTTTGATGCATGGTATTTTCCAGCCCTATCTTGATAAATTTGTACTAATTTTTATTGATGACATTTTAATATACTCCAAGAATCAGGAGGAGCATGAACAACATCTGAGGATAGTATTGCAAACTCTACGGGAGAATCAGTTATATGCTAAATATAGCAAGTGTGACTTTTTCAAGAGTCAAATTCAGTACTTGGGTCATGTTATATCAGTAGAGGGAATAGCAGTGGACTTGGAAAAGATCAAAACCATTACGGAATGGACCGTTCCAAAGAATGTTGCGAATATCTGTCATTCCTGGGTTTGGCATGGTACTACCATTGGTTCATTGAAGGATTTTCAAAAATTGCATTTCCAATGACTTCATTGCAGAAAAAGGGACGTACTTTCCGATGGACAACTGAATGTCAGCAAAGTTTTGAAAGGCTAAAAAACCTACTTACCACAACACCCGTGTTAAAGGTAGCAGATCCGGAAAAGTCTTTCGTGGTTTGCATGGATGCTAGTAAAGAAGGTGTTGGCGGAGTGCTGACACAAGAAGGAAAAGTTATTGCTTATGAATCACAGAAATTAAAGGATTATGAGCAGCGATATTCTGCTTACGACCTTGAATTAACAGCAGTAGTGCATGCACTTAAAATGTGGTGATACTACATGTTGGGGAAGAAATTTCTATTGTTAACAGATCATAACAACCTTACCAATTTCTTTAACCAGTCTAGCTTAGATGCTCGACAAGCCAGATGGACAACATTCTTGAGTGAGTTCGATTTTGAAATGAAACATCTAAAAGGTAAGGAGAATTGAGTGGCCGACACATTGAGTAGGAAATTACATTGTATTTATGAGGTCCAAATCAGTCAGGTATGCTCAAATATCCTGGAAATCATAAAGGAAGCCTCCATCAAGGACCCAGAATATACTTTTCTTTGGCAACAAGCAAGGGAAGCTCAGTTGAAAAAGGAAATATCAGATTTCGAAATAAATTCATAAAAGGCACCTCACCTTCAAAAACAGAATATATGTTCCTAACCAAAATTCTGTTAAACAATTGATATTGGATGAGTTCCACAGGAAACCATGTGCTGGCCACCCAGGGTACCAAAAGCTATTTTCAACCATCAAGAAGGGGTATTTTTGGCCCGGGTTAAGGAAAGATGTAACCGAGTACTTGTCCAAATGTTTGGAATGTCAGTTGGTAAAGGCAGAACATCAACATCCCGCTGGTTTGTTGCAACCATTGCCCATCCAGAGTGGAAATGGGAGACCATATCTTTGGACTTCATCACCAGCTTACCTTGTACCAAAAAGAAACACAACTAAATTATGGTGGTGGTGGAAAAGTTGAGCGAAATTGCTCAATTTATACCTGTAAAATCCACTTATAAACCTGTGGAGATCACAGACATATTTATGAGGGAAATTTTTCGTTTGAACGGAATACCCAAGGTGGTAATTTCTGATAGGGATGTAAAATTTACATCTACATTATGGAAAACCCTCTTTTCCGGATTGGGTACCCAAATCCAATTTAGTACAGCTTACCATCCTCAAACGGATGGACAAACCGAACGAGTGAATCAAGTACTAGAGGACATGTTACGTATGTTTTTGATGCAACGACCACATAAGTGGGAGGACTATCTCCACCTAGTGGAATTTGCTTATAATAATGGACATCATGAGTCACTGGGCATGAGCCCTTTCGAGGTGTTATATGGGAGAAGGTGCAAGGTGCCCATAGGTTGGAATAGACCAGTGAATAAACTAGCTTTGGGTCCTTACATGCTTGCAGAAATGGAAGAGAAGGTTAAGAAGGTCCGATAAAGTCTAAAGGCATCCCAAGACAGGCAGAAGATGTACGCAGGTAAAAAGAGGACATACTGAGAATTTTGGATAGGGGATCATGTATACCTAAGAGTAAAACCCCTGAAAATTTACCTACAATGGAGGGGTTGTGCCAAGTTAGCACCTCGGTACTGTGGACCCTTCCAAGTCTTGGAAAAGATTGGATCTGTAGCGTACAAGCTCGCATTAGCAAGCCATATCCGGGTCCACAATGTTTTCCATGTTTCATTACTAAAAAAAGTATGTGTACAACCCTCAACATATAATTAGGTGGGAAAATATTCAGGTAATCAGTTAAGTAGAATACATAACTTCTGACAAATTGTTTTGAGGAAGTGGTGACTGTGGATTGTGTATGTGCAGGTCGAACCGGAAGGAGAGTTTCTGGCAGAACCTCTTCATATTCTCGATCGAAGAGAAACCAACTTGTGAAAGCGAGCCATCACCCAGGTTAAAGTGTAGTGGAAGCACTTTGGCCCGGATGAGGCCACCTGGGAAGAAGAGGGATTCATGCGGGAAGCCTATCTGGCGTTGTTTTCTTAAATTAAAAGAACACTAGGGATGGTGTTCCTCTTATGGGGGGGAGATGTAACACCCCAAGCTGCATAAACAATTACTGTGATTACTAAGCTTCATTTTACCTTTTACTGCATTAATTTTCTTATGTTATATTGTTAAGTGATAAATGACTGAGGCTGGAAGGCTTGGATATTTTCTTTTATTACCTAACTAATGGATAAATTAGGAGTTAAGGTATTTTTTACAAAAGACTGTTTGAAACAAGTTAAAAGAAAATATTAAAAGAAATAGTTGCTCATCTGTTCCTAGAAAGAAAGGGAATATAGAGATGGGAAGAAGTCGAGAGGGGGATCATTCCTTGAGCTGGGTGAAATAGACCAGTGGGAAAAATGCTCCAAAACAGTCTACGAGGTATAGGACTTGAGGCTGGACAGTGAGTCTTGAGGCCCAAGGTACCCGACCGTAGCTGGACTTATTTTAACTCTGACAAAGAAGGAAGTGCTCGGGGGAGAGTCTGGATGTAATCGCTAGACTCACGGTTGGGAGGAGAGACTGTCCAGACAGACATAGAGTTGTATGTTTACAAGTCCTTTAACAGATAAGTAATTCCAGTCTATATCTAGAAATTGCTGACAGAATGCAAAGTTATAATAAGTAATTTGATAGAATTATTTCCAAGAGGAAAAATTGCATACAATGCATATAGGCAGTGCACAGACTTGAAATGCCTACATTCAACATAACTAATAGTGAAAGATTACAGTTAAGTATTGCCTGGTCTAGTAAATTACCGCATTATATAGATATGCAAACTCTGGAATTTATAAGAATAGACTTTTATGATAAAATGTACAGACTTCTGAATAAATAGAAGAAACAAGGTGCAGAAGGTCAGTAATTTCTGCCTAAACTAGAGATCATTACCCTATCATTTTGTGTTTACTTTTAAAAGGAAAATATAGAAATAACCTTTACTAGCCAATATGATGACAAATAAAATTAGTAAGAGAAATACCAGTATAGGAAGTGCTTTATTTATAAGAGATAATAAAGGACTGAATTAAATAACGTTCTTTAAGTTAAACAGAAGTCTATAACTTCTAAAAGACCTGAATCAATCACAAAGTACCAGTATTGGCTCGTCGGCCTGAAAACCTCATAACCCTAAAATAGCAACAAACTATAAGGACTGGAATCAATCATGAAATTACAGTATTGGCTCTTCGGCCGGAGGGTCTCATAATCTTAACACAACTAAACCCTTAATTCATTAAACATAAATATCTGTTGTTGTCTTTCCAAGAAACATAGACCGCAAACAAAACTCATAACAAAGTAGTGTCAGAATTATATGAAGCACCGTGCACTAGGATTAACAACCTAAATCCTTTAATACAAACAAAAGTATGATTCGTCAGTTTTGGCATTAGGTCGCGACTTGTCAAACAACTTCCTACACAATCTGCTTTAATCTATGACTATAACCATTTAGTGAACCGGAAAGGAGTTTCCAACCTATGACATAAACGAAAATCCATGAGCCCTTAAAAGGGAATACGAGTAACACTGTTGAGACCACGCTTCGAGCAAACCAGTTGCAGAGTAATGTGTAGAGTACTTGTAAGCAAGAACCGCAGTCTCAGGAAACTATCCAAGTCAAAAATCCGCCAAAACCAGAGATTCAAGTAATGCTGAGGAAGTGGGATTTTTACCTGAAGCTGACGAACTCCTATAGATGGCGACCCTCCTGCTTTTCCTGCAAGAGGCGTTGGTCAGTAAACCCTGAATCAAACACTGTTAGTAAGCTCTGGAAATAAATGAGCATAAATGGAGACAAAATCCAACTCACCTTCTAGAAGTCGATCAGGGTTCTGGCCACTAGCCATGGAATCCGCAAACATTGATGCCACCCTTGGATGATGGGAGGAACTGGTTAGACACCACACTATACCAAACGCTGGAGAAAGAAATACAAACCCCACAGCTTTGTAAATTGAAATTGAACAAGGTCATGAAAATTAAGCTACCTGATGGTGTGACTATGCTGAAAACCTCCATTACGCGCAACAGAGAAGGGTTCGAATCAACCTGAAGCTGCCAAGGGCCAACAGAGTTGCAAAGCTGCAACAAGAAAAAGCCCAAATGAAACCATAGTCGGTTGGGCGCAGGAGTTTTGGGTAGATGGCTACACCCGAACTCTTTTCCACCGTCGGATCGCCCTCCAAAAACCCATGGAAGTAGATCGAGCCAAGTGTCACAGGCAAACCCTTGCCTCTGCCAAATACATGCATCCAGATATGTCGAGATTGTGCCACTGGAACTAAGAGCAAGAAGCATTTAACATGGGTCAGGTCGAGGACAGTAAGACCACTCAGGTGCCATGTGAAGAATAAATGTGATCTAATGTAAACCTTAATTCCCATATCGCATGGAGAATAATCAAATCAATTAGCATTAAATTACAAGGCGCCATTAACGATAACGTAACAGTTGTCAAGCTCATACATAGTAAACTAATGTTTGCAAATTTACATGTAGAGATATTCTATTTCCGTAGTATGTAAAATGTTTTTTTCATAATTAAATGTTTTGTGGTGGTACATTATACAGGTGAATGATTCTAAGTTGGAATTGCAATTAGAAGAAAAATCATCACATATAATAGTTCACTAGTTTAATTTTATAACATAGATTTTATTTTATTTTTTTAAATGAAATGTAGGTTAATTGTGTTCAATTAGAAAATTAGAGAATGTTATTATTTCTATTAATTTTTTTATTTCTACTTAATATACAAAAGAATAGTGACCATAAATAAATACATTTCCAGCCCGTTGACCAGAAATAAATGTTCGCATAATAAATATTGCAACTAAGCAGATTATCTGAATTAATCTTTATTTAAGTCACTCATTAAAATTTATGATATACAACTTATAAACAACTTCGAACATTATTGGTGGGAAGACATGGGCACAGCAGTCAAGGAGGGAGGATGGATGTCGCATTATTTGTTGGAGGACATCAGAACACCAATCGAAGGAGGACATCCCTTTATTTCTTGGACGCCATCAACACAGCAGTCAAGGAGGGAGGACACCTGCAGACGCTGCACGCCAGTTGACGATGGCAATATAATAGCAGGAGTCTTTAACGCGACTTTTTGAAAGCCTTTCCGGCGATTTTTTCCAGTGAAAATCCGGCAGTAATTTATTGGAATCCAAGTTTGATAGCTAATTTCTGCACAATGAAACCGTCCCAGGGGTTTTTAAGGGTGCTGAATCCGAATATGCAGTTAAAAAACCATTTTAACTGCAACAAATCATGATTTCATCTCAATTTCTTCCGCCGGATTCAGTCACCGGAATCTCAAAAAGTCGCATTATAGACAACTCCAATACAATATACCGATTTGTTGATAATAATTAAGTGGAAAAGGGTTGTTTAACCCTTATATTGTCTTTGGAGTTTTAAATCAGGTTAAATATGTTTAATTATCATATTGTTTTTCTTTGGAGTTTTAAATCAGGTTAAATATGTTTAATTATCATATTGTTTTTCTCGGTATATTATTTAATTATCATATTGTTTTTCTCGGCATATTGTTTAATTATCATATTGTTTTTCTCGATATTCTTTAGAGCAACTTCACTCACATTTTCTATTTTAAAGAAAAGAGAGTAAAGAAATTTCATATTTTAGTTGGGTTTTTACCGGTAAGGGTTTCTAAATTGTATCCCAGGATAATTTTAAGAATGAAAATTTATCTTAAAAGTATACAAAATTTGGCAAATCTTACTTGTCTTTAATCTACACATTGTAACATGTTTGGTGATATTTTTGTAAAAATATTCAATTGTCTAATGATTTTATATAGTCTCTATAAAGTTTTGGTGATTTTCAAGGTAAAATGATTTCAACCAATAAAATTTGGGTAAGCCTTTCTAAATTTTGGAAAAGGCATGAAAAACTAGCAAAGTTACCAAAATTAACCTTCAATTTTTCCCTAATTACATTTATTATAAATATAATTGGATATATATATTTTTATTGTCCATATTTATTACATTTTAACTAATTTAATAATTTTAACATAAACAATAATTTTAACATAAACATAAAAAATAAACCACATAAAAATTAAAACTCACAGTAAAAAAATTGATTAATTTTTCAAATTTCTTGTATGAATGGTTCTAATATAAGACAAAAAAAAAAAAAAAAATTTATAAATTACAACTACATGATACATACCATTAACCATTCAGATTTAATTTTGAGACGAATGGTTCTAATAATAAAAAGTCGACAAAAAATTATAAACTACAACTACATGATAAATAACATTACCATTCAGATTTAATTTTGATTGTAAAAGAATAAAACAAAATGTTTTAAATATGGTGCGAAAATAAATACGTATCTTATAACCTCTTAAGCCTATTTTTTTAGATTTATAAAATCTCTTCTCCTTTTTCTTATACACGTATTTTCATTACTTATATTTTGTGACATCTTCAAATATTTTTCGCAATCTCCTCCTCTCCCTCATATCTATATATTTTGATTTAGTAGATGTCCCACATTTTAATTTGCGCGTGTTTTAGGGATGTAGTTATGGGAATTGAGTCGTGTAACATAGGATTCTTTTAGAATTTTACCATGCCCATCAAACTTTTTTATAACGTTATCCTCTTTTGGTAAAGAGTTTGGAGTGTTGTTTCGTGTGAGGCTTAAAATTAGATTTTTTGAATCCTAGATTATGAAAGGTTTAAAAGGATCAACTCCTTTAGTTGTGACAGTGTAATTGTTGATTTTTATTTATTAAAGAATGAAAGATAAAATTTATTATAATTTTTTATATTAAGGAAGATAAAGATGCCCATATAAGTTTATAATTAATAATAGTTAACATAAATTTAATAATAGTTAGCTGTGTTAGAAAATTGAAACATAATGCTAACAAGAAGACTAAAATTACTTTGGAAGAAAAATGTACAAAGTAAGGATAAAAAATCAAGTCCTAGCAATGAGGTCTTGTTAGGTACCCACGTATAAAATAGATTCTCACAAATAGACAAAAGGAAAAAAACTCATAAGGAACAACTTCTTTCCAAAAGAGAAAATATTCTAGCATTGAAAAAGGGCATTGGAGATCTAACTAAAAATCTCATAATGATGCAATGAATGGAAAGA
Source organism: Pinus tabuliformis (assembly GCA_031772625.1). Lineage (NCBI taxonomy): Eukaryota > Viridiplantae > Streptophyta > Pinopsida > Pinales > Pinaceae > Pinus > Pinus tabuliformis. The sequence goes on from CM062805.1 coordinate 1,032,865,313, forward strand.
GTAGGAGAGCTATGGAGTGTGAAACTTCCAATTGCAAAGTAAGTAATTTGAATTAACTTGGTTACATTATGAAGCATAAGAGGTTTTGTTATAGAGGCAAAATGACAAACGATTAGCCTATGACTTCAATATATTTACAAATTCTTGCACTCCTTTGTTTAATTTCACATTATGAGATATAGTTTTTATCCTAAGTGTGCATTAGATCTTATTAGCCTATCTCTTGATGAGATGCTAATGCGAGAGAAAATGAGGGGGTTTTATTCATGTATTATAAATTGTATGACTAGAATGACTATTGTGAATAAAGAAAATATCGTTTGAAGCCATTTCCACCAAGTGATTTTGTCTCTTATCATGCCATGTGTTCTTCTTTTAACATGGTATTAAAGCTCCTTTAGTCTTAAGGGGCATATTAATTCCATCATACTTTTATGTGAAGGCTATTGAAGAGACTGTGATGAATTTTCTCCATGGTATTGATTCATGAGAGAATAATAACACTACATATTCTAATAAAATTATAAATCTACATCCATTTGGCACTAAAACAACAAAATAAAGTAATCACTCTTTCATTCCCTTTCTAGTCTTCGTAATCTCATTTTTTATTTATGATATATATTATGTAAGATTATAGATTTGATATACTAATTGTGTGAATGTTTTAGGCTCAAAACTTTATCTACTCTTAATGGTCACATGTTTTGGGCACCTAAAAATCTCTTTCTTTGAAATCAAGTTATATGTAAAGAAGAATGCTATGTCACCAAATATTGGAACATATAGGTGAGAAGGGATTTCAAGGATTGAAAAATAAATATCTTGTTGAAGGACTAAATAAGTGTGCTCTTGAATTTGATTTTTGTGAGAATTTCATATATGGAAACTAATTGTGCTCAATTTTTTCACAGTTCTCGTAAATCTTCTGAGTTGTCGTACTTAATTCATCTTGATTTATTTGGTCCAATTAAAGTTCCTTCAATTTCAATGACTTTGTATTATATTTTATTTATTGATGATTATTCTAAAAGGATTTTCATGTATTTAAGGAGTTTAAAGATCTCTTGGGAAATTAGATTGATAGCAAGATTAAGGTGTTGAGGATTACTTTTGGTGGTAATTTTTATTTCGCGAGGTTTGATAAGTTTTTTTAAGGAGAATGGTATTAATGGAAATTATACAAATCCATACACCCCTCAATAGAATGGAGTTACAAAATGAATGAACAAAACATTGATGGAGGGAGCTTGGTGGAGACAACTTAAAGGAGAATATATAGATAGAAGTAGTTGTTGTTGCATGTTAATTTATGAACATGTCTCCCACATCAACTCTTGTGCATAAGACCTCTATGGAGGTTTGGACAAGCAATAACCCCTCACTTCAACATCTTCATGTTTTTCACTATGAGGTATATGCTCATGTGCCCAAGGAAAAGTGGTTAAACATGGATAACAAGGCTATGAAATGTATCTTCATTTTCGATGGCATTGGTGTGAAAGGGTACAATATTTGGGATCTTATAGCTAGAAATTTTTTGTATAGAAGGAATGCTATTTTTAAATAAGTCAAGTCCTCTCCTAATGGCATATTTAGAAGAGGATGAGAAGAAGTTGGTGATTCATCTACCACTCAATATTAAGAGATATGAAAAAAATTCAACAAACATTTCATGATGGACTTGATTAGGACGAGGGTTCAAATCTTTTGAAAGTGGAGGAACAGAATCCACCTGCAACTTTAAGGAGGTCCATGTTTCAAAGAAGAAAACTAGACAAGTATAATTATAATTCTTCTGATTTTATTTATGTGCTAAAAATAATGAGCCTACAACCACAAAGGAGGCACTGGAAATAGAAGATAAAGAGTCTTGGATATTGGCCATGGATGATTGAATGGTTGCAGATAGAGAGAATTATACATGGGACTTAGTACCTTCACCTAATGGACATAAATGGATATTCAAAAAAATATATATTTAGAAGGAAATGTTGAAAAGAATAAGGCAAGGTTCATTTAGAAATAATGTTCTATGCTAAGGGGATATAATTTGGTGAGATGTTATCCCCATTTACTTAATTGGAATCTATTAAGCTCCCATTATTTGTAAAAGAAACTTTTGTTTTGAATATAGACATGGTGAATTTAAGGAGGAGATCTATATGACATAGCCGTGACACTACATTGAAAAAGGTGAAGAGCCTTTGTTTTTCAAAATAAATAAAAAAATAAAAAAAAACAAAAATAATAATAATAATAATAATAATAATAATATAATTTAATTAAACTACTCATAGAATGTGACACCAAAAGTTTGATTCTTTTGTGTTGTGATTTGTATTTCTATGATCCAAATAAAATTTTTATATGTATTACAAACACAAGGGTGGTCATTTCCTTGTTATCACTTTACATGTAGATGATATGTGTGATGACCCCGTAGAACATGTAATTATGAAAAGTTACTGTGGTAAGAAACTAATGTGAATTGTTAATTACTGTTGCTAAATAATATTATTTTATTTATGAAATGGAAAATATATTTTTGGAAAATGCTGGCAGCCTCCTGGGGGAGGATTTCTAAAGAAAAGGAAACAGTTATGAAACTGAAAAAGAAACTAACCCTTCACACAAGAAAAGTCCTGGGAGGGAAAACCCCTGGGCTGTTGTGACAGACAGGGGAGGAAAAATTCCAAGAAAGGAAAAAAGAAAGAAAGGAGGGTTAAGTCTGGTAAGGACCAGATAACCCTAGCACAGAAGGTGCATGAGTCTTGTTGAGGGCTGCAGGCCTGCAAGACAGCTCGGGGGGAGAATCCAACGTACTGATGGATCTCAAGGTTGGGTGGATAAGAGCAAGTATGTAAAATGCAGGTGAACTTCTGGAGCGTTAACTCTTGTAACTGGTAGACCAGGTATGAGTTATTCACCAGACTCAGATTTCTGTATTCAGTATACTGTGTGTATAGAAGGAAAGTATAGCTGAGTCCAAGTTTCTGTTGTTAACTAGATGGAAAAGTATACATGTAATATTATAAACAGTTTCTATGAGTATTTAGAACTGGCTATTTAAGACAAAACAATCAGAGACTATCTGCTATATACTTGCATATTAACTGTAAGAAATCGATGCATGTTAACTGTAAGAAATCGATGCATGTTAACTGTAAAGAAAGCGATGCATGTTAACAGTATAGAAACCAATGAACGTTAACTGTATAGAAGCCGAAGCATATCTGTATAAAACCTCACGAAGGTTCTTTAAGACCATAACAGTAGGCGGAGTACTTAAGTGCATGGTGGAAATATGCATTGAAATACTTAACAGCGGAAGATTCATTAGCAAACTATAACAGTAGAACGATTTATGGAAATAACAGGACGACACAGAGATATGTCGTATTTCTACAACAACCGAGAAACATATTGAAACTTTAGTGTTGTGCGTAGTATATAGTGAAGTCGTTACAAAGAAAACTTGTCAGACCCTATACCTAGGGTTTAAGTTTCATTCTGTACGAAAACAAGTAAAAGATAAACACTACATCATCGCAGAATACAAATGAATAATATCAGTAACAGTGTGAAGGCGACATGATGTCACCTGGTAACAGAACCGCTGTGGCAAACGGCCGCTTAACCGCCGTATACAGCCATGAATTAACAAGCGAGTATAGGGCTGTTATAACAAAACCCTTGAATAGAATACGACTCGACTCTGTGAACCAAGGAATAACAATAACCTTATAACCAGACGAGTTCAAATACATTCTGGAAAGCACGATCATATGCGTATAATCAAGACAAGCTGTTGATGCAAAATAAAACCAGACGAAGAGCATATACATCGTATTCACAGAGGAAAGGAAATATATATACATTAACACTGTGATAGACAAAACCCCCGAAGGTTATAACGGCAACCTGTTCATAAAATGTCCAGAGGGCCGAGAAAGACTCTGGCCTCTTCATAAATACAGATAAAACTTGAGAGATTATATTTAATACCCTTGACAGCAAGAGAACTGAAATAAGTAAATATCCCGACTTAAGTCGAATCTATTTGGTTCCGGCAAGGGAGGCCGTGAACTCTTAAAGAAATATACACAATCCTGGGCATATTGCCAAAATACATACACATCATAAGTCTGTATAAACCAAATAAGACGCAGGTCCCGGCATGGAAAGGCCGACCGCGATTCCTAACCAGGGTTTGGTCGAATGGAGGAACCCTGAGACAATAAATAAGAGATTGCCGTGAGGAACTCCTCAGGCCAAGGAAATCGATACAAGGAGACCCTCAAGTATAAACCCTCACCCATCAGGATAAACCGAGGCTCTGCATCAACTCATGATAGGATAAATACCTGAGAACACCTCGGTTGCATAACCTTTCCTTGAGCGGTAGGAGGACTGAGATGCAATCACCTGTACATAACAAACACATTGAAGTTAGTCATGAATGTATTAACCGGAACTGTTAAACCCTGCAGTATCAACGCACTGTATATACAAATGTTTTAACAGCTGTAATGAAAACTATGAATCGGCGGTCAGTTTACCTGAGGTAGCTGGCAAGACCTGGCATATGGTGCAGGTAAGGAGCCGCTGAGCTGAGCGAGCGTTCGGCCTCTCCAACAGGTGCAAATGAACCCGGAATAAGCGACTCGGTGGTATATAAAACCCGCTAAACCCTGAAGCGAATGTAAACCCTTAGATCTGTACAAGTGATCCTCACCGTCCATCCGAGTGGAGGATTGGCGCGCGAACCCCGGTGATTTCTCCGAGACTTCACATGGCCTCTGCACGGTGCTAGCCACCTGGCCAAGGTAGGTGAAGACATTTAAAATTTCCGTTCACACCTGGCACCGGAGTTGATCGGAACAGCAAGCCGGTGGACATGATAACCATTGACTTAAACCTTAGATGTGAAGGTCGCCCAATGATTCATATAACAATAAGTCAAGAGGAAACCTTATGTTAATAGGTTGAAATTTATATATGTGTAACCATGGCAGCACGTTCGGTACTTAAGAGCGAATTATATATATATATATATATATATATATATATATATATATATATATACATATATGTGTGTGTGTGTGTAGTTATTCTATGATCGAATATATGGAGGGTTATGAAGTAATAGGTTTTGCAATTAATTTTTTTTTTATTGGTATATTTACCGTGGAGTCGTGACAATGTGGTATCAGAGCAGAGGTTTCAAAACTGTGGCCTCTGGAGCAGTAAGATCCAATTGCATGGAAGACTATCATATAGTACATATATGAGGAAGAATTAATTCAGCTAACTGATTCTATGTTTATTAATTAGGAGATAAATACAGAAACAACAATCCGCTAACAGTCAACAATAAAGATGGAGGAAATGCAGGGACCTGACAGCATTCTTCGGGAAAATCCAGAGCTGTGGGTACAGCTTGGTGCAGAGACACGCAGTACCAATCTGGCGATACTAGAAACTGTTTAAGAACTGAAAAGGGAGATGGCACGTCTACGAGAAGACAACGCGCGATTGACAGTGGAGCAGGAAAGAATACTAAAGAGTTTGTCGGACAGACAAAATCCGCCATTAGCCAATCCCAGTGCAGAATAGCAAAGGGCAACTGAGGAGCGGAATTACCCAACTGCACCTGAAATTTCAGAGGAAAAGGAGGACCATTCTGATAATGTACTGGAACAACAAACTTCAAAACGACAGAAAATGGAATTGCAGGGGGAATTCCGGAAAATTAAACCTCCACATTTCGATGGGGAACAGGAGGAAGTAGCAGAAGCATGGTTAATTAACATGAACAAGTATTTCCAGTTGTACGAGTATGATCAGAATTTGAAGGCACGGCTGGCCATCTTCCAGCTACAAGGCAAGGCAACTCTCTGGTGGGAAGAAACCAAGATTGTAAAAGGAGTAAATGAGCAGAGTATAATGTGGGAAAAGTTTCAAAAATACTTCAAGGAGAGATATCTAACCGAACGATTCTATGATGAGAAAGCACGGGAATTCCATGATTTACGGCTAGGACAGCAGTCTATGGACGAGTTCATTAATCGGTTCACTTCCCTGCTACGCTATGTGCCATACATTAAGGAGGAAAAGGCCAAGGTGCAGAGATTTGTGAGCAGCCTACCTGCCTATATAAGGGAACGCATTGAGTTTGATAATCCCAGAACAATGGATGAGGCGATTCGTAAGGCAAGAATCTGTTACCAGCAAAACAAACAAAAAGGAGACATTTCAAATAAGAGATGGAATGAAAGAAAGGGCAGCAGAATTGCTGGTAATAATAAAGGAAGTCGTGGTAATGGCAGCAAGGGTGCTGGTAAGGGACAGATTAGCATAAATGTAACAAAGAGTACCTTTCGGACTAAACCAAGTGAGAGCAGAATCAGTGAACCACCTGCTAGGTCCGACCTTGAAGGGATGACCAGACCTCCAGTCCAATGTTGGGGTTGTGGAGGACCGCATTATGTTAAGAACTGCCCTCAGTGTAAAGGAGTGGACCAAATATCTCAGATCCAAGAAGCATCGACTGTTGGGGAAGTGGCGCACAGCATGCCAAGAATTAACGCAGCTTTGGATGACCGTCAAGCGGAATACCAGCCGACCATGGTGGAGTTTGAAGGTAAAATTTCAAACCTTTCTATAGCTGTTCTTATTGACCCAGGAGCTACTTTAAGTTATGTTAGCCCAAAAATAGTAGAACAGTGTAAGTTACCTTCTGAAAAGTTCAGGAGCCCATGGCTGGTACAGCTAGCCATGGGAGCTAAGAGGCGAGTCTTAGCCAAAATTGGTAACTGCTCTTTCAGCATAGCTGGATAGCCAATTACAGCAGACCTCAATGTACTTCCATTGGGGTCCTACGACATCCTGATTGGTATGGATTGGCTGGAAAAACATTGGTCGTTGGTAAACTGCAAGACCAAAACCATTTATTACAAAGATGACTTGGGACAGCAGCAAGAATTGCAGGGAATTAAACACCCTGTACAGATCCGGCCTATCACTGCTTCCCAGCTAGCTAAATGTCTCAGGAAGAAGTGTCAGATTTATGCTATTCAAGTTGGTTATGCAAACCAGAAAGACAAAACATCTGCACTGGACAATATTCCGGTAGTACAGGAATTTGTGGATGTTTTTCCTGAAGAGGTACCAGGACTGCCCCCAAAAAGGGATATAGATTTTACTATAGAGTTAACACCAGGGGCAGCCCCGGTGTCACGGGCACCGTACCGAATGAGCGTACCCGAGTTAACAGAATTAAAAATGCAACTACAAGAGCTGCTGGATAAGAATTATATCCGCCCCAGCGTGTCACCGTGGGGAGCTCCAGTGTTATTTGTCAAAAAGAAAGATGGAACTCTCTGTATGTGTATAGACTATCGTCAGCTGAACAAGCTCACGATAAAAAACAAATACCCCTTGCCTCGGATTGACGAACTCTTTGATCAAGTGAAGGGGGCAAAGGTATTCTCCAAGATCGATTTGCGATCTGGTTATCATCAGATCAGAATTAAGGAAGAGGACATTGCCAAAACCGCTTTCAGAACACGCTACGGGCATTACGAATTTGTGGTGCTGCCCTTTGGCTTGACTAATGCACCTGCCACCTTTATGTGTTTGATGAACAGCGTGTTTCACAGGTTTTTGGACAAATTCGTGCTGATATTTATCGATGATATTCTGATATATTCTCGTTCCCATGAGGAACACGAAGAGCACCTTAGGACGGTGTTGCAAACTCTTCAAGAACATCAGTTATATGCTAAGTTTAGTAAGTGTGACTTTTTCAAGGAGGAAATCCAATATTTGGGCCATGTGATTACTAAAGAAGGAATTGCAGTAGATCCTGAGAAAATAAAGACTATTATGGAATGGCCCATACCCAAGGATGTAGCTGATATCAAATCCTTTATGGGACTAGCTGGCTATTATCGAAGATTTGTGGAAGGCTTCTCAAGGATAGCCTACCCTATCACTTCTTTGCAGAAAAAGGGGAAGGTGTTTAAGTGGACAGCGGAATGTCAGCAGAGCTTTGATCGGCTGAAGCACTTACTCACCACTGCACCCATCTTGAGTATAGATGATCCTAATAAGGATTACGTAGTGTGTACCGATGCAAGTAAAGAGGGTGTGGGAGGAGTATTAATGTAGGAAGGGAAAGTAATTGCGTATGAATCGAGAAAATTAAAAGATCATGAGCAGAAATACTCTGCTTACGATCTAGAATTAACAGTTGTTATTCATGCGCTGAAAATGTGGCAACATTACCTCTTGGGGAGGAAATTTCTGTTGTTAACAGATCACCACAGCTTGACCAATTACTTCAGTCAACCTACCTTGAATGCAAGACAGGGTCGTTGGGCAGATTTCCTAAGTGGATTCGATTTCGAGATTAAGCACTTAAAAGGCAAAGAGAACCGGGTGGCTGATGCATTGAGTCGAAAGGTGCAGTGTTTGTGTGAACTTTCAGTCAGCAAGTGGCGAAACTCTCTGTTTGAGCAGATTAAATCAGCAGCAAATCAGGATGCTGAATACCAACAATTAAAACAGCAGGTACAACAATCAGTTAAGGAAAAATTACAGCAAGGATATACACTAGACGGTGCTGGCATGCTGTATTTTAATAAAAGATTATATGTACCTGATTCGAATGACCTTAAGAACCTGATTTTGGACGAGTTCCATACCAGCCACTACACTGGCCATCCAGGATACCAAAAGATGGTCACTGCACTTAGGAAGGAATATTTCTGGCCCAGAATGAAGAAGCAGGTGGTTGAGTATTTGGCGAGGTGTTTAGAGTGCCAGCAGATTAAGGCAGAACATCTGCATCCGGCCGGGCTATTACAACCTTTGCCTATTCCGGAGTGGAAATGGGAAACCATTTCCATGGATTTTATAACCGGTTTGCCACGAACAAAGAAAAACAATGATTCCATCATGGTGGTGGTTGATAAGTTGAGTAAAGCGGCACACTTCATACCCGTGCAGTCCACTTATAAAGCAGTGCAAATTGCTCACCTTTTTATGCAGAATGTGTTCAGACTGCATGGATTGCCGAAAGTAATCATTTCAGACCGGGATGTAAAGATCACATCCACCTTTTGGAGGACGTTGTTCGCTGAATTAGGAACACAGCTGAACTTTAGCACAGCCTATCACCCGCAGACCGATGGTCAAACCGAGCAAGTAAATCCAGTGTTGGAAGATATGTTGAGGGCGTATGTGATGCTGAAACCAAATCAATGGGAAGAATATTTACACCTGGTTGAATTCGCATATAACAATGGATACCATACCTCGACACAGTTAAGCCCCTTTGAGATTTTGTATGGGCGAAAATGCCGCACACCCTCAAGTTGGGGTGGACCTGAGGATAAGCTGAGTTTGGGTCCGGAAATGCTTAAAGAAATGGAAGACATGGTGAAAAGGGTGCGTGCCAATTTGAAGGCTGCGCAGGACAGGCAGAAAAGTTTTGCGGACAGAAAAAGAAGATTTAAAGAATATCAGGTTGGTGACCATGTGTTTGTGAGGATCCAAGCCAGAAGAAGCACACTGCAATGGAGCGGATGTGCCAAGCTGGCTCCTCGGTACTTTGGACCTTTTCAGATCTTGGCTAGAGTGGGGCCAGTGGCTTACCAACTCGCCTTGCCAAGCCATATTAGAATTCACAACGTTTTCCACGTTTCTGTTCTAAAGAAATATGTATACGATCCTAAACATGTGATCAAATGGCAAGATGTTCGGGTAAGAATTTAATCCCGTTGTTTTGAACATGAAGATATACTCAACAGAAACTGACTGAAGATATTGATTGTCTGCAGGTCGAACTGGAAGGCAAGGTTCTGGTCGAACCACAGAGCATTCTCGACCGGAGAGAAGTGCGGCTGCGGAAACGGGTTATTACCCAAATTAAAGTGTTGTGGCAGCAATATGGGCCTGAGGAGGCTACTTGGGAAGATGAGGAGCTTATGAGGAAAGTTTACCCGGACTTATTTAAAGGGAATAGACATCGGGACGATGTCCAATCCCAAGGGGGGGAGATGTGATGACCCCGTAGAACATGTAATTATGAAAAGTTACTGTGGTAAGAAACTAATGTGAATTGTTAATTACTGTTGCTAAATAATATTATTTTATTTATGAAATGGAAAATATATTTTTGGAAAATGCTGGCAGCCTCCTGGGGGAGGATTTCTAAAGAAAAGGAAACAGTTATGAAACTGAAAAAGAAACTAACCCTTCACACAGGAAAAGTCCTGGGAGGGAAAACCCCTAGGCTGTTGTGACAGACAGGGGAGGAAAAATTCCAAGAAAGGAAAAAAGAAAGAAAGGAGGGTTAAGTCTGGTAAGGACCAGATAACCCTAGCACAGAAGGTGCATGAGTCTTGTTGAGGGCTGCAGGCCTGCAAGACAGCTCGGGGGGAGAATCCAACGTACTGATGGATCTCAAGGTTGGGTGGATAAGAGCAAGTATGTAAAATGCAGGTGAACTTCTGGAGCGTTAACTCTTGTAACTGGTAGACCAGGTATGAGTTATTCACCAGACTCAGATTTCTGTATTCAGTATACTGTGTGTATAGAAGGAAAGTATAGCTGAGTCCAAGTTTCTGTTGTTAACTAGATGGAAAAGTATACATGTAATATTATAAACAGTTTCTATGAGTATTTAGAACTGGCTATTTAAGACAAAACAATCAGAGACTATCTGCTATATACTTGCATATTAACTGTAAGAAAACGATGCATGTTAACTGTAAGAAATCGATGCATGTTAACTGTAAAGAAAGCGATGCATGTTAACAGTATAGAAACCAATGAACGTTAACTGTATAGAAGCCGAAGCATATCTGTATAAAACCTCACGAAGGTTCTTTAAGACCATAACCGTAGGCGGAGTACTTAAGTGCATGGTGGAAATATGCATTGAAATACTTAACAGCGGAAGATTCATTAGTAAACTATAACAGTAGAACGATTTATGGAAATAACAGGACGACACAGAGATATGTCGTATTTCTACAACAGCCGAGAAACATATTGAAACTTTAGTGTTGTGCGTAGTATATAGTGAAGTCGTTACAAAGAAAACTTGTCAGACCTTGTACCTAGGGTTTAAGTTTCATTGTGTACGAAAACAAGTAAAAGATAAACACTACATCATCGCAGAATACAAATGAATAATATCAGTAACAGTGTGAAGGCGACATGATGTCACCTGGTAACAGAACCGCTATGGCAAACGGCCGCTTAACTGCCGTATACAGCCATGAATTAACAAGCGAGTATAGGGCTGTTATAACTAAACCCTTGAATAGAATACGACTCGACTCTGTGAACCAAGGAATAACAATAACCTTATAACCAGACGAGTTCAAATACATTCTGGAAGCATGTTCATATGCGTATAATCAAGACAAGCTGTTGATGCAAAATAAAACCAGACGAAGAGCATATACATCATATTCACAAAGGAAAGGAAATATATATACATTAACACTGTGATAGACAAAACCCCCGAAGGTTATAACGGCAGCCTATTCATAAAATGTCTAGAGGGCCGAGAAAGACTCTGGCCTCTTCATAAATACAGATAAAACTTGAGAGATTATATTTAATACCCTTGACAGCAAGAGAACTGAAATAAGTAAATATCCCGACTTAAGTCGAATCTATTTGGTTCCGGCAAGGGAGGCCGTGAACTCTTAAAGAAATATACACAATCCTGGGCATAGTGCCAAAATACATACACATCATAAGTCTGTATAAACCAAATAAGACGCAGGTTCCAGCATGGAAAGGCCGACCGCGAATCCTAACCAGGGTTTGGTCGAATGGAGGAACCCTGAGACAATAAATAAGAGATTGTCGTGAGGAACTCCTCAGGCCAAGGAAATCGATACAAGGAGACCCTCAAGTATAAACCCTCACCATCAGGATAAACCGAGGCTCTGCATCAACTCATGATAGGATAAATACCTGAGAACACCTCGGTTCCATAACCTTTCCTTGAGCGGTAGGAGGACTGAGATGCAATCACCTATACATAACAAATGCATTGAAGTTAGTCATGAATGTATTAACCGGAACTGTTAAACCCTGCAGTATCAACGCACTGTATATACAAATGTTTTAACAGCTGTAATGAAAACTATGAATCGGCGGTCAGTTTACCTGAGGTAGCTAGCAAGACCTGGCATATGGTGCAGGTAAGGAGCCGTTGAGCTGAGCGAGCGTTCGGCCTCTCCAACAGGTGCAAATGAACCCGGAATAAGCGACTCAGTGGTATATAAAACCCGCTAAACCCTGAAGTGAATGTAAACCCTTAGATCTGTACAAGTGATCCTCACCGTCCATCCGAGTGGAGGATTGGCGCGCGAACCCCGGTGATTTCTCCGAGACTTCACATGGCCTCTGCACGGTGCTAGCCACCTAGCCAAGGTAGGTGAAGACATTTAAAATTTCCGTTCACACCTGGCACCGGAGTTGATCGGAACAGCAAGCCAGTGGACATGATAACCATTGACTTAAACCTTAGATGTGAAGGTCGCCCAATGATTCATATAACAATAAGTCAAGAGGAAACCTTATGTTAATAGGTTGAAATTTATATATGTGTAACCATGGCAGCACGTTCGGTACTTAAGAGCGAATTATATATATATATATGTGTAGTTATTCTATGTTCGAATATATGGAGGGTCATAAAGTAATAGGTTTTGCAATTAATTTTTTTTTTATTGGTATATTTACCGTGGAGTCGTGACAATGTGGTATCAGAGCAGAGGTTTCAAAACTGTGGCCTCTGGAGCAGTAAGATCCAACTGCATGGAAGATTATCATATAGTACATATATGAGGAAGAATTAATTCAGCTAACTGATTTTCTGTTTATTAATTAGGAGATAAATACAGAAACAACAATCCGCTAACAGTCAACAATAAAGATGGAGGAAATGCAGGGAGCTGACAGCATTCCTCGGGAAAATCCAGAGCTGTGGGTACAGCTTGGTGCAGAGACACGCAGTACCAATCTGGCGATACTAGAAACTGTTCAAGAACTGAAAAGGGAGATGGCACGTCTGCGAGAAGACAACGCGCGATTGACAGTGGAGCAGGAAAGAATACTGAAGAGTTTGTCGGACAGACAAAATCCACCATTAGCCAATCCCAGTGCAGAACAGCAAAGGGCAACTGAGGAGCGGAATTACCCAACTGCACCTGAAATTTCAGAGGAAAAGGAGGACCATTCTGATAATGTACTGGAACAACAAACCTCAAAACGACAGAAAATGGAATTGCAGGGGGAATTCCGGAAAATTAAACCTCCACATTTCGATGGGGAACAGGAGGAAGCAGCAGAAGCATGGTTAATTAACATGAACAAGTATTTCCAGTTGTACGAGTATGATCAGAATTTGAAGGCACGGCTGGCCATCTTTCAGCTACAAGGCAAGGCAACTCTGTGGTGGGAAGAAACCAAGATTGTAAAAGGAGTGAATGAGCAGAGTATAATGTGGGAAAAATTTCAAAAATACTTCAAGGAGAGATATCTAACCGAACGATTCTATGATGAGAAAGCACGGGAATTCCATGATTTACGGCTAGGACAGCAGTCTATGGACGAGTTCATTAATCGGTTCACTTCCCTGCTTCGCTATGTGCCATATATTAAGGAGGAAAAGGCCAAGGTGCAGAGATTTGTGAGCAGCCTACCTGCCTATATAAGGGAACGCATTGAGTTTGATAATCCCAGAACAATGGATGAGGCGATTCGTAAGGCAAGAATCTGTTACCAGCAAAACAAACAAAAAGGAGACATTTCAAATAAAAGATGGAATGAAAGAAAGGGCAGCAGAATTGCTGGTAATAATAAAGGAAGTCGTGGTAATGGCAGCAAGGGTGCTGGTAAGGGACAGATTAGCAGAAATGTAGCAAAGAGTACCTTTCGGACTAAACCAAGTGAGAGCAGAATCAATGAACCACCTGCTAGGTCCGACCTTGAAGGGATGACCAGACCTCCAGTCCAATGTTGGGGTTGTGGAGGACCGCATTATGTTAAGAACTGCCCTCAGCGTAAAGGAGTGGACCAAATATCTCAGATCCAAGAAGCATCGACTGTTGGGGAAGTGGCGCGCAGCATACCAAGAATTAACGCAGCTTTGGATGACCGTCAAGCGGAATACCAGCCGACCATGGTGGAGTTTGAAGGTAAAATTTCAAACCTTTCTATAGCTGTTCTTATTGACCCAGGAGCTACTTTAAGTTATGTTAGCCCAAAAATAGTAGAACAGTGTAAGTTACCTTCTGAAAAGTTCAGGAGCCCATGGCTGGTACAGCTAGCCACGGGAGCTAAGAGGCGAGTCTTAGCCAAAATTGGTAACTGCTCTTTCAGCATAGCTGGACAGCCAATTACAGCAGACCTGAATGTACTTCCATTGGGGTCCTACGACATCCTGATTGGTATGGATTGGCTGGAAAAACATTGGTCGTTGGTAAACTGCAAGACCAAAACCATTTATTACAAAGATGACTTGGGACAGCAGCAAGAATTGCAGGGAATTAAACACCCTGTACAGATCCGGCCTATCACTGCTTCCCAGCTAGCTAAATGTCTCAAGAAGAAGTGTCAGATTTATGCTATTCAAGTTGGTTATGCAAACCAGAAAGACAAAACATCTGAACTGGACAATATTCCGGTAGTACAGGAATTTGTGGATGTTTTTCCTGAAGAGGTACCAGGACTGCCCCCAAAAAGGGATATAGATTTTACTATAGAGTTAACACCAGGGGCAGCCCCGGTGTCACGGGCACCGTACCGAATGAGCGTACCCGAGTTAACAGAATTAAAAATGCAACTACAAGAGCTGCTGGATAAGAATTATATCCGCCCCAGCGTGTCACCGTGGGGAGCTCCAGTGTTATTTGTCAAAAAGAAAGATGGAACTCTCCGTATGTGTATAGACTATCGTCAGCTGAACAAGCTCACGATCAAAAACAAATACCCCTTGCCTCGGATTGACGAACTCTTTGATCAAGTGAAGGGGGCAAAGGTATTCTCCAAGATCGATTTGCGATCTGGTTATCATCAGATCAGAATTAAGGAAGAGGACATTGCCAAAACCGCTTTCAGAACACGCTACGGGCATTACGAATTTGTGGTGCTGCCCTTTGGCTTGACCAATGCACCTGCCACCTTTATGTGTTTGATGAACAGCGTGTTTCACAGGTTTTTGGACAAATTCGTGCTGATATTTATCGATGATATTCTCATATATTCTCGTTCCCATGAGGAACACGAAGAGCACCTTAGGACGGTGTTGCAAACTCTTCGAGAACATCAGTTATATGCTAAGTTTAGTAAGTGTGACTTTTTCAAGGAGGAAATCCAATATTTGGGCCATGTGATTACTAAAGAAGGAATTGCAGTAGATCCTGAGAAAATAAAGACTATTATGGAATGGCCCATACCCAAGGATGTAGCTGATATCAGATCCTTTATGGGACTAGCTGGCTATTATCGAAGATTTGTGGAAGGCTTCTCAAGGATAGCCTACCCTATCACTTCTTTGCAGAAAAAGGGGAAGGTGTTTAAGTGGACAGCGGAATGTCAGCAGAGCTTTGATCGGTTGAAGCACTTACTCACCACTGCACCCATCTTGAGTATAGCTGATCCTAATAAGGATTACGTAGTGTGTACCGATGCAAGTAAAGAGGGTGTGGGAGGAGTATTAATGCAGGAAGGGAAAGTAATTGCGTATGAATCGAGAAAATTAAAAGATCATGAGCAGAAATACTCTGCTTACGATCTAGAATTAACAGTTGTTATTCATGCGCTGAAAATGTGGCGACATTACCTCTTGGGGAGGAAATTTCTGTTGTTAACAGATCACCACAGCTTGACCAATTACTTCAGTCAACCTACCTTGAATGCAAGACAGGGTCGTTGGGCAGATTTCCTAAGTGGATTCGATTTCGAGATTAAGCACTTAAAAGGCAAAGAGAACCGGGTGGCTGATGCATTGAGTCGAAAGGTGCAATGTTTGTGTGAACTTTCAGTCAGCAAGTGGCGAAACTCTCTGTTTGAGCAGATTAAATCAGCAGCAAATCAGGATGCTGAATACCAACAATTAAAAAAGCAGGTACAACAATCAGTTAAGGAAAAATTACAGCAAATATATACACTGGACGGTGCTGGCATGCTGTATTTTAATAAAAGATTATATGTACCTGATTCGAATGACCTTAAGAACCTGATTTTGGACGAGTTCCATACCAGCCACTACACTGGCCATCCAGGGTACCAAAAGATGGTCACTGCACTTAGGAAGGAATATTTCTGGCCCAGAATGAAGAAGCAGGTGGTTGAGTATTTGGCAAGGTGTTTAGAGTGCCAGCAGATTAAAGCAGAACATCTGCATCCGGCCGGGCTATTACAACCTTTGCCTATTCCGGAGTGGAAATGGGAAACCATTTCCATGGATTTTATAACCGGTTTGCCACGAACGAAGAAAAACAATGATTCCATCATGGTAGTGGTTGATAAGTTGAGTAAAGCGGCACACTTCATACCCGTGCAGTCCACTTATAAAGCAGTGCAAATTGCTCACCTTTTTATGCAGAATGTGTTCAGACTGCATGGATTGCCGAAAGTAATCATTTCAGACCGGGATGTAAAGTTCACATCCACCTTTTGGAGGACGTTGTTCGCTGAGTTAGGAACACAGCTGAACTTTAGCACAGCCTATCACCCGCAGACCGATGGTCAAACCGAGCGAGTAAATCAAGTGTTGGAAGATATGTTGAGGGCGTATGTGATGATGAAACCAAATCAATGGGAAGAATATTTACACCTGGCTGAATTCGCATATAACAATGGATACCATACCTCGACACAGTTAAGCCCCTTTGAGGTTCTGTATGGGCGAAAATGCCGCACACCCTCGAGTTGGGGTGGACCTGAGGATAAGCTGAGTTTGGGTCCGGAAATGCTTAAAGAAATGGAAGACATGGTGAAAAGGGTGCGTGCCAATTTGAAGGCTGCGCAGGACAGGCAGAAAAGTTTTGCGGACAGAAAAAGAAGATTTAAAGAATATCAGGTTGGTGACCATGTGTTTGTGAGGATCCAAGCCAGAAGAAGCACACTGCAATGGAGCGGATGTGCCAAGCTGGCTCCTCGGTACTTTGGACCTTTTCAGATCTTGGCTAGAGTGGGGCCAGTGGCTTACCAACTCGCCTTGCCAAGCCATATTAGAATTCACAACGTTTTCCACGTTTCTGTTCTAAAGAAATATGTATACGATCCTAAACATGTGATCAAATGGCAAGATGTTCGGGTAAGAATTAATCCCGTTGTTTTGAACATGCAGATATACTCAACAGAAACTGACTGAAGATATTGATTGTCTGCAGGTCGAACCGGAAGGCGAGGTTCTGGTCGAACCACAGAGCATTCTCGACCGGAGAGAAGTGCGGCTGCAGAAACGGGTTATTACCCAAATTAAAGTGTTGTGGCAGCACTATGGGCCTGAGGAGGCTACTTGGGAAGACGAGGAGCTTATGAGGAAAGTTTATCCGGACTTATTTAAAGGGAATAGACATCGGGACGATGTCCAATCCCAGGGGGGGGAGATGTGATGACCCCGTAGAACATGTAATTATGAAAAGTTACTGTGGTAAGAAACTAATGTGAATTGTTAATTACTGTTGCTAAATAATATTATTTTATTTATGAAATGGAAAATATATTTTTGGAAAATGCTGGCAGCCTCCTGGGGGAGGATTTCTAAAGAAAAGGAAACAGTTATGAAACTGAAAAAGAAACTAACCCTTCACACAGGAAAAGTCCTGGGAGGGAAAACCCCTGGGCTGTTGTGACAGACAGGGGAGGAAAAATTCCAAGAAAGGAAAAAAGAAAGAAAGGAGGGTTAAGTCTGGTAAGGACCAGATAACCCTAGCACAGAAGGTGCATGAGTCTTGTTGAGGGTTGCAGGCCTGCAAGACAGCTCGGGGGGAGAATCCAACGTACTGATGGATCTCAAGGTTGGGTGGATAAGAGCAAGTATGTAAAATGCAGGTGAACTTCTGGAGCGTTAACTCTTGTAACTGGTAGACCAGGTATGAGTTATTCACCAGACTCAGATTTCTGTATTCAGTATACTGGGTGTATAGAAGGAAAGTATAGCTGAGTCCAAGTTTCTGTTGTTAACTAGATGGAAAAGTATACATGTAATATTATAAACAGTTTCTATGAGTATTTAGAACTGGCTATTTAAGACAAAACAATCAGAGACTATCTGCTATATACTTGCATATTAACTGTAAGAAATCGATGCATGTTAACTGTAAGAAATCGATGCATGTTAACTGTAAAGAAAGCGATGCATGTTAACAGTATAGAAACCAATGAACGTTAACTGTATAGAAGCCGAAGCATATCTGTATAAAACCTCACGAAGGTTATTTAAGACCATAACCGTAGGCGGAGTACTTAAGTGCATGGTGGAAATATGCATTGAAATACTTAACAGCGGAAGATTCATTAGCAAACTATAACAGTAGAACGATTTATGGAAATAACAGGACGACACAGAGATATGTCGTATTTCTACAACAGCCGAGAAACATATTGAAACTTTAGTGCTGTGCATAGTATATAGTGAAGTCGTTACAAAGAAAACTTGTCAGACCCTGTACCTAGGGTTTAAGTTTCATTGTATACGAAAACAAGTAAAAGATAAACACTACATCATCGCAGAATACAAATGAATAATATCAGTAACAGTGTGAAGGCGACATGATGTCACCTGGTAACAGAACCGCTGTGGCAAACGGCCGCTTAACCGCCGTATACAGCCATGAATTAACAAGCGAGTATAGGGCTGTTATAACAAAACCCTTGAATAGAATACGACTCGACTCTGTGAACCAAGGAATAACAATAACCTTATAACCAGACGAGTTCAAATACATTCTGGAAAGCACGATCATATGCGTATAATCAAGACAAGCTGTTGATGCAAAATAAAACTAGACGAAGAGCATATACATCGTATTCACAGAGGAAAGGAAATATATATACATTAACACTGTGATAGACAAAACCCCCGAAGGTTATAACGGCAGCCTGTTCATAAAATGTCCAGAGGGCCGAGAAAGACTCTGGCCTCTTCATAAATACAGATAAAACTTGAGAGATTATATTTAATACCCTTGACAGCAAGAGAACTGAAATAAGTAAATATCCCGACTTAAGTTGAATCGATTCGGTTCCGGCAAGGGAGGCCGTGAACCCTTAACAAAATATACATAATCCTGGACATAGTGCCAAAATAAATACAACATAAAACTGTATAACCAGATTAGACGCAGGTCCCGGCATGGAAAGGCCGACCGCGCATCCTAACCAGGGTTTAGCCGAATGAAGGAACCCTGAGACAATAAATAAAAGATTGCCATGAGGAACTCCTCAGGCCGAGAGAATCGATGCAAGAAAACCCTCCAGTTTAAACCCTCACCCATCGGATTAAACCAATGCTCTGCATCAATTCATGATAGAATAAATACCTGAGAACGCCTCGATTGCATAATCTTTCCTTGAGCGGTAGGAGGACTGAGATGCAATCACCTGCACATAACAAACGCATTGAAGTTAGCCATGAATGCATAAACCGGAAATGTGAAACCCTGCAGTAACAACGCACTGTATATACATATATTTAAACAGCTGAATGAAGACTATGAATCGGCGGGCATCAGTTTACCTGAGTTAGCTTGGCAAGACCTGGCATATGGTGCAGGGAAGGAGCCGCTGAGCTGAGCAAGGGTTCGGCCTCTCCACCAGGTGCAAATGAACCCGAAATAAGCGACTCAGTGGTATATATGAAACCCGCTAAACCCTGAAGCAAATGTAAACCCTTAGATCTGTGCAAGTGATCCTCACCGTCCATCCGAGTGGAGGTTTGGCGCGCGAACCCCAGCGATTTCCCCGAGACTTCACATGGCCTCTGCACGGTGCTAGCCACCTGGCCAAGGTAGGTGAAGCCATTTAGAATTCCGTTCACACCTGGCACCGGAGATTGATCGGAAAAGCAAGCCGATGGACATGATAACCGTTGACTTAAACCTTAATATGAAGGTCGCCAATGATTCATATAACCATAAGTCAAGAGGAAACCTTAAGTTAATAGGTTGAGAATTATATATGTGTAACCATGGCAGCACGTTCGGTGCTTTAAAAGCGATTTATATATATATATATATATATATATATATATGTGTGTGTGTAGTTATTCTATGATCGAATATATGGAGGGTTATGAAGTAAAAGGTTTTTACAATTAATTTTTTTTTTATTGGTATATTTACCGTGGAGTCGTGACAATGTGGTATCAGAGCAGAGGTTTCAAAACTGTGGCCTCTGGAGCAGTAAGATCCAGCTGCATGGAAGATTATCATATAGTACATATATGAGGAAGAATTAATTCAGCTAACTGATTCTATGTTTATTAATTAGGAGATAAATAAAGAAACAACAATCCGCTAACAGTCAACAATAAAGATGGTGGAAATGCAGGGAGCTGACAGCATTCTTCGGGAAAATCCAGAGCTGTGGGTACAGCTTGGTGCAGAGACACGCAGTACCAATCTGGCGATACTAGAAACTGTTCAAGAACTGAAAAGGGAGATGGCACGTCTGCGAGAAGACAACGCGCGATTGACAGTGGAGCAGGAAAGAATACTAAAGAGTTTGTCGGACAGACAAAATCCACAATTAGCCAATCCCAGTGCAGAATAGCAAAGGGCAACTGAGGAGCGGAATTACCCAACTGCACCTGAAATTTCAGAGGAAAAGGAGGACCATTCTGATAATGTACTGGAACAACAAACTTCAAAACGACAGAAAATGGAATTGCAGGGGGAATTCTGGAAAATTAAACCTCCACATTTCGATGGGGAACAGGAGGAAGCAGTAGAAGCATGGTTAATTAACATGAACAAGTATTTCCAGTTGTACGAGTATGATCAGAATTTGAAGGCACGGCTGGCCATCTTCCAGCTACAAGGCAAGGCAACTCTCTGGTGGGAAGAAACCAAGATTGTAAAAGGAGTAAATGAGCAGAGTATAATGTGGGAAAAGTTTCAAAAATACTTCAAGGAGAGATATCTAACCGAACGATTCTATGATGATGAAGCACGAGAATTCCATGATTTACGGCTAGGACAGCAGTCTATGGACGAGTTCATTAATCGGTTCACTTCCCTGCTACGCTATGTGCCATACATTAAGGAGGAAAAGGCCAAGGTGCAGAGATTTGTGAGCAGCCTACCTGCCTATATAAGGGAACGCATTGAGTTTGATAATCCCAGAACAATGGATGAGGCGATTCGTAAGGCAAGAATCTGTTACCAGCAAAACAAACAAAAAGGAGACATTTCAAATAAGAGATGGAATGAAAGAAAGGGCAGCAGAATTGCTGGTAATAATAAAGGAAGTCGTGGTAATGCCAGCAAGGGTGCTGGTAAGGGACAGATTAGCAGAAATGTAGCAAAGAGTACCTTTCGGACTAAACCAAGTGAGAGCAGAATCAGTGAACCACCTGCTAGGTCCGACCTTGAAGGGATGACCAGACCTCCAGTCCAATGTTGGGGTTGTGGAGGACCGCATTATGTTAAGAACTGCCCTCAGCGTAAAGGAGTGGACCAAATATCTCAGATCCAAGAAGCATCGACTGTTGGGGAAGTGGCGCGCAGCATACCAAGAATTAACGCAGCTTTGGATGACCGTCAAGCGGAATACCAGCCGACCATGGTGGAGTTTGAAGGTAAAATTTCAAACCTTTCTATAGCTGTTCTTATTGACCCAGGAGTTACTTTAAGTTATGTTAGCCCAAAAATAGTAGAACAGTGTAAGTTACCTTCTGAAAAGTTCAGGAGCCCATGGCTGGTACAGCTAGCCACGGGAGCTAAGAGGCGAGTCTTAGCCAAAATTGGTAACTGCTCTTTCAGCATAGCTGGACAGCCAATTACAGCAGACCTGAATGTACTTCCATTGGGGTCCTACGACATCCTGATTGGTATGGATTGGCTGGAAAAACATTGGTCGTTGGTAAACTGCAAGACCAAAACCATTTATTACAAAGATGACTTGGGACAGCAGCAAGAATTGCAGGGAATTAAACACCCTGTACAGATCCGGCCTATCACTGCTTCCCAGCTAGCTAAATGTCTAAGGAAGAAGTGTCAGATTTATGTTATTCAAGTTGGTTATGCAAACCAGAAAGACAAAACATCTGCACTGGACAATATTCCGGTAGTACAGGAATTTGTGGATGTTTTTCCTGAAGAGGTACCAGGACTGCCCCCAAAAAGGGATATAGATTTTACTATAGAGTTAACACCAGGGGCAGCCCCGGTGTCACGGGAACCGTACCGAATGACCGTACCCGAGTTAACAGAATTAAAAATGCAACTACAAGAGCTGCTGGATAAGAATTATATCCGCCCCAGCGTGTCACCGTGGGGAGTTCCAGTGTTATTTGTCAAAAAGAAAGATGGAACTCTCCGTATGTGTATAGACTATCGTCAGCTGAACAAGCTCACGATAAAAAACAAATACCCCTTGCCTCGGATTGACGAACTCTTTGATCAAGTGAAGGGGGCAAAGGTATTCTCCAAGATCGATTTGCGATCTGGTTATCATCAGATCAGGATTAAGGAAGAGGACATTGCCAAAACCGCTTTCAGAACACGCTACGGGCATTACGAATTTGTGGTGCTGCCCTTTGGCTTGACCAATGCACCTGCCACCTTTATGTGTTTGATGAACAACGTGTTTCACAGGTTTTTGGACAAATTCGTGCTGATATTTATCGATGATATTCTGATATATTCTCGTTCCCATGAGGAACACGAAGAGCACCTTAGGACGGTGTTGCAAACTCTTCGAGAACATCAGTTATATGCTAAGTTTAGTAAGTGTGACTTTTTCAAGGAGGAAATCCAATATTTGGGCCATGTGATTACTAAAGAAGGAATTGCAGTAGATCTTGAGAAAATAAAGACTATTATGGAATGGCCCATACCCAAGGATGTAGCTGATATCAGATCCTTTATGGGACTAGCTGGCTATTATCGAAGATTTGTGGAAGGCTTCTCAAGGATAGCCTACCCTATCACTTCTTTGCAGAAAAGGGGGAAGGTGTTTAAGTGGACAGCGGAATGTCAGCAAAGCTTTGATCGGCTGAAGCACTTACTCACCACTGCACCCATCTTGAGTATAGCTGATCCTAATAAGGATTACGTAGTGTGTACCGATGCAAGTAAAGAGGGTGTGGGAGGAGTATTAATGCAGGAAGGGAAAGTAATTGCGTATGAATCGAGAAAATTAAAAGATCATGAGCAGAAATACTCTGCTTACGATCTAGAATTAACAGCTGTTATTCATGCGCTGAAAATGTGGCGACATTACCTCTTGGGGAGGAAATTTCTGTTGTTAACAGATCAGAACAGCTTGACCAATTACTTCAGTCAACCTACCTTGAATGCAAGACAGGGTCGTTGGGCAGATTTCCTAAGTGGATTCGATTTCGAGATTAAGCACTTAAAAGGCAAAGAGAACCGGGTGGCTGATGCATTGAGTCGAAAGGTGCAGTGTTTGTGTGAACTTTCAGTCAGCAAGTGGCGAAACTCTCTGTTTGAGCAGATTAAATCAGCAGCAAATCAGGATGCTGAATACCAACAATTAAAACAGCAGGTACAACAATCAGTTAATGAAAAATTACAGCAAGGATATACACTGGACAGTGCTGGCATGCTGTATTTTAATAAAAGATTATATGTACCTGATTCGAATGACCTTAAGAACCTGATTTTGGACGAGTTCCATACCAGCCACTACACTGGCCATCCAGGGTACCAAAAGATGGTCACTGCACTTAGGAAGGAATATTTCTGGCCCAGAATGAAGAAGCAGGTGGTTGAGTATTTGGCAAGGTGTTTAGAGTGCCAGCAGATTAAAGCAGAACATCTGCATCCGGCCGGGCTATTACAACCTTTGCCTATTCCGGAGTGGAAATGGGAAACCATTTCCATGGATTTTTATAACCGGTTTGCCACGAATGAAGAAAAACAATGATTCCATCATGGTAGTGGTTGATAAGTTGAGTAAAGCGGCACACTTCATACCCATGCAGTCCACTTATAAAGCAGTGCAAATTGCTCACCTTTTTATGCAGAATGTGTTCAGACTGCATGGATTGCCGAAAGTAATCATTTCAGACCGGGATGTAAAGTTCACATCCACCTTTTGGAGGACGTTGTTCGCTGAGTTAGGAACACAGCTGAACTTTAGCACAGCCTATCACCCGCAGACCGATGGTCAAACCGAGCGAGTAAATCAAGTGTTGGAAGATATGTTGAGGGCGTATGTGATGCTGAAACCAAATCAATGGGAAGAATATTTACACCTGGTTGAATTCGCATATAACAATGGATACCATACCTCGACACAGTTAAGCCCCTTTGAGGTTCTGTATGGGCGAAAATGCCGCACACCCTCGAGTTGGGGTGGACCTGAGGATAAGCTGAGTTTGGGTCCGGAAATGCTTAAAGAAATGGAAGACATGGTGAAAAGGGTGCGTGCCAATTTGAAGGCTGCGCAGGACAGGCAGAAAAGTTTTGCGAACAGAAAAAGAAGATTTAAAGAATATCAGGTTGGTGACCATGTGTTTGTGAGGATCCAAGCCAGAAGAAGCACACTGCAATGGAGCGGATGTGCCAAGCTGGCTCCTCGGTACTTTGGACCTTTTCAGATCTTGGCTAGAGTGGGGCCAGTGGCTTACCAACTCGCCTTGCCAAGCCATATTAGAATTCACAACTTTTTCCACGTTTCTGTTCTAAAGAAATATGTATACGATCCTAAAAATGTGATCAAATGGCAAGATGTTCGGGTAAGAATTTAATCCCGTTGTTTTGAACATGCAGATATACTAAACAGAAACTGACTGAAGATATTGATTGTCTGCAGGTCGAACCGGAAGGCGAGGTTCTGGTCGAACCACAGAGCATTCTCGACCGGAGAGAAGTGCGGCTGCGGAAACGGGTTATTACCCAAATTAAAGTGTTGTGGCAGCACTATGGGCCTGAGGAGGCTACTTGGGAAGACGAGGAGCTTATGAGGAAAGTTTACCCGGACTTATTTAAAGGGAATAGACATCGGGACGATGTCCAATCCCAGGGGGGGAGATGTGATGACCCCGTAGAACATGTAATTATGAAAAGTTACTGTGGTAAGAAACTAATGTGAATTGTTAATTACTGTTGCTAAATAATATTATTTTATTTATGAAATGGAAAATATATTTTTGGAAAATGCTGGCAGCCTCCTGGGGGAGGATTTCTAAAGAAAAGGAAACAGTTATGAAACTGAAAAAGAAACTAACCCTTCACACAGGAAAAGTCCTGGGAGGGAAAACCCCTAGGCTGTTGTGACAGACAGGGGAGGAAAAATTCCAAGAAAGGAAAAAAGAAAGAAATGAGGGTTAAGTCTGGTAAGGACCAGATAACCCTAGCACAGAAGGTGCATGAGTCTTGTTGAGGGCTGCATGCCTGCAAGACAGCTCGGGGGGAGAATCCAACGTACTGATGGATCTCAAGGTTGGGTGGATAAGAGCAAGTATGTAAAATGCAGGTGAACTTCTGGAGCGTTAACTCTTGTAACTGGTAGACCAGGTATGAGTTATTCACCAGACTCAGATTTCTGTATTCAGTATACTGGGTGTATAGAAGGAAAGTATAGCTGAGTCCAAGTTTCTGTTGTTAACTAGATGGAAAAGTATACATGTAATATTATAAACAGTTTCTATGAGTATTTAGAACTGGCTATTTAAGACAAAACTATCAGAGACTATCTGCTATATACTTGCATATTAACTGTAAGAAAACGATGCATGTTAACTGTAAGAAATCGATGCATGTTAACTGTAAAGAAAGCGATGCATGTTAACAGTATAGAAACCAATGAACGTTAACTGTATAGAAGCCGAAGCATATCTGTATAAAACCTCACGAAGGTTCTTTAAGACCATAACAGTAGGCGGAGTACTTAAGTGCATGGTGGAAATATGCATTGAAATACTTAACAGCGGAAGATTCATTAGCAAACTATAACAGTAGAACGATTTATGGAAATAACAGGACGACACAGAGATATGTCGTATTTCTACAACAGCCGAGAAACATATTGAAACTTTAGTGCTGTGCATAGTATATAGTGAAGTCGTTACAAAGAAAACTTGTCAGACCCTGTACCTAGGGTTTAAGTTTCATTGTATACGAAAACAAGTAAAAGATAAACACTACATCATCGCAGAATACAAATGAATAATATCAGTAACAGTGTGAAGGCGACATGATGTCACCTGGTAACAGAACCGCTGTGGCAAACGGTCGCTTAACTGCCGTATACAGCCATGAATTAACAAGCGAGTATAGGGTTGTTATAACTAAACCCTTGAATAGAATACGACTCGACTTTGTGAACCAAGGAATAACAATAACCTTATAACCAGACGAGTTCAAATACATTCTGGAAGCACGATCATATGCGTATAATCAA
This sequence comes from Pinus tabuliformis, assembly GCA_031772625.1. NCBI lineage: Eukaryota > Viridiplantae > Streptophyta > Pinopsida > Pinales > Pinaceae > Pinus > Pinus tabuliformis. The sequence goes on from CM062805.1 coordinate 1,032,891,953, forward strand.
GACAAGCTGTTGATGCAAAATAAAACCAAACGAAGAGCATATACATCGTATTCACAGAGGAAAGGAAATATATATACATTAACACTGTGATAGACAAAACCCCCGAAGGTTATAACGGCAGCCTGTTCATAAAATGTCCAGAGGGCCGAGAAAGACTCTGGCCTCTTCATAAATACAGATAAAACTTGAGAGATTATATTTAATACCCTTGACAGCAAGAGAACTGAAATAAGTAAATATCCCGACTTAAGTCGAATCTATTTGGTTCCGGCAAGGGAGGCCGTGAACTCTTAAAGAAATATACACAATCCTGGGCATAGTGCCAAAATACATACACATCATAAGTCTGTATAAACCAGATAAGACGCAGGTTCCGGCATGGAAAGGCCGACCGCGAATCCTAACCAGGGTTTGGTCGAATGGAGGAACCCTGAGACAATAAATAAGAGATTGTCGTGAGGAACTCCTCAGGCCAAGGAAATCGATACAAGGAGACCCTCAAGTATAAACCCTCACCCATCAGGATAAACCGAGGCTCTGCATCAACTCATGATAGGATAAATACCTGAGAACACCTCGGTTGCATAACCTTTCCTTGAGCGGTAGGAGGACTGAGATGCAATCACCTGTACATAACAAACGCATTGAAGTTAGTCATGAATGTATTAACCGGAACTGTTAAACCCTGCAGTATCAACGCACTGTATATACAAATGTTTTAACAGCTGTAATGAAAACTATGAATCGGCGGTCAGTTTACCTGAGGTAGCTGGCAAGACCTGGCATATGGTGCAGGTAAGGAGCCGCTGAGCTGAGCGAGCGTTCGGCCTCTCCAACAAGTGCAAATGAACCCAGAATAAGCGACTCGGTGGTATATAAACCCACTAAACCCTGAAGCGAATGTAAACCCTTAGATCTGTACAAGTGATCCTCACCGTCCATCCGAGTGGAGGATTGGCGCGCGAACCCCGGTTATTTCTCCGAGACTTCACATGGCCTCTGCACGGTGCTAGCCACCTGGCCAAGGTAGGTGAAGACATTTAAAATTTCCGTTCACACCTGGCACCGGAGTTGATCGAAACAGCAAGCCGGTGGACATGATAACCATTGACTTAAACCTTAGATGTGAAGGTCGCCCAATGATTCATATAACAATAAGTCAAGAGGAAACCTTATGTTAATAGGTTGAAATTTATATATGGGTAACCATGGCAGCACGTTCAGTACTTAAGAGCGAATTATATATATATATATATATATATATATATATATATATATATATATATATATATATATATATATATGTGTGTAGATATTCTATGTTCGAATATATGGAGAGTCATAAAGTAATAGGTTTTGCAATTAATTTTTTTTTTATTGGTATATTTACCGTGGAGTCGTGACAATATGTTAATCTATGGAATTGTAATAATGTGGTTTGTGATATGAAGTCTCAACTTTCAACATAACTTTAAATGAAGGACTTGGGGACTATAAAAATATATATTAATATTATATTTTAGGAGTGGTAGAGAAAATAGAAAACTTTGGTTAAATTAGAGTAAGTATGGAAACTTTGTGTTGCAACATTTCTCCATGGTAGATTGTTGAACATTTAGTATTTCAATTGTTGTGGAAGGTAGATTACTTAACAAGTACTCATGCCTATAACAAGGCCATGGGGCTTATGAAATTGTGTTTAGAAATAGTGATAATTTAGAGATCTATTATAGTGCAATATGATATTACAATGTCGATTGTCTAACTAAAAACTTTATCTTCCATTTGAAGACAAGGTATATAGATATTTATATTACAATTTTGTTAGGGACATGGTAGAAAATGGAAAGGTCATACTAGATAAAGTTGACACTTCATAAAATGTTACAAATGCATTGATGGATCCAATGCACATAAGTAAATTCATGTGGGCCTTTTGGCCCTTAGCAATTAGCTTGTAGTTTGATGCATTGTCCCTTACACCTTTGCAAGATATATGACAAGTGGCAAAATGTTGGAATAAGTGTGTCATACATATTAATGTAGTGGAGCAAGGAATAATTGCAAAGCTATAGAAGGAAATAGATGCAAAGAGTGTAATAAATCCAAATCACTATAAGACAATGAATGTTAACAAGCAATAGTTGGTCAATTAATTGTTGTCATTTCCATCTTGTAGAATTGGAAAACCATAAATGGTTTATGGTTTTTGTATTCCTCACTTTTACCTTCTTTAATGGGGTATTATAATTTATTATGGCGCAATCTAACTTATAGATGAAATGGCCATTTTCACGACCATTTTTCTGTTAATTTTAATCAAGATCCAACAAAGATTTTTAAAAACTTTAATTTAAATTGTTCAATCTACATAATTCCAATGCCCCAAAAATTCAAATTTTTCAAATACACTGAATCCATTTATACATTCACAAATGTATTTTTAACAACAAAAAATATTGAATTAATTAAACTACACTATTTATTATTATTATTTAAATTATTTATTTAAATAAAATATAAACTATAATATAATTAGATAAAATTTTAAAAATTATATTTGAAAAATATTATTAAATTATATTTTAAAATTTATTAAATTATTTTAAATAAAAAATTAATCTAATATTAAATAATACTTAAAAATCTTAATAACACTGTCATATTCAAATATAAAACGTACAAAACATAACACTTTCATTATTTCATATTTAATATTCCTTCTGATTATAAAAAATAAAGATTCCTTACAAAACGGAGATTACGCACGCAACTAATGACTGACCTGATTGCTCCATTTTTACTGTTCATTGTAATTATAAAAATAAAGATGCTTCTCAAACAAGGCTCAGTTCGCCTTCAAATCATTTGATCAAAATGATATATATATCTACGTTATTTTTAAATATAAAAACTATATTATTTATTAGAATCAATAAATTTTATGTTCGATTGTTAAAATAATAACACATGACGGTTGCACCAATCAGCAGATATGTAATTATTTGACTAATTTAGATCAGATAATATTATTTTAATATTTATTAAATAATAATAATAATAATGTTTAATTTAAAAGCATTTATTTAATTATAAAAATGAAAGTTGTTTCTATGAATTTCAATCCATCTCATAAAAATAATAATAATAATTTAAATTTAAATTTATTTTTTAAATTATTTCAAATTTTGATTTTGTTTTTTCCTCTTATAATTAATATTTTATAACTATTTAATAAATTAAATTAAATATTTTTCATATTTATTTTCAATAAATTTATACCATTGATGATAAGCCGCTGATTCAAAGCATACAAAAACATAGTGACGTAAAGATTTACAATTTTTTTTAATTACGACCGTATAATAATCATGTAAAAAATTTAAATAATAAAAAGAAAATTATTATAAAATTAGTATTTAAAATAAATATAAAATAATAATTAAAGTAAATTTAATTTATGGAAATAGTTTAATTAGTGATTGATGTGTTATAAAATATTATTAAATTATAAAATTTAAGATTTAAATATTTTATAAATCAAATTAATTAAATAATAACAATAAAAATAAATTAAAAAACAAAAAGAAATTTTTTAATTTTTAGCTTTTAAAAATTCTGAATATATTTTTAAAATCTCAATCTTCCAAGACGTTGAGAATTGCTTTCGTTATGGATAGTTTATTTTTGCTAATTCTCGCAAACATGCAGCTATTCATTTTAATTTCATCGCTTCACTATTCATTACCTTTTTCCGTATGTTGCATCGCAGATTGCGCTGTTTACGAGTATTTGCCAAACAAGATCCATTATTTGGGCCACATTATTTCAAAAAAGGGGATACCTATGGAGCTAAGAAATATTAGCGCCATCGAGGAATGGATAACACTAAAAAAAAATGTTTTGGAAGTCATGTCTTTTATGGGGCTAGCTAGTTTTTATAGTAGATTTATTGAGGGATTTTCTAGGATTTTGTTACAGAGGAAGTGTGTGAAACACAAATGGACCTCTGAGTGTGATGGATCTTTTTAGTGATTAAAGGTTTTGTTAACAAGTTCTCAAGTATTGAAGATTGTAGACTCAAATGAAGACTTTCTGTTATGCACTGATGTGTGTAAGAAAGGTTTTGAGGGAGTGCTTATGCAAAATGGGCACACAATGTATTATGAGTCTAGGAAATTGAAAGAACATGAAAAGAGTTATGTTTCACATGATCTAGAATTGGAAACTATCATTCACGCTCTTAAGATGTGGAGACACTATCTCATGGGCCGAAGATTTGAATTGCATATAGATCACTATGGCTTGTTGAATTTGTTTGAACATTTGAATCTCAATGCTTGGCAAATTGGGTGGTTGGAGTTGTTACTGGAATATGATTTCAAGATTAAGTATTAAAAGGAAGAAGAATAGGGTGGCAGATTCTCTTAGTCAGTGAGTGCACTTAATGCATGCCACCATAGCAAGTGTCTGTAAGACAAATATGGTAACCAACCTCTTGGAAGATGGGAACTTAGATCAACAATATTTCAACATCAAGAATAGTTTGCAGAAGTACAAAAAGTAACTGAAATATATGGATTATGAACTTGGGGAAAATGGATTTCTTCTTTATCAAAGTCGTATATATGTGCCAGATGTACAAGAGGTGAAGGAAATTATTTTGAAAGAGATGCATAGGGTACTTTATGCAAGACACCTGAGTTATCAAAAAACTATTACAATGGTTAAAAAACAATATTTTTGGCCTATATTAAAGAAGGATGTGGAAAATTACATAGCAGGATGTTTAGAGTGTCAACGAGTTAAAGCTGAGCACAAGCACCTAGTGGGCTTGCTACAACCCATACCCATCCTTGAGTGGAAGTTTGATGTGATGTAAATGGATATTATTACTAAATTATTGAGGAAAACCAAAGGGAAGGATGCAATTATGGTGGTGGTTGAGAAGCTTATCAAAGCTACTCATTTTATTTCGATGAAATCAACGTTTAGAGCAACAAACATAGCTGATACTTTTACGAGGGAAATTTCTAGGTTACATGGTGTGCCAAGAGAAATTATTTCAGGCAGAGTTATGAAGTTTACATATAATTATTGGATGGGATTATTTAAAGGGTTAGGTACTAACTTGAATTTTAGTATTGTGTATCACCCAGAGTCTCATGGAGAGACTAAGCACGCTAATCAAGTAATTGAGCATATGTTGTGAATGTACATGATGGAAAAACCATCCATATGGGAGGATTACTTACATTTGGAAAATTTTTCCTATAATAACATATATCAAGCCTCATTAAAAAAGAGTATGTTTGAAGTGTTGTATGGCAGGAAGTGTTATACTCCTGTGAGTTGGAGCAACACAGTAGATAGTCATGGTTGGTCCAAAATTGCTTAATGATATGGAAGAGCAGGTTGCGAAGATTAGGAAAAGTTTGAAACCTTCCCAGGTTAGGCAAAAGAGTTATGTGGATAAGCATATGATACATCAAGAATTTAAAATTGGGGATCATTTATGAAGGTTAAACCATGAAAGAGCTCAATAAAATTGGGAAGCTGTGCCAAATTGGTAGCATGATATTGCATATTATTTGATATTCTCGAGAGGATCAGATCAGTTGCATATAGACTTGAATACCTTCATCCATGCATATTCATGATGTATTCCTTGTATATTTTCTTAAAAAGTATATTCCTAGTACTAATCATGTGATTTATTGGCATATGATTCAGGTGGAACCAAAAGGTGCTTTTCAGGTCTAGCCAATACATATTTTAGATAGGATGGTAAAAGTGCTCTATAATCGAGTCGTCAGCATGGTAAAGGTACAATGGACCTTGCTCGATCCTAATGAGGCTACCTAGGAGTAGGAAGATGTAATTAGGGGGAGTATCCTCATCTTTTTTATTGATGTATATATGTGTGTGTGTGTTTATAGATGATGCATTAAGGACAATGCATAAATAAGAGGAGAGGGAATGTAATACCCTTACTGATCTATGATGTAAATATATATAATTTGATAACATGTTGGTGAGCCAGAGTCATTTTTGTAAGCTTGTGTTCCTATGCATATGTGTATATGGATTTTGGGGCTATTCTGCCTAGGGACATATATGTCAGTTTGGAAAAATGGCTAGAGGGATAGGATTGTAAATATTATACATATTTTGATTAAGAAAATAACAACCCGTTGTGGAGCCCACTCCATGGAGAAGAGTATGAGTGACAAAGAAACTCCATGGTGATAGACAAGGGGTTACGATGTTTGATGTTGGGAAAGGTAACTTGGGGTCCCATTTGGTGTCAAGGAGGTGCCACATGGCGATGAGGGGACATGAATTTATAAAAGGCATTTAAAGGACCACTATTCATTCATTCATTCATTATGACCATCAATATACTTTTTCCATATCCATTCATTATCACTCATTGTTATTCACACCAATAGTCAAACACTCATTATTCCATCACCATCATCTGTATTTCTCATCCATTCCATGGTAGGACATAGACAAGGGATTTTTATTGTGCACTAGTCAGTGACCCGGCGTGGGGCTCTAGAATTGACTAAGAATTTTTAGTCTATGAGTCCTGTGCTAGGACTCTGGAATTGACATCATTTCTAGTGATTGGTTGGTGAGCCATGGAAGGTCGGTATCGCAAAGGGATCGATTTCTCCCCAAGAAGGGTGTGCCACGTGGGTTTTGGAACTAACCGGCAAGTCAAATTGATTATGTTCTAAAAGGCATACTGGAAGTCCTAGAAGCAACATGAGCTCCTAGAGCCCTTTGTTGAGAAGTTCCTAGTTGGTTGTAAGGCACCTAGAAGGTGGACATCATAGGGACTAGCCGATCTCAGAGAAGGATGTGCGACTTGGGAAAAGGTTTAGGGAAGCAGAGTGCAGAGGTTGGAGTCATGACTGTCAGGTTGGCACCTTGGGCGTGTATATGCTATTATTATTGGTTTATCATTGCCTGAGGAGTTTCAACCCTAGCTTGAGGGTGACTTGTGGTTGATATTGACGAACCATGAGGTTTATGGCTAGGTGGAATGTGGAGATCCCACAATCAATTGCCTATATCATTTCAGATATGTTTTCATGCTTACTGTTATGTATTCTGCGCCTTTTTCATGAATTAATGAAATTATATGAGAAACCCTTGTTTTATGGGTTATATGCTTTGTTATGGTCAATATTCTAATCATTATTGATATTATTCTATTGTGAAATTATTTTCTTAAATGACTATTAAATTATTTACGTATTCCACTATGTAAATTATGTATTATGGTGTACATTGGTTTATATATATTAATATTGCATTTATGCATGTTAACATATTTCCTCCTCGTATTTTTCCACTGCAAGTCTTGGTTCTATGGTTAATTTTTGTTTTATGAGTAGTATGGTTGTGGTAGCAATGCTAGCAGGGGACTAGGGTCATTACAATATGCACATGAAAACATCAATGAAGTGAGTTCAAATTTGAGTGCAAAATTAGACAATATAAGTAAACATAGAATATTGGCTTTGCATCACAAGTTGGCAATGTTTGCATGTATATTGACATGGAATTTGAAAAACTAGTGCCAACTTGTATTAACTTGTGTTCACTAATGCTAAATGTGGAAAACCTAGTTGATGGATAAGTTGAAGTGTGGATAACCTCATTTGGTCCTAAGCGGTCAACATAAAGTTTCTCTTTATGCACATTCCTTAGGATTTTATATTTGTTCATTGTATTTATGAATGTTATGAAGTCATCGAACATTATATAGATGGAATTTTGTTGTTTAAGGTCATTATGACTAATTTATACCCAACACACCATGTAAGAGAATGCCATAAGCGACACACTTAAGAAACACACATATAAGTGACATGATTTTAAGTGATGCCCCATAAACAATGTACATATAAGTGATACTCTTCAAAGTTAGACACATAATTGACATGCCATGTAAGATACTTAGCATTAGTGACATAGTTAAGCATTAATGCACTAAAGCAAAGCACACAATCCATGATACAGAAGTTGAAAGTGAATTATATTTATATTAAATTTGGTCGAATGTACAGAATTGAATCTTATTGCCAACATAAATAATGGCGACTCAAGCCCAACAACAAGAGAATGGAAACTAATTCCATAGACACAAAATGACATTTCGTGTTGAAAATTCCACGTCATGGCTAATGTACACAAAGTTTCTCTCAATCACCATTACCACCCTTGGTACTCTGAAGTGCATGTCCAAAATCAATCTTCCTCCTCTTTGATATGAAGGAACCTCAATCCTTATTTGGTCTTGGAGTACTATACCTCTCTAGGCTTTGAAGGGGAAACAACAACATATATTTTAATTTTCCCATAGTTGAATTAGTTAACACAATAAATAAAATTTCGAATTTTGACATAAAAATTCACTTCAAACATGAATGTATATGGTTGGAGGGTCGCCCTCCTTTGCGCTCCAAGTCTTTTAACAATGCATCCCCACAACAATTACAAAAATCAATTAATTGAAAATAATCAATATGTGTACAAAATCAATTTAACTCATATGCTTAATACAATTTTCATCAAATAATTAGTCTCACATTGAAGATCCAAGGCAATGGAGACAATTTCCCTTCTTGGCTCAGAGGTGGAGCACTTAGCTAGACAACTCTCTCTAAGGAAATGATGGGGGTTGGGGAGGATATAATTATAGAAACAATAGATGCAACCACTATAAATGTAACTACAATAGATGCAATAATTATTTCTACAGTAGTCAAGGAACTGGTAGCAGGTGGAGCACTAGGCTAAACGATCTACTTTGATGCAATGATGGGGGATGGGGAGGTTGTAGTTGCAATGACTATAGATGCAACCATTGTAGGTGTAGATACAATACATATCTATGCAATACTAGTTGTTGCAACATCAAATGAAATGAGAGGAGGTGTATGATAATGAAATGGTGCAAGGTGAATGCTTGTGGGCATAGTCAAAGGGTGTAAAGGAAAATGTATAGGGAATCAAAGGCGATACACCCTACTAGATATACAATAGGAGGGAAAACCCAATGGGAAGGATCCAGAATTCCAAGTGTTGGGGGGGCCTAATGGTTTCACGTGGCATGAAGTGAGGAATAATTGGGATAGAAGGGGCTGGAATCAGGAAGAATGGAACTTGAATAGACATTTGTAATATTTTTTGAATTACTACAAAATCATCAAGTTCAACTAAACTAGGATATTTAATGTCACATTAAAAGTAGCTATAATCTAATGTATGCTACCTCGGTGGGAGGTGATATGGTAATCTCAAGTGGAGATGTTTGTTGCAACTCTCTTGTTGAGACATGTGGAAATACTTAATTTCTTATAAATAACTTGCACATTTACAAAAAAATAAATTTTTAAATCTTGTTAAGTTATGATTGAAGTAAACCAAAATAAAGATATTTAAATACCTGTGTGTGAGGTGTTGCAATATAAAAAACGACTAAGGCTACATCAATATAGGGATAAATGGCATATTCCCATCTTGATTGTGGTGTATCTTCTTGTAAGATCATTACATGCTATAAAAAAAGAGTAAAACATAAGTACTTTAAAGTTATGTATGTTGAAAATTTGTCAATTGTACAATTAGATTTATAGCCAATAATTTCGGATCAATTAAAATTTATACTGACTTGATCCATAAATTTCTCTTGGAATGGACCTTCCATCGAGCCGTGGCAAGTATGCTCATAATGAAAGCATAAATATGGCACAACTTGATTTGAACCATGAACATCATTGTGTCTGTGTGGAGTCACTGGTATATAGTAAGTGTGGCATGAAGGCCCTACACCTAGATGTTTGACATAATCACCTAATGGATCTCGTCTAGAGGCCACCAGAAATGAACTATGTTGCACCAAACTACACACGAGATGTGCTATTGCATTGCTAGTTTTAACAAGGTGATTTGAAAGCTAAGGTGCTTGTTGGGGGGTTGGGCATATTCCAATGACTAAGTGGCCCTCTCAATGGATTATGTCTAGCATTTGGTTGATACTAAGAACTCACTCATGTCAAAATAGTTAACATGGAGATGACATATGAACTTGCTCCACAATTTCCAAAGGAAATGTAATGACAACCCAGTATTACAGGGAGCTTTGTTAATGACAATAAACCAAAAGACTTATCCATTTGTATTTCATGAATCAAATGTGCACCAATCCATGCAAAGATATATCTTCTTTAGATCAAGGATTTGGTTAGTTCTTAGGTCAGTAAATAACCACACAATCATTTGTTTGTTAATATTCAATTCATTAACTTGTCCTTTACCAATACGAGTGGAGTAAAATTCTCTCATCCCGGCCTTATATTCGCAGATATTGGTCGATTGACCATAAGCACGATTAATAGAAGAAATAATGCTAGCAAAGAATGTGGCTAATAAAATTTGTAATTGCCCTTATGTGTCTAAGTTCTCCAACAAGTGTCCTTAATTCAATTAAATCATTTGTAATTTGAGTCTGCTGAATTAGATTTTTTTTTCTAGGTTTATATTTTTTCTTGTGGTTCTACTGTGAGATTTTTATTTTGTTAATTAGGCGTGGAGTTAAAAAAAAAAACCATTTTTTAAAGAAGTTTGTAATTTTTTTTTCTTATATTTAAAGAACAACAAATAAAAAAGTATTGTATTACAACTAAGCAGATTATCTAAGTTAGTATTTATTTAAATCACTCATTAAAATTTAAGACATGCAACTTATATACTTACGCATCAAATTTACGGTTTACATATATTTTTGAGGTGCAAAACTTTTGGTTACCGTCAAATACATTCAAAATGCTACAAAGAAAGTTTATGTGAAAGGTCAAATTTCAGGCCTGATTTTCCGGTAACGACGCCGCGGGTCAGAAAGAAAACTTGTCCATCCTGTGACACTTGATTCTAGCGATAGTTTTCCACGTTTAGGCATCAGTGCTTTTAATTTTCTAGGGCGGTTTAAAAAAATAAGTGATTGTTTAGAAAAAGTTGGTATTTTTTGGGCAGATTTTTGGTTAAATTTAGGGAGAATTTTAAAAAATTAGATTATAATTATTAAATTACAGATGCTTTTTTCAGTACAAAAAAAATTAGATTGTATTAATATCATATGAGTCCCAATATACATATGGATAGGCTGAAATATCAAGCTAATGCCTAGACTTGGGAGATAGTAAAAATATCCTCTCATACTTTTACACCTGAAAGCCTAGGGGAAGAAAAAGGTACCAGAAGATAATATGATTTGTCCATGCAATAAGCTTGAAACACAAAAAAAAATGACCAAACAGTTTGGCCAGAATTTGAGATGCTTAGAGATTTTTGATAATACTAAATTTATTTTTAATATTAAAATTGTGATTTTGAGTAAAATTTGTCAGTTGGGTAGACAATGTCTGTTCTGCATCGTGTGGGTGTTACATGAACCATTTCTAACATTATTTGTGGGAAGACTTGGCCACATTTAGTTACATTTTTTTAACAAATATGTTAAATTTGATAGTTATATTTTTATAATAGAAGTATTTGCAGTTTTGTTTTGCTTGCTTGTTTTGGCTTTCGAGTACTATTTTAAATTAATTTACACATTTTGGAAATACATAATTTTATTGACTATTTCAATGTAAATCAATAAAAAAAATTATAATCATTAAAACAAAATCATATTATTATTTTTAATCATTTCAAAACTTTATTAAAATATCAAAACTTATTTTTATGTTTCATCATTAATACCATAAAATAATAACCAAGTATAACATGTTGTATATATTCCTTCTCCCTAATTTTATCCCAACTCCGAAGGATAACCCCCATCCTATGCATAAAGTAATAAAAAAACATGCCATGCTAGGTTTTATCCAAAATCCAAATATCATAATTAATTTTACATTTTTTCTTTAATATAGCTTCTATTATATGGTATTTAAATTGAATATATTTATTAAAAGTATATCACATGCCGTTATAAGATATTAAAAAATATTTTTATTATTTTAATGTTTCACCAATAACAAAAACATTTTTGCATAAAGTAATAATAAAACATACTATGTTTTATTCGCCTAATTTGGTTCAAAATCAAAACTAAGTATCTGAGTAATGTTCAAGAAAGAAGAAAGTCTTATTCACCAGAGTATCATTGTTAGTTTGATCATTTATTGATACTCTCAATTCAATAATAAACTTTACCATATGACTTTCAAATTGAATATATCCTCTAAGAGTATATGAGCAATACTCATAATGACTTCATTCAATAAATTAGTGTTTTGGCTTAATGAACTTGGAATATCACATGTATTTATGAGATATTAAAGAATACTTCTAATTTCACTAGATATTGATAAATATTTTTAAAAAATCCTCAAAAAAAAATACCAATAAAATCAACTTTAAAAGAGCCAACAAGATTGAAAATGAGAATGCCAATCCTAGGGGTAAATAGCTTTGGAGGAAAAAGAAGAAATGTCAAATGTCAATTTTAAGCATCCATTGAATGCAAGATTAAGGTTGTCTAAAATTGACATTTAAGTAAACCTATAAGGAGATAAGAGAAAAATACAATTAAAAAAATAGATTCCTTTTTGTTTCATTAAAAAACTATATATTCTATTTTATTATTTTAACTAGTATTTTTTTATTTTCCTTAGACCCGTTTTAGACCTCAAAATTACTATATACCCACTTCTTAATACTTATAAAACCCCTCACCCACAATACCCACATACATATAATATATTCATTTTATTTTTCATAATTTTAAAACCCCCTTGTGAATAGCATGATCAATATTGCTTAGCAAGGTGAAGCCCCTATAGAGTACTACCACTTCTTTTTATATAAATAGAACTTTGAAGTGAAATACAAAAAAAAAAAAAAAAAATTGAAATAAATTATACTTTAGAATGAGAGTGTATTTAATGCAGCAAGCAAATTATATAACTCTTTAACACACTAAAAAACTAGATTAACACTATTATAATATGACAACTATGGAAGTGGATTACTTAACCAATGATAGTAAGCAAATGCTACATAGCTAAATATTGTAGAAATAACAATGTAAATGACGAGAAATAGAGAAAAATAAATAGTGTCTAACTCTTTATTGGAGAATAGGTCAATTCAACCAATGTATTACAGTTTATAGGTCTAAGTATCTCCATGATTCATATTATTCAGAGAAATGTAATCAAAATGGTAGACAATCTCAGGATTCCCTGAGCATAACGTGACATTCACTCTTCTATTATGTATGTAGATGTAGAGTTGAACTTTCTTTTTTCTTGTTGCAAACTGCTCTTGGACTATTCAATTCACATGGTGCTTCAACAATCTTTGTAACTCTTTACCTCCTCCTATGTTTTATCTATGAGTGCAGAGGGTAGCTCATGGTGTTGACCATTGCAATTTAGTTTTTAGATATTATCTTTTAGCATTCTTGTAATGTGGCAATTTTATAGTATCTTTATTTATCATACCAAGATAAATCCTAAATAATATGAAACACACCAATATTTTATCTAGATTGGATCATTATATCATTTGTTATCTATTTTGGTGCTTTTAGAATGGAAAAATTAGAGGAATTGGTTTGTAGGTTCATTTTCAACAACATGTCTTAGTTTGAAGAGTTGGTGTTTGAAACCTTTCAAATGAATTTTGTGTCATTAAACAATGTTTTTGGGGGTAAAAAAACTCCCACTTCTACAAGAACATTTCACACTATTCTACACTTATAAAGATTTTCAATGGTGCAAGAATCCCATCAAATGGAGTTCACATGAAAAATTTATGCCTCCCACAAGTTGACCCACTATGTTGACCACTATGGGACAAGAGAATGCCACATCAACCTTTATTACACATACATATGGAGATAGTCATGCCTATAATTTTAAGAAGGCTCTACAAGGTCCAAAACATAACTTTAGTTGAGGTTTGGGGGAGTTAAATCTTACCCCTAGTTGATTATTGGACTATTTTAAATATTAAGTTGGTAGGAGGAATAAGGGTTCCATTCTATGTTATATTATTTTGATCCATAGTTGAGCATAGAAAATGCAAGCTGGAAGTTAGAGCAAAAAACAAAGGGGTTTAAGATTTTGTAGCAGCCTTACAACCCATAGGTCTTAGGTACTCCATAGATAATACCTCTTTCTTTGTACTTGCAAATTTTCCATACTAGAGAAAAAAGAGTAAAGCAACCTCACATTTTAATTGGGTTTTATTTAGGGAAAAAATTGTATCTATTGTAAATCGGGTGCATATTGCTTTTACATTTCTTGCATTTTAGCTAACAATAAATTTTTTTATTAATTTTTCAAATTTTTTGTGATCAATTATTCTAATAGATTATCCAATTTTTTTTATAAATTACAATAATACGAGCTCAAAAATGTTTAAATTAAATTAATATTCCAAAATAAATACCATTTAGATTTAATTTAAATCATAAATATTTTTATTTTTTTTTTAAATTGTTTAGAAAATTATTTTAAATATAATATGAAAATAAATACTTATCTTATCTTTTTTATTTATAAATTTTCTTATTTTTTCTTATACATATATTTCCATATTATATTTTATAACATTTTAAAATATATATTTTTTAAGCTTATAAAATCTCCTCTCCTCTCACATTCCCTCTCTTTCTCTCACATGTATAAATTCAGTAGCTTTTTAATTATGTCCCATAAAGTTTGTGTCCCACATTTCAATTTGTACGTGTTTGTAGGATGTAGTTATGAAAATTGAGTAGTGTAACAAAGGATTAATATAGAATTTAACCTAGCCATAATCAACAACCCAAAAATATTTTATAGCTTTATCCTCTTTTATGGTTAAGAGTTTGGAGTCTTCTTTCATATGAGGATCAAAATTAGAACTTGAGGATCAAAATTAGAACTTAATCCTACATTTAAGAAAGGTTTAAAGGGATACCTCTTTTAGTTGTGAGTGTAATTTCATTTTTAAAATATATTAAAAAATTATTTGATTGTGAATTTCTCAAATATGTTATTTTTTATATTTTATATTTTTTCTTTCTTTCGTAAATTAAAGTTATTATATTACATCTTTAAATTTATAATGTACAAAATCAAATTAATTTTGAGAGTGACTAAATGTTAATGCAAAATTTGGTTTCTTTGAGATTATGATAGACAGAGATACAACCCACACAAGAGAGACATAAGATCAAATATGCCATACAAAATTGTAACCGCAAGTCTTTACGGACTGCATACCCACCTAGCTTGTTCTAAATGTTATAGCAACATAGATTATAATCATAGTTTGCATAGACAAAATAAAGACCTCTCATTTGCCTTTGTCTTCTCTAGTCGGACAACACCTACTCCCTGAAGTCCTTATGGGTGTGGCTCTCATGCGAGGGGTCATGGAATTATTACAATGGAGAATCAGAAGAATCCTGAACCCTAGAATAACTCAAACCCTCTATAACTGTATCCTATCGCCAATGCAGTCTAGGTCGAAGGTGCTAGAAGAATAACAAGATTTGTGTGGCAGATAAATGGTATAACGGTGTGGGGTTGGCTCGTGCCTCCTCCGCACTCCCTCTCTCCCCTCATTAATACTCATTAGCCTTTGGAATGGACATGGCATGAGGTTGAACTAGCACGCCACTGTTATTTGTTGATTGAGCACCCACATCCAGGTAATTTCATATGTTATTGTTGATTTTTATTTATTAAAGAAAAAAATGTTATAACTTTTCATTTAGTATTTTAATTCTATTGTAATTAATTCTATATACTTCTATTTAATTTTGACAAGATAATGTATAAATTCAAGTCTAATTTGTATTGCAAATGAACTTGGACTCCATAGATTAAAAAAAAAATAGATCTCTATATCTATTATATATTATTTAATATATAAGGATGCCCCATAGATATATAATAGTGGAATAAGCCTAGTATTAGAAAATGATAGTTATTACAACTAGGAAGATAAGAATGCCCACATAAGCTTACAATTGATAGTAGTTTCTTGTGTTGGAATATTATAACAAAATGCTAACAAGAACACTAAAACTACCCTTTAAGAAAAACGTAAGTAGTAAAGATAAAAAAAATTGGTCCTAGAAATGAGGCCTTATTAGGTACCTAAGTACAAAATAGTCTTTCACAAATAGAGAAAAGGAAAAAAACTCATAGGAAACAACTTCTCTCCAAAAGAGAAAATATTTCATCTTTGAAAAAGGGCATTGGAGATGTAACTAAAGATCTCTTTATGATGCAATGGAAGGAAAGAGTAAGAGACTCATGGACTGTGAAACCCCCAATTGTGACGTATGACAAAAAAATATCAAGAGCGGAGCTAAGTAATTTGAATTAACTTGGTTAAATTGTGAAGCATAAGAAGTTTAGATATAGAGGGAAAATGACAAACTATTAGCATACGACTTCTATACAATTATGAATTCCTGCACCCCCTTTTTTAATTTCACATTATGGGATATAGCTTTTATCCTAAGTGTGTATTAGATCTTATTTTCCTCCGAGCCTATCTCTTGAGGTGTCAATGTGAGAGAAAATGAGGTGGTTTCGTTCATGTATTATAAATTGTATCACTAGAATGACTACAATACAAGAACATATTGCTTGAGGTCTTTTCCACCAAGTTCTTTTGTCTCTTATCATGTCATGTGTTCTTATTTTAACATTGTATTACAGTTCCTTTAGCCTCAAGGGGCCTATTAATTCCATGATAATGTTCCATGGAGGATATTGAAGAGATAATGATGAGTGTTATGAATTTTATCCATGGTAATGATTCATGAGAGAATAGTAACACTACCTATGCTAACAAAATTATAGATCAACATCCAATTTTCACTACAACAAAATAATGCCATCATTCTTTCAATCCCTTTCTAGCCTTAGTATTCTCATTTTTTTATTTATCATATATATCATAGGATTGTACATTTTATCTACTAATTATGTGAACTGCTAAAAACCTTTATCTACTTCCAATGTTCACATGTTTTGGGCACCTAAAAATCACTTTCTTTGAGATCACATTGTCGGTAAAAAGGAATGCTATGTCACCAAATATTGGAACATATGTGTAAGAAGGGCATTCAAGGATTGAGAAGGAAACATCTTGTTAATGGACTAAATGGTTGTGATCTTGAATTTGTTTTTTGTGAGCATTTCATATATGGAAACTAATTTTGCTCAATTTTATTCTAGTTCCCACAAATCTTATGAGTTGTTATACTTAATTCATCCCGATCTATTTGGTCCAGTTAAAGTTCCTTAAATTTTAAAGACTTTGTATTTTATGTCATTTATAGATCATTATTCCAAAGGATTTTAGTTGATTTAATGAGTTTAAAGATCTCTTGGGAAATTAGATTGCTAGGAAGATTAAGGTGTTGAGGATTGATTTTCCTGTTAAGTTTTATTCGACAAATTTTGATAAGATTTGCAAGGAAAATTTTATCAATCAAAATTATACAACTCAATATATGCCTCAATAGAATGGACTTACAAAATGAATGAACAAAACATTGATGGAGAGACCTAGGAGTATGCTTGGTGGTGACAACTTAAAGGAGAAGATTTGGATATAAGTGGTTGTTGTTGCATGTTAATTTATTACTATGTATCCCACATCAAATCTTGTGGACAATACCTCTATGGAGGATTTCACAAGCAATAAGCCCTCACTTCAACATCTTCATGCTTTTGCTTGTGAGGTATATGCTCATGTGCCTAAGGAGAAGTGGTCAAACATGGATAACAAGGTTATGACACATATCTTCATTTTCTATGGCATTGGTGTGAAAGGGTACAAGCTTTGGCATATTGTAGCTATTAAATTTTTGTATAGAACAAATTTTATTTTTAAATAAGTTAATGTCTCTCCTAATGGCCTATCTAGAAGAGGATGAGAAGAATTTGGTGATTCATATACCTCCCAAGATTGAGAAATATGAAAGAAAAAATGAACAAACATTTCGCGATGGACTTGATCAGGATGAGGGTTCAAAGAGTTTGAAAGTATTGGAAGAAAATCCACCTTAGACTTTAGGAAGGTCCATGTTGCAGAGAAGAAAGCTAGACAAGCATAATTATATTTCATCTGATTTTCTTTATATGATAACATGAATGAGACTAGAACCAAAAAAGAGGCACTAGAAATGGAAGATAAGGAGTCTTGGAGATTGGCCATGGATTATTAAAAGGTTTTAGTTAGAGCGAATGATACATGGGACTTAGTACCATCACCTAATGGATGTAAACCCATTGGATGTAAATGGCTATTAAGAAAATATTGATTTAGAAGGAAATGTTGAAAAGAACAAGACAAGGTTCATTATGAAATAATGTTCCTATGCTAAGAGGATATACTTTGGTTAGATGTTATTCCAATTTACTTAATTGACATCTATTAGGCTCCTATTACTTGTAGAAGCAACTTTTGTTTTAGATATAGAATAAATATATGTGAAAACAACATTCCCACTTGGTGATTTTAAGGAGATCTATATGACATAGCCATAACACTACATTGAAAAAGGTGAAGAGTTATTGTTTTGCAAGATTTAAAAATAAATAAATAAATTATATCATTGTGTTAAATAGTCTCATAGAATGTGACACCAAAAGTTTGACTCTTTCGTGTTTTTATTTGGATTTCTATGATTAAATATAACCTTTGTGTGTATTACAAACATGATGGTGGTCATTTCCTTGTTATCGCTCTACATGTAGATCATGATATGATAATCTATGGCAATGTAAGAATGTAGTTTATGATATGAAGTCTCAACTTTCAATATAGCTTGATATGAAGGACTTGGGGACTATAAAATATATATTAAGATTATATTTCAGGAGTGAGAAAATAGAAAAACCTCACCTTTCACGTGAAGACAAAGTATATAGATATATATACTAGTACAACCACATTAAAAATATTAATGGGGTTGATATAGTCGGAGGCTTCATTTGTATCTACCATTGATAAAAAAATTATTGCAACAAAATTATTATTATTAACTATTGAAACAAAAATATTATTATTAAATTTGATTTTACTTAATCCTTAAGAATCCCAGGTCTTGATAAAAAACAAAAGCGTTGAAGATTTTATATCCTTTACAACAAATATATAATGTATTTTTTCTAAAATGAGTATGCTTTGAAAGTCCCTAAGAAATTTGTTGGCTTTTAGACATCAATTTGTTTAAATTTATAAAAGTCGATGCAACCTAACAAACTCCCTAACACATTATAGTCGTTGATAAGAATTCAGATGAAGCATATGCTGAGCATATTCCCTTGAGAATCAATCTAGGCCGCTAATAAATAAATAAAGTGAACAGATCTTCATCCACTGAAGTTGAAATAAGAAGCCTTCGCCTAATTACCATTTTGTTAGGGACATGGTAGAAAATGTAAATGTGATACTAGATAAAATTAACACTTCATAAAATGTTACAATGCATTGATGGATCCAATGAACGTAAGTGAATTCGAGTGGTGTTGTGAGGCTATAGGCCTTCTAGCCCTTAACAATTAGCTTGTAATTTGTTGCATTGTCCCTAATATCTTTTCGAGGTATATGACAAGTCAGAAATGTTGGGACAAGTTTGTCATGCATCTTACTGTAGTGGATCAAGGAATAATTGCAAAGCTATAGGAGGGAATAAATGCAAATAAGTGGAACTTGTTGGACAAGCAATTGCACAGCTAAATTAAATAAACACACAGCAGATCAAATATGCACAGAAGACACAGCTCTTAACGTGGTTCACCCAACCAATCTGGGCTACGTCCACCAAACATAGGCATCAGGAATTTATTAATCAAATTGGAGATTACATAATGAAAACCTCATAAAACTCTCACCCTCTCAGCAAACCATCCGAATGGTTGCCTGTTATATAGCATAGAGAATCTAACAACCTCATTAACTCCCTCACATCAAATATAGGAGGCATTAACTCCCTCCCAACAACCTGGAGTTAATCTAGGACCTGAATTCTATTGTTGTCATCAGCTGAGATTTTTCCTATTTTGCTACAAACAGAAAATCTCAACAATCTCCACCTTGACAACAATTCGCCTGATGCCCTGTTATTATTATTTTATCTTTTCTGCAAGCCAAGAGAAGCCAAACACCAGCGTAGCTTCTCCAACAAAACTGGTTTCGTGAACATGTCTGCACAGTTCTCCTTTGTATGCACCTTTTCAAGAGAGACTCCCCTTTCAGTGATAACCTGTCTTACAAAATGGTACTTAATTGGAATATGCTTTGATTTACTATGATAGGCCGGATTCTTAGCCAAATGTATTGCACTTTGACTATCACAAAGTAACCTGATGTTGTCCTGTAACCTACCAAACTCAGTGGCAACTCACCAAGCAAACCTTTCAACCAAACCGCCTCTTTGCAAGCATGTGAAGCAGCAATGTACTCTGCTTCAGTAGTGGATAAAGCAACAATGTTTTGTAGCTTTGACATCCAGCTTATAGCTCCACCTGCAAGAGTAAAGACATACCCTGAAGTTGATCTTCTCTTATCCAGATCACCTGCAAAATCGGAATCAACATATCCGCAAACAAATTCACTACTCTTATTGTAAGAAATACAATAACTACTTGTGCCTCTCAAGTACCGAAGCACCCATTTCACTGCTGACCAGTGTTCTTTACTTGGATTTGCCATGTACCTGCTGACAACCCCAACTGCATGTGAAATATCTGGTCGAGTACAAACCATCGCATACATTAAACATCCTACTACATTGGCATACGGAATTCGAGACATATAATCCTTTTCTTCATCTGTATTAGGACTTAAACTCGAAGAAAGCTTAAAATGGGAAGCTAAAGGGACTGACACAGGCTTCACATTATTCATACCAAACCTCAAAAGTATTTTCTCAACATACTTCTGTTGTGATAGCCACAGCTTACCATTGCCCCTGTCTCTGAAAATCTCCATGCCCAAAATCTGTCTTGCCGCTCCTAGATCTTTCATATCAAACGTCCTTGCCATCTGAGTCTTCAACCTGTTGATTTCTTCAATGCTTTTGCTTGCTAAAAGCATATCATCAACATACAACACTAAGATAATGAACATGCCATTATTTAACTGCTTAAAGTAAACACAATGATCATATTCACTTCTTACATATTTCTGACTCAACATGAAAGAATCAAACTTCTTATACCACTGCCGAGGCGACTACTTCAGGCCATATAATGACTTCTTGAGCCTGCAGACAAATTTCTCATTGCGATGCTGAACAAACCCTTCCGGTTGTTCCATATATATTTCCTCATCTAAGTCTCCATGTAGAAATGCAGTCTTAACATCTAATTGCTGCAACTCTAAATCAAACAAAGCCACTAATGCTAACACAATTCTAATTGAAACAATTTTAACCACTGGTGAAAATATCTCATGAAAGTCTATGCCAGCTTTCTGAGAAAACCCCTTTGCAACCAGTCTCGCTTTGTACTTGTCTTCTATATCATTCACACCCTGTTTCACCTTGAACACCCACTTGCATCCCACAGTTTTCCTGCCTTTAGGAAGTTCAACCAGATCCCACGTGCCATTCTTACCTAAGGCCATCATTTCTTCCTTCATGGCTGCTTTCCATTTGTCACTATTTGAACCTTCTACAACTTCCTGATAACACAAAGGTTCATCATCATTAGCGATCAAAGCAACTGAAGTAACATGATCATCATACCTTCTTGGAGGACGTTTGATCCTTGTAGACCTCCTTAAGAATGTTTCTGGTGCTTCCACAATTGGCTGTCTATCATCTATAGGAACTTCTTCATGATCGCCATCTGAGACCTGTTCATGACCTCCATCTGAACCCTGTTCATAATCTGATTCTGAAACCTGTTCATGACTAGAATCTGAACTATGGTCGTTATGACTATCATTAGAAATGCTGTCAAACTGAATATGCTGGAAATCAGATACATCATCCTGTTTCAATCTACTATTTACATCTAACTGTACAAGAGAGGATTCATCAAACTTTACATCTCTGTTGATGATGATTTTGCGGGTAGTAGGATCCCACAATCTAAATCCCTTTGTTCCATCACCATACCCAACAAAGACATACCTTTTCGATTTCGAATCTAATTTAGTTCGCTGATGTTTAGGCACTAGAGCATATGCATCACAACCAAACACTCTGAGTTTAGAATAGTCACAAGGGTGTCCTTTCCATACCTCTTGCGGAATCTTGCAGCCTATTGCCGTTGATGGAGATCGGTTTATCACATAACAAGCTGTTGCCACTGCTTCCGTCCACAACTCCTTTTGCAACCCGGCGTTACTCAGCATACACCTTGCTCTTTCTAGAAGAGTCCTGTTCATGCGTTCAACAACTCCATTTTGCTGAGGAGTATAAACCGTGGTCTTATGCCTCTCGATCCCTGCATCCTTGCAATAGCTGTCAAACTCCTTGGAAGTAAACTCACCACCATTGTCAGTTCTTAAACATTTTATAGTTCTACCAGTGTTGTTTTCTACCAATGCTCTAAACTGCTTGAAAACTGTAAAAACATCAGACTTCTTTTTCAACATGTAGACCCATACTTTCCGAGAAAAGTCATACCAAATGATACAAAATATGACGAGCCACCATATGACGTTGTAGGGGCTGGACCCCGAACATCTGAATGGATATAATCAAGTATGCGTTTACTAGTATGTTTGCCTGTTTTAAACTTTTGTTTACTTTGTTTACCAAACAGACAATGTTTACAGAAATCCAATTTTCCAGATCTTAGATTAGGAAGTAACTTTCGGTCAGCCAAAATTTTCAATCCTCTTTCACTCATATGCCCCAATCTTTGATGCCATAAGTGAATGGAACTATTGTCATGTTCAGACACAGACACATGATCTGACCCAGTTCTACCTTCTAACTGAAAAAGATTTCCTACCTTCTTAGCCTTCATTACTAGTAAGATACCTTTATAGATTTTCATAACTCCACCTTGAATTACAGTTTTATATCCATTTGAATCAAGTGCTCCTAATGAAATCAAATTTTTCCTTAAATCTGGTACATGCCTCACATCAGTTAATATTTTTGTTGTGCCATCAAACATTTGCAGTTGTATGCTCCCAATTCCCACAATATTACATGTTACATCATTACCCATGTACACAACACCATCATCAATTGATTTATATGTTTTAAACCAATCTTTATGAATACACATGTGGTTAGATGCCCCGGAATCTAACAACCAATGTTGATCATGTTTTGAAACATTAATAGACAATACCTCATCACTCATACCTGAACCTGATACTGAACCTGTATCTGTGGTGTTGGCTTCCTTCTTTTCTGTCGAAGAGCCTTCTTTAGCAGCATGCTTTCGCTTCCAGCAATCCTTTTTCAGATGTCCAGCCTTGCCACAATGCCAACACTTCACCTTTGGCTTCTTTCCTTTGGACTTTGAGCGAGAGTCGCTATGCTTTCCTCCGGAGTGTCTCTCTCGTGAGCGACCTCTGGCCATCATTACCTCTGATGTAGAGGTGTCTGCATTCGACCTCTTCCTCGTCTCCTCAGCCAACAAGGCTCCAAAAACATCGTCAAACTCAAGGATGTCTGATGTACTAAAGCTTATGGAAGTAACAAAGTGATCCCAGGATTCAGGCAATGAACATAATAGAGTTATTGCCTTATCCTCTGAATCAAATTTCACATCTAGATTGTCTAATTGCACCAATAAGGTATTAAAAACATTCAGGTGATCAGCAATTGAGGTACCTTCTTTCATCCGCAAACCGTAAAGCTGCCGTTTCAGGAGAATCCGATTTGTCAAAGATTTTGTCATATAGAGCTTCTCAAGCTTTGACCACAAGCCTGCGGCGGATTTCTCTGACACAATGTTGAACAGAACATCGTCTGCCAGACATAACCGAATTGCGCTCAGAGCTCTATCGTCCATCTCATCCCATTCATCCTCCATCATGGAAGGAGGTCTTTTGTTTTTCCCCAACAGTGCTTTCGCCACACCTTGTTGAACCAGCAGATCGTGCATCTTTACCTTCCAGATCTCGAAATTATTTTTCCCATTAAATTTCTCAATTTCAAAACGGGCACTCTGAGTTTTGGCCATCTCGTCTAAAAAACCAAAGAATCTCCAATTTCAATTTAATAACAACACAAAATTGAATCTGAATCAATGCCTATGCCTCAGATTATTTTCGCCTTTTAAAAAAAAAAATAAACCTCTGTGCTTTGCGCCAATCCCAGCACACCATATATACAGCGCATATATTAAAAAAAAACAACACAGCGCATGTATTCAATTTATCCACGCAGTTTGAAATACATATCAACGCTGTTTCTTAAAAAATATATCCATGCCGTTTTCAAAAAAAAATATATCCACGCTGATATAATACGCAGATTTCAATGTAATGCCATCTCTATGCAATTTTCAAAACATATATATATGTCCACGCAGTTTTAATAAATCCACGCAGTTTGACAACACATCCACGCTGTTTATAAAATATGTCCATGCTGTTTTAATAAATCCACGCAGTTTGACAACACATCCACACTGTTTATCTATCCACGCAGTTTCAATACACATACCCACGCAGGTTATAATTTAAATTCACACCGTTTTTCTTATTTACGGGAGCTGTAATAAAAAAAACTGAACAGTTGTATCAATCCAACGCAGACCTGTAGCAATACGTTGTTCTCCGCATTGGGAATGGTTTGAAGAGCGCCCACCAGGCACACGAATCCAACGTTGATGGGTTGTTATGAAACTGCAGGCGAAAAACTAATGTTTTGTGCCACGCTTCTGCTGTGCAGCTCAGCAAACTGAGATTAAAGACTTCACACTTTGGCTCTCACCACGCAGCGCCTCGAGGCAGCAAAGAAATGACCTCTACGCACAGAACCTTCTCAGCACCAGCGCCTCCACGCCTTAGCGCTCCACCTCCAGCAGTGCCGCTCCTCCAACGCGCTCTGATACCAATTGTTGGACAAGCAATTGCACAGCTAAATTAAATAAACACACAACAGATCAAATATGCACAGAAGACACAGCTCTTAACGTGGTTCACCCAACCAATCTGGGCTACGTCCACCAAACATAGGCATCAGGAATTTATTAATCAAATTGGAGATTACATAATGAAAACCTCATAAAACTCTCACCCTCTTAGCAAACCATCCGAATGGTTGCCTGTTATATAGCATAGAGAATCTAACAGCCTCATTAACTCCCTCACATCAAATATAGGAGGCATTAACTCCCTCCCAACAACCTGGAGTTAATCTAGGACCTGAATTCTATTGTTGTCATCAGCTGAGATTTTTCCTATTTTGCTACAAACAGAAAATCTCAACAGAACTAAGTAGTGGCTTGGAATAAATGTAAATCACTAATAGACAATGAATGCTAACTAGCAATAGCTAACCAATTAATTGTTGACATTCCCATATTGTAGAATTGGACGAATTGGAAAACCATAAATGGTTTATGGCTTTTGTTATGTCTATTTATTGAATTCTAAGATTGAGAAAATTAGAGTGCTAGTTCTAACTTATTGTTAGTTGCTAAAGTTTCTCTAGAATCCTTATGTTATTGTTGAACACCCTTGTTGAGAGTACAATGACTCTTTAATGCATTATAACGATTTAATTGTTGAATAATACAATAAACTTGCTTTAATATATAGAGTTTTCTTCTTAATTTTTATGCGAAAATCGTTATATAATATTCATATTCTCTTGTGTTTCTTATCACTGTAACTATTTTTATATTATTTCTAGAAAGTGTATTCCTCACTTCTACCTTCTTTTCTTGAGTCATCGATATACTTTGATTTATATTCTTTATTAAAAAATGATAAATAACATCCCTTATATGCAACACGTTTAATTGTGTAACACGTTTAATTGTGTAAATGTAATATTGTGTAGAAATACTTTATATCATATTTCAAGGTCAACTTTTTATTAAATAAATGGAAAACAAATTCTAACAAAATGTAAAAACAAAATAAAATAGTAAATAAATTATTAATTTAAATTTATTTTCATAATAACTCCTTGGCATTAGAATTTTGTAAAATTTAAAACCTCACAAATACATTGTTACTTTAAGAAAAATGATTTTTATTTATTTATTGTTTATTTATGTTTTTGAGACATGTGATTTCATTTTTTTTTTTATTAAAATGGAAAAGTTAATTTAATTAGATTATTTTTCTTTTTCTCTTTAACCTAGAGGGATTTGAACTTTGAATCTCATAATTTGCATATTACTTCATAATAAGATCATCAATTGACCTACCCCATGACCTAAATAGATATTTTTTGTTTCTATTCCATAGAAACCTAATAGCCTTCCTTACACATAGCTACTAGTAAATCTTTAAACCTGTCCTCCACTTAAAGGAGAATTTGAACATGAGTTCCATTACCAATTGAACTACCTTGTATATATTAATTTTTTTTGTTTTTAGTTAAATGTTATAATTTATTATTATTTAGATTGTTAATTAAAAATAAAATATAAATCATCATATAATTATTTAAAAATATGTTTTGAAAATATTATTAAATTATATATTAAATTATTTTTTAAATAAAAATGCAGGTGTTATTATTAGATAATATTTTAAAAAATTAATAGTTCTCTCATATTCAAATATAAGACGTACAAAACATAACAATTTTATTATATCGTATTTGATTTTCATTCTAATTATAAAAAAAATAAAGATTCCTTTTAAAACGTACTCTACTGAAGTTTCCTTTTAAAACGTACTCTACTGAAGTTTCCTTTTAAAACGGAGATTACGTATGATCTCATTATTCCATTTTACTATTCGCTGTAATTATAAAAAATAAAGATGCATTTCAGATAAGGACAACCTATTGATGTGTATTTAACTTATTTTTAAATATAAAAACCTATATTATGATGCATTTCAAACAATGACTCGGTCCGGACTCAAACTATTTGACCAAAATGATATGTATATACATTATTTTTAAATATGAAACTATATTCTTTATCAGAATAAATAAAATTCATATTTTATTCTTAAAATAATAAGATGAGACAATCACATTGTAGTGTTTTAATAATTTATTTTCTCATAAAAATGATATGTATATACATTATTTTTAAATATGAAACTATATTCTTTATTCATATTTGATTCTTAAAATAATAACACGAGACAATAACATTGGTGTGTTTTAATAATTTATTTTCTCATAAAAAAATCAATGTATTTAATTATAGAATTGAAGTTGCTTCAATGAATTTAAAATATGAATTTCAGTCAATCATACAAATTTAAAAAGAGTATTAATTTAGGCTAAATTTCATCTATTAAATATTTTGAACTTTAATTTTGTTTCTTTTAATTTCTATTCTATAATTATTTAATAAAATTATATATATATATATATATATATTTTGATAAAGATGATGAGATGCTGATTCAAAGTATAATGGAACACAGTGAAGTAAAAGGTTTACATTTCATTTTTTAATAACAAGTGTACAATAATTTTATATATATATATATATATATTTTTGATAAAGATGATGAGATGTTGATTCAAAGTATAATGGAACACTGTGAAGTAAAAGATTTACATTTCATTTTTTAATAAAAAGTGTACAATAATTTTTTTATTTTATTTGAATTTTGAAAAAAGGGTTGAAATTTATGTAATTTTTATAATTTAAATGTTTTTAGAATTTGGAAAAAAAAAATATAATTAGAAATTATAGAAAAAAAGCCAAAACCTTAATATGTAAGTATTATTATTTGGCATTGGAATTGTCTGGATGTTAAAAGTGGCTGGAATTTAGTCAAAAAAATTTCAAAAAATCTAACAATAGTAGTGTTTGAACCATACATTGATGATGGAATAAATAGTAATGGAGATATTAATTTTAGAATTTGAAGTTATTTTAGATATTTTTGGAGTGCATTCAAATTTACAATGGACGATATTTATTATTTGACATTACAATTTATACAAAATAATGGAGTTGTTTATGGGAAGAATTGGATGGTTAAAAGTGGCTGGAATTTGGACAAAAAATTTCAAAAAATTTTGTAAAGACGATTTAAATCATATTTTTGATAATGGAAATAGATTAAACACCATCAAAAACTTTTAAGACATTTAAAATTATGAAGTTTAACCATTTTTACTTAAATTTACAAAAATAATTACACTACAGCGAAAATAATAACTCTTAATCTAACCAACCTCCCAATCATTTCATTTTAATTCAAGTCAACCACGTCTCCCTCCTCTCGAAGAAAAGGCGACAATTCAATAATTTCATACTGCCAGTAGCCGGAATTATCTGGAGAAGCATATGTCTCGTTGACGGTCTACATTCAATATTTATGTTAATTGAAAGGAAGCCTGTATATACTTACGGCAATTTCATCTATTTTGTGATCGTCGCCTATGATTCCCAATATCCATTCCCATTCGTACCATTGATCCTCTCACCTAATTCCATGCCAGCAATTTTATAAAGGCCTGTATCCCATATTCATCAGATTCCTTAACAAAGCCCACCAGTTCCCAAGATCTTGAGAATTGATTTCGTTATGGGTAGTTTATCCTCTGCTCATTCTAGCAAACAAGCAACCATTCTAATTAATTTGATCGTTTCACTATTCATTACCAGTTTTCCATCGGTTACATCACAGATTGCCTCATATACATGCAATAATGCCTCTACTTACGCCGATGGAAGCACATTTTCCAGCAATTTGTACTGGGTAATGGATGATCTAGTGAAAAACACACCTCAAACAGGGTTCAACACTTCTTCCTATGGCAAAAGTCCTAACAGAATCTATGGCCTCCTCCAGTGCACAGGCAACATATCTCGACAAGAATGCTCAAACTGTTCACAACAAGCATACCACAACGTTCTAAATATTTGCGGAAACAGCGTAGGCAGTCGAGTATGGCTCGATAACTGCTTCGTCCGATACGAGAACTACAGCTTCTTTTCAAAGCTAGATGCCGACGATGGGAATTATCTGGAGAACGCAAAGGATATTGATACAGGTGATCTATATAAGTTTAGGACCGCAACTTCAAATCTCATGTCCAACCTCTCCGATAAAGCTTATAATGTTCCAGGAAGCAACGGATTCGCTGAAGGATCAGCTCCATATTCTGTTAGTGGCACCGTTTACGGTCTCGTTCAGTGTTGGAGAGATATATCCATCAACGACTGCAGGTCATGTTTGCAAATAGCAACAGAAAACCTCTACAAATGTTGTTCTCTGAAGCGAGGAGCTCAAGCACTGTTGGGAAGCTGCAGGGTCCGATACGAAATACACCCTTTTTATGGTACTAGTCCGCCTGCATCCTCTGCGCGAAACCCTTCCACAGAACCTGCCCAGACTACTCCGGGTACTGGAACTTCACCAACCACGTCAAGTAATGTACAAAAAATTTCTTTCTCCTGAATTTAGAGTTATGATCTGTGATTATACAGTTTGGTTACTCCAACTTTTGTAAATAACATTACTATATATACTCATGATCTGCTATACAGAAGGTTCCCCTGCAAAAACATTACCCATAATATTGGGGTTTGTAGGCGGCGGGATTCTTGCGTTAATGGTGTGTCTGTTTGTCATGAGGAGCAGACTGAATCCTGCCATTTCACGGCGGGCAGTGACCCATTACGCGCAAACGGAGGGTAGAATCTGCAACTTTGGCCTCAGTTTTCAATAATTAAAAGTTATCCAAAGAAATTAGAAGCATCATACTAACTATTTCTTCCAAACAGAAATGCCTGAGACAGAGTCGACGCTACTAGGGCACAAGCAAATCCTTTTCAACTTAGAAGCACTCATAGAAGCAACGGATAATTTTGATGAAAAGAACTTGCTTGGACAGGGAGGCTTTGGCCATGTATACAAGGTATGTATTTATGTACCCATTGCCTTAAAACCATGAAATTGTATGAAATGACATGATCTTTGAGAGGATCGAGAAAGAATGGGTTTGTTGATAGGCTTATCTTGATGTGGTTGGTTGTTTTAGGGATTAACCAGAGATGGAAAAGAAATTGCAGTGAAGAAATTGTGTATAAGATCTGGGCAGGGAAAAGAAGAATTTATGAATGAGGTGAAGCTTTTGACCATTCAACACCGAAATCTTGTAAAGCTGCTTGGCTGTTGTGTCGAGGGACAAGAAAGATTACTTGTTTACGAGTATTTTCCAAACAAGAGTCTTGACACTTTTCTCTTTGGTATGTCATTTTGGAATTTTTTGTTGAGGGGACGATAATAATTGTTTAGTAAATTTAATGAGTTTGATTATTTGAATGTTTTCAAATTTGTTATTCTTGAAATACAAATACAGATCCAGAGAAGAAGAGACATCTCGATTGGAAAATGCGTCATAACATCATAATGGGAATAGCTCGTGGTCTTCTTTATCTGCACGAAGATTCGCCCATGCGAATCATTCACAGAGACATTAAAGCAAACAACATTTTGCTTGATGAGGAATGGAATCCGAAAATCGCAGACTTCGGGTTAGCAAGACTGTTTCCTGAAGATGAAACTCATATCCAAACAAGAGTTGCAGGGACATAGTATGAATATTTCCCTCGATCTTTTTTTTAATCCAATTTATTGACAGAGAATATATATGCAATTGCCCGATATTAAGCACCCAACTAATTTGAATAGTTTATGAATGGAGTATACAGCGGTTACATGGCGCCAGAATACGCAATGAGTGGAAAGCTATCGGTGAAAGCTGATGTCTATAGCTTCGGAGTGTTAGTCCTGGAGATCGTGAGTGGAAGGAAGAGCAGTGACCTAAAGTTTCCTGATGAAGCCCAAAGCTTACTAGAATGGGTAACAATTGGACTTGATGGAGGGTGATTTTTCATAATTATAGAGATGTTAGGTGAGCATGCATTTACCATTGAAAATGTGATACATGCAGGCATGGAGATTATACAAGCAAGGGTGTCCTCTGGATATGGTGGATTCTACAGTAAGGGGTACATGCCGGCGGGAGGAAGCATTAAGATGCATTCATGCTGGGCTTGTGTGCACACAGGCTGATCCGGGCATCCGACCTGCTATCTCTAATGCTCTACTCATGATCTCCGGCTGTTCTGGGACATTGCCAGATCCGAAAATGCCCGCGTTTGTGAAAAGTAGTGTCAGTACCTATGGAGGATCCACGGCCGGCATTTCGAATAGTGGGATTAACCAGTCACGGTCGTCTGTCACCGCATCATCTGTGTCATCTGCCTCCACACAAAATCTTCCTCCGATTCCTTAATGCTGTCACCATCACTCAAATGAAAACGGGGCGGCTATCTTCTCTAACTGTATCCAATGTATTTTCCATAAGATACAGTTGCCATATAATTTCTCTGCAATATTTTTTTATCAAGGAATAAAAAATATTGACATTTACAAAACCAGTATTAACCATAATGATGTCACCATCACTCAAATGGAAACGGGGCAGTTATCTTCTCTAACTGTACCCATTGTATTTTCCTTGCCATATAATTTCTCTGTAAGATTTTTTTTTTATCAAGGACTACAAAATATTGACACTTACAAAACCAGTGTTAACCATTATTATTATTAGAATATAATAAGGTACCAGCAAATAAAATAATTTGCATGGGCAGTTTCGATGTCTTTTATTTAATTATCTCCACATCTAATATACTATTTTTTTAGTTGGGTTTCACAGTTGGGAGGTCGAGGTCATGTGACTGAGCTTGGAGAGGAGACAGAGGGACAACCTCTACCTCTTCCTCAGTGGGGAGTTCGTTGTCCTCCATGAGTCGTAGTGATACAGAAAATTCAAAGCGCACCAAGAATTATATGAAAACACATTGCTCGGAGATGATGTAATCGTGCTGTGTGTCGATGATCCTGCTGCGAAGGGCTCCCATGGCCTCCACTTACCTGGAGGATTGATATGAAGTGTTCTAGCTATGAATAGGGGGCATCATTCTAGTATGATTATTCAATGCCTTGACCATCAACCGTGAAGTTTATTTGTACAGTTTGGTAGCTACCCAAGACGTTGCATAACACCGAAGCCTAGATTTTGTGTTGGAGTGTGCCTTCAAGGCGACCTTCCTGCTAGAAGCAAGGCAGATGGCTTGCATTTTGCGGAAATTGTTGTGTTGAGTAATCATGTTGTCAAAGAGATGGGGAGGGCCCACATTAGGGCACCCTTTGTGTGGGGTAATAAAAAAATCACTTATTCAAATTGTTAGAAGAAACCAGAGTTAATTCCAATTACCTGGAACCTGTATTCAACAGAGATTTTAAATGCAGTTTCTAGAAACTGTTGACAAAGGGGCAAGCTTCTTTAGGAAGCCACCGCCCGAATTGATATTGATATCCAGAGTTTTCTCCATCTTGTATAAATACCTGTTAATTGATGAATGGAAGCAAGTCTTGTGTTCTGTGTTTACGTGTTGTGTTCATGAGTTGTGCCTCTGCTCTCTGTCATGGTATCAGAGCAGGTGTGAGGTCGAGCACTGTGTGTGCAAGTCGAGCATTAAGAAGTGTGTTGAGAAGTGTTGCAGAGGAGCCGTGCAAAGGAGGGCTCAGCTGTGTGTTGCGGTGGAGGTTGCAGCAGCCGCTGTGGTGAAGAGTGCGATCCTGAAAGAGTTGTGCGGTGAGGGAAAACTAAACACTCACCAGTCGCTTGATATCAGTCCATCATTTTCTTTGGCTTATGGTGTTTTATCATGGTTAAGATTCTGTCATAGCGTCTCTCTGCCGAATTTTTTATAATCTGCGTGTTGTGTTAAGGTGTGAAGAAAACATTTTTGCTGGAGTTGTTTGAGCTCTGTGCTGATGTTTCCCTCAGCAAAGGTCTTTGTTGCGTCAATTTTTCTGTTTGTCTATTAATACACAAGCTTCACTTGCCAAGGTTGCGTTCAGAATCATTGGCAGTGCACTTCCCAGCTGCTGATATATGAGAAATTGGATTCAAAGGGTAATCTGTAGCAGCAATCATATGTGGAACAGTCTAATTTTTTACTATTATTTGAAGCTTCTTACATAGTTAAGCTAGGAGTTTGTCTGTTTAGGCAGTTAAGAGGTTTTATACAAGTGGCGGCAGCAAGGTTATATCCTGTCTCATGAACTCTCACTGTCTTCGGCAATAATTATAGTGGAGCATCAGTTTGTTAATGGATGTATCTCGTGATGACAGTGGTTTGGTATTACAGTGTTATCTGTTGTCTGTTCGTTAATGTTCCATGATGTTGTTTTAGCATTCATACTTTTATACTGCTCCTGGTTGGATTTCAAACCAATAGAAGTTTTGATTTGTCTGTTAAAAAAAAAAAAATTGCATTTTGGTGATTGGAGGAAGTTTTTTTTACATCATGGCAAATCTGTTGCTTGATACTTATATGAATGAATCCACCAAACTTGATGGAGAAAATTATGTGAATTGGAAATTCAAGTTAATGACTATTTTAGAAGGAAATAATTTGTGGACCATCGTAAGTGGGGATGAGCCCAAACCCACTGTTGCAGGTTCTATTCCAGATTGGGAGAAAAGGGAGACAAAAGCAAAGGTATTGCTGCGTATGTCCGTAAAGGAAAACATTATTCCTCACATCAGAGATTGCAAGACATCAAAAGAAACATGGGATACGCTGAAGGGTTTGTATGAAACAACAAATACAAACCGAATCTTGTTTTTGAAGACTAAGCTTTTATCTCTAAAAATGGAAGCAAATGAAAATATAAGCAATTTCATATCTCGTGTCAAAGATTTAAGTGATAAGTTAGGAGATATTGGTGAAAAGGTGTCTAATACTGACTTAGTCACCATCATATTAAATGGCTTAGTGCAAGATTATCAAATTTTTGTTTCAAGTCTTGCAGCTAGAGAGAAACCCCCTTCATTTGATGAATTGACAAGAATTCTTCTACAAGAGGAGGAAAGGATGAAGAGCTTTAATTTGGGCTCTAGCAGTTTAGATTTGGCATTGGTGGCCAAGGGAAAATATCCATACAGAGGCAAGCCATGGGACAAGAACAAAGGAGGCAAGTTTCAAGCAAAACAAAAAGGTATGACACAGTCTAAATTTCCAATCCATAAGAGAAATGATGAGTGTTATTATTGTGGCAAACCTGGGCATCATTCTAAATATTGTTATAAAAGGAAATATAATGAGTCTAGGCAAAGAAACAGAAGGCATATTGGAAATTTTGTGGACAAAGATACCTCAATCAGTG
The DNA here is from genome assembly GCA_031772625.1 of Pinus tabuliformis. NCBI lineage: Eukaryota > Viridiplantae > Streptophyta > Pinopsida > Pinales > Pinaceae > Pinus > Pinus tabuliformis. The sequence continues at coordinate 1,032,926,324 of CM062805.1, forward strand.
ATGGATTTAAAAATCTTAAATTGTTTGTTTCTGATGCTGCATTGTCTGTGGAAAATGATGATAAGAATGCTTGGTTCATTGATTCTGGTGCATCACTCCATATGTCTTGTAATAAGGAGTGGTTTGATGAATATCATGAAAACATTGATGGAACATATGTTTGTCTAGGAGATAATAGATCACTTAAAGTTCAAGGTTATGGAGTAATAGGTGTGAATTTGCCTAATGGACAAGAGAAACAGATCCATAATGTGATGTATGTTCCTGATATCAAAAAGAATTTAATTTCTGTTTCTACTATTACTGACCAAGATTTGAAGGTGGAATTTATTAAATCATCGTGTGTAGTGAAAGACATTCAAGATAAGTACAAGGTTATTGCCACAGGAACCAGAGTTGGAGGCTTGTATACGCTGGATGTGACCAGGAAAAGTCATCAAGCATTGGCATTTACAACAATATCAACAGTAGATTTATGGCATCAAAGGTATGGACATCTAAATCACAAAGATTTAATGCTACTTCAAAAGAACACTATGGTTGAAGGGCTTCCTATCTTGAAGAATGATCATGTTGAATGTGAAGAATGTGTACTTGGCAAGCAACATAGGGAGGAATTTCCTATGCATAAAGAAAAAAGGCAAAGGGAAATACTTGAATTAATTCATATTGATATATGTGGACCTATGCAAACTAGATCTATTGGTGGAGCATGGTATTTTCTTATTTTTGTGGATGATAGATCTAGATATACATGGGTTTATTTCATAAGAAAGAAGAGTGATGTTTTTGAGTACTTTAAAGAATTTAAGAATATGGTAGAAAAACAAACTGGTAATTACATCAAAATTTTGAGATCTGATCAAGGGGGAGAATTCAAATCAAGAGAATTTAATCAATATTGTAAAATCAATGGGATTCTACAACAATTTACAGTGCCACATACACCTCGAATAATGGAGTTGCTGAGAGGAAAAACATAACACTAGTTGAATGTGCACGTAGTATGCTTCAAGGTAAAAATATCTCCAATGTTTTTTGGGCTGAAGCCATTAATACTGCTGTTTATTTGAAAAATAGGAGTCCAACCAAACGTTTAGAGCTTAAAACACCTTTTGAAGCATTTTATGGGTATAAACCAAAAGTGAGTCATTTAAGAGTTTTTGGTTGCAAGGCATTTGCTCATATTCCAAAAGATGAAAGAAGAAAACTTGATACAAAGTCAATTAAGTGCATATTTATTGGTTATTGTGATAATCCGAAAGCATACAAGTTGTTTGATCCCAGTACACATAGACTTCTTGCAAGTAGGGATGTGGTGTTTCATGAGAATACAAATGAAGGTGACAAAATAAATAATACTAGTGTGTGGCATGATATTGATGATTATGTCAAAATAGATACAAGTGTTGAACAAGAACAGGAACAAGCATAGGAACAGATACAAGCTCAAGAGCAAGGAGCATCAAGTAGTCATGATACTCCAAGAAGAAGAGAGGAGACTTCACAAAGCAAAAGGAAAGATGAAAGCAGTAAAACTCCAAGAAGGTCATCACGTCAAAGTCAGGTACCTGTAAAGTATAAAGATTATGCATTAGTGTCTCAGGTTATGAATGTTGTAGAACCTTCAAGCTATGATGAAGCTAAAGAATATGAAGAATGGAGAAATGCAATGAATGAAGAATATAACTCTGTAATGAAGAATGACACATGGGAATTAACAGAATTGCCTAAAAACAAAGTTCCCATAGGATGCAAATGGCTTTATAAATCTAACTTTAATGCTGATGGAAGTATTGATAAACATAAAGCTAGATTGGTTGCAAAAGGATATTCACAAAAGGAGGGAATTGATTATGAAGATACTTTTGCACCTGTAGCTAAGTTGAACACAATTAGAATTATGATTGCATTAGCTACAAAATATAATTGGAAAATGCATCAGCTAGATGTCAAATCTACATTTTTGAATGGTGAGTTAAAAGAAGAAGTTTATTTAGTTCAGCCTCAAGGGTTTGTAAAACAGGGACAGGAGCATTTGGTTTGCAAGTTAAATAAAGCTTTATATGGCTTGAAATAAGAACCAAGATCATGGTATGTGAAAATTGATTCTTTGTTTTATGAGAAAGGTTTTATGAGAAGCAAAAATGATCCTAACTTGTACATCAAGGAAGATGAAGGCAAGAATGTTGCTTTAATATCTATATATGTTGATGATCTTATCATAACAGGAAATGCATGCAAGGTGATTGAAGAAATTAAAAATCAGTTTTCACATGTATTTGAGATGAAGGATCTTGGTGAATTGCATTATTGTTTAGGTCTTGAAGTTTGGAGGGAACCTGGTAAGACACTAATCACACAAAGCAAATATACAAGGGAAATCCTTAAAAGATTCAATATGACTAAATGCAAGGCAACATCTACTCCTTTAGAACAGAATGTCAAATTGTGCAGTGATGATGGAACCAAAGAGGTGAAGGGAACTATGTACCGTCAACTGGTGGGAAGTCTGAACTATCTCACCACTACTAGGCCAGATATAGCATATTCTATCAGCATACTTAGTCAGTTCATGGCTAAACCTTGTGAAAGCCACTGGAAAGCAGCAAAGAAAGTCCTTCGATATTTGAAAGGAACACTTAATTTTGGTATAATGTATATTGATGAATTTGATGTTGAATTGGCAGGTTATTCTGATTCTGACTGTGCAGGAAATCCAAATGATAGGAAATCTACTATTGGATACATGTTCAATATTGGTTCAGGACCAATATCATGGAGCAGTAAGAAACAACCAACTGTTTCATTGTCATCCACTGAAGCTGAGTATAAAGCATTATGCAGTGCAACCTATGAAGCAATATGGCTTAGGAGGATACTTGAAGATGTTGGAGAAACAAAACAAGCACCTACAGTAATCAGATGTGACAATCAAAGCACTATCAAATTGGAAAACAATCCTATATGTCATGCAAGAACAAAACACATTGAGACACAACATCATTTTGTAAGAGAAAAATTGCAATCAAAAGAAATTGATGAGAGGAACAAAATCAAGGGTTAAGACCTTCTCCCATGATGAGAGGAACCATCTCCCATCAATCCAAGCTATATAAACCTCTCTTTTCCCAAGCTAAACTAGTTTTGGAGTGAGTTTGAATGATCAACAAGACATCTATAGCTTGTAGCTTTCTAATGTATGTCTGAGGGAGAATAGTGTGTTTTGGTTTGGTTTGAGACTAAAGGGAAGAGGCCTTAAAATTTCCATTGTTGGGGTTATCCATGAGATTCTAGAAGAAGTGTGGGAACCCGGATGCGTCGGAGGATACCAACAACGTCAAAGCATTGGTTGTAATCTCTTTCTGATTTATATGAATACAACTATTGATTGATTTCCTACATGAAGTGTTATCTTACATCTTTATGGTTTAATGTAGGAGGTTGAATACAATATTGTATGCTATCATGTTTATTGTTGTTGTTTGATTTCTTGTTTCAGGTATTCGAAGGAAGGAAATGAAAGATAGTTGGAGTAAGGAAGTAGGATCATCACCAAGCGGAATAACGTTCTAAGAGTTAGTCCCTCTTATTTGGTTCTAGCTTATGGAGATTTTCCATAGATTGTTTGTTTATGGCTAGACCCGCTCTCTCGGGCTAAAGGAATTGTTTGTGTCCGCACTCAAAATTTACCTGCACCACACACCCGAGCTAGTTTATTTCCATTCTACTTGTAAGCATCTTTTTGTTATCTGATATTAATGAAATGAAGATTTATTTCTATTGCATCTCTTTGTTTATATATATATATATATATATATATATATATATATATATATATATATATTCTGTTGTGTTCTTGCATAAGTCTGGATCAGTGGTATCAGAGTGATATGCTCTTTCTTTATTTTTCTTTGCATGTCCCCAACAAGGTAAGGGTATAAGGAGTTAAGGATTGAACTAGTTTAACCTTTGCAAGAACAACCTCACAAACCCCAACGACCTCCCATGGTAGAAGAAAAGAAAGACGAGGGAGCAAGAGATCCTTTCAAAATATTCCTCAAGGAAGCCCTCAAGCGACAGAGGAATGTGATAATGGATAAATTTTCCCACATCCTTCAATGACTATCCACAGGTGATGCATCTTCATCCAGTAGCCACTCTAGAGGTGCCACTCCCTTTAAGGTAAAATTCAACTGTGAAATTTCCATATTTGAAGGCCATATAGATGCAGACGTCGTAGATAGATGGTTAAATATGTTGAAAGGATATTTTTCAGTTCATGACTTTTTCAATCGAAAAAATATTACTTTTTCACTCCTCAAAGCCGCCCTCCATGTCAAGGAATGGTGGGAAACCTACTATGAATGGAAGGACAAGAGGGAACCCTCATAGTTTTCAGCCACACCCACTTGGAATTCTTTCTGAGATGCTATCAAGGAACAATATCACCCTCTCGAGAGCTATGAAGATAAATACATAAATTGGACCATGTTGCGAAAGGGAAGGGACCAAGATGTGTCAAAGTTCACAAATATTTTTCATACCCTTTGCACAAAGCTGGGTATCAAGGATTCTGAGCTGCATTTGGTACTCAAGAACCACGACTGTCTACACAAGTACATCCAATATGATATGGAGCTCCTAGACATCTCCTCACTTGGCGTCGCCCATTGATACATTGTCAAGTTCAAAATAGAAGAAGTGAGACTTTGGATCTGTGAATCCAAAGCAAGGGAAAGGAGCCCCTAAACCACAAAACAAAGGACCAAACCAAGGCCGAGCAACCCAGGAAAACCCACTAAAGACGTAAGCAAATAAAAACACGATGAAGGCAAAGAAGAACACAGGGAAATGGTGTGAGTTCCATAAGATCCCCACTCATAACACAAGTGAGTTGTTGAGCCTCAAAAATTACTCTTTCCCTAGCAACTCTTCTCATTCCTTTTCTTTGTTTTTCCATGAGGAAGATGCATTCTCATCACCAATGACCGATATATTGTCTTGAGGAGGACATTTAGTGATTTACATGTTATGCTTTTATGTTTTGTTGTTTGAATAAATTTTGTATATTAGCTACGGAACACAGCCTATTCTGCAGCTAATCGGCTGTTTCACAGCTACCTTCATGCTCTAACAGGTTCCAGGTATCAGAAGGAGAAACTAGCTAGACGAGTAGCTTGGAAATCATCGTGACATGGACCTTGTCCTATTCACTTAGCCTAGGTCGAAAAAGAAGATGGCATAAGACTACGGTCAATGGATAAGTCAAACGCAGAGACCGAAGGTAATAGGACTCTGTTTTGTGGTTAATTAACACATTTCACAGTGATGGGAAGCGTTATCCAGAACAACTACCTGTACCTATGGACTCCAATAGCCACTTGTACAATCGAATCCAATAGCCACCATGTCTTGGATTTATGTCTCCAGCAGCCGAGGAAGAAATTCCGCATATCTGTCTTCTACGTGTTTGGTTGTAGCATGTTTTTCTCCACAAACAATTGTATGGTTTTTCTTATAAATACCTGTGTAAAGGACCGAAGAAGGGAGTGGTGATAGTGATAGTTTTATTGTGAAATCGAAGTTCTAAACTTTGTAATTTCTGGGCATTTTGTGTCCCTATTTTTAATATGAAGACCGCATGTTTTATGAAAATATGAAGGATTTTTCTTGGATTTGATTGAGAAAGCGTAGCCTAATCAGTTGCAGAGGGCCCCTGCACTGATTTCATTTTATTTTTCTTGTTCTTGTTAACTGTAAATTCATCATTTTCTTTCACGGTGTTTATAATCATTTTCTTACTAACAATGTTTAGAATGCAATTTCTATCATTTTCTTATTAACAGTTTTCATAATTTATAGTAGCTTCCATTTGCTTGATCTCTTTTTAATTTATCAGTAGTTTAGAAGATGAAACTCAGTAATGTAATCTAGTTTACTTCATTCACTGTTTTGCTAGTTTAAATTCTCAATTAGACTGATCAGTGCCATTTACTATCTTTGCCATGTTATTTTTTAATAACTCATGGTGTTAATGAATGTTTATGAAAAACCCTTCAAGTTGATAATTCATCCTTAACTAAGTGGTTGAACATTTCATTTATGCAATAAGTTATTGCTGCATCTCTGTATTTGTTTTCTCTTAGATTAATGAAGTATAGAATTCCTAAAATGTCATCCCAAGGTGGCTTTCTCGCAAAATTGAGAGGGAGAGTAACTAAGTATTTCATTTAGTTTTATTTTTGTAATTAGCTAGACTTTAGTTGTAAATTTCACCTTCAGTTTTAATTCATAATTTGGAAGTAATGGTAAAACAGGAATAGAACTTTGTTTTTGCTTCCAAGTCTTCCTTAAGCTCTTTTTCAGTTTTTTTTTTTTTAGATTTTGAGAAGTCTTTACAAAAGTTAGATTCAAGTTTTTGATAATTACATTGTAAATCATTAGGAATTAAAATACCAAAAACCCCTCAAAACAACATAAAACACAAAAACAACGAAGTAAGAAGGGTTATCTAGCACAAAAAGTGCACTACACTTTATCAGTTTATGGTACCCGGATTGATAATTTATGTAGAGCAATTTAGGACACTAAATTGACCAAACATTTTGGCGTCGTTGCTGGGGAAGTGTAACTAGGTAGCCTTATCTCTTACATTAAAAAAAATGACATGCATAAAGAAAGAGACTCTAGGGGTAGATTTATAGCTAGGGGCAGAAGTTCAATTCCTACAACACCACCTACTCCACCAAGAACAGGAAAAGACACACCTCCATCCCAAACTCATACTCCCAGCCATAGGACTCCTGGAATTCCATGGGCAGAAATCCAATTAAAAGAATCTCCTATTTCATCTACCAAGTTATTCCTAGGGGAGAAAAATTTCGAATCTCCAACAACAGGAATAGCCTTTTTCACCTCCACAGGAGAGCACATTGTAGTTGAAGAATTAGGAATACCTGGTGAGGAAGAAGAAGTATAACATCTCTCTCATATTCCATTAATAGAAGAACCATAGGAGGAGGAAGTAAACTTGTAGGTTGAACCCTATACTGACTCTGAAGAAACTATAATGGTAGAAGAAGAACAAGATGGAAAATTCTCACTGTTTGGAGGAGGGGGTAGAGGGAGAGGTAGAGGAAATAATGGAGAAGGTAGAGGAAATAATGGAGGAGGCGGAGGAAATAGGGAAATAGATAATTCATTTGGATTCCCTATAGTGGATGAGGAAACAAATGCCACAATGAAAAATATCTCACCTCCTGTCCTCCCAAACTTCTATGGGTTGAAAAGTGAGGATCCTGAAACATTTTTGTTTGAGTTTCAAGTCTTGTGCAAAACTTATGACTATCTAGAAGACTCTCAAAAACTTAAATCGTTTCCTTCAACATTGAAAGGCGCTGCTTTGAAATGGTTCATGGGGTTAGTCACTCAATCCATTAGAACATAGAATGACATGAAAAAAACATTTTTGGATAGGTACTTGGATTATTGCATGCCTACCAATCACAAAGATGAAGTGTTCAAAATGATGCAAAGAGAGGATGGAAAATTAGAAGATTTGATTGAGAGATTCAACTATAATTTGAAAAGAGCAAAGATGAACAATTTAGATGAAGAAACCTTGAAAGATCTTTTATTAAAAGCCATTAGAGATGAGTGGATAGATATCCTTAACATGATGGGGAAGGGAGATATCTCTCAACTTCCATTAAATGATATAGGAGAATTGTGTGTTCATCTCTCAAGAGGGAAATCTAAAATAGGGAAAGGGCCAAGAGATCCTTCTCTTGTTAGAGTAAACAAATCTGCAACGGTATCTGTAAGTAGGGAAAAATTGGTAATATGCTTGATGAATTTAAAACTGACATTCTATGGAGCCTTAGTGAGCAATTAGACACCCTTAAAATACAAAAAAAGCAGAAAACCGAGGCTGATGCTTTAGCCATTTTTTGTCCAAAATGCAGAAAAAAAACATGCTCTAAGGGAATGCCCTTTAGATGCAAAAATTGTAGAAACTTGTATGATTTGCTCAGAAAATCATGAGACCAAGGGTTGTCCTTCAATCCCAGGTCTTAAGGTTGTCTTTCAAGAGAAAACAGTCCCAAATTCTGCAGAACCTCTTTGTTTTGTTGCTAGAAGACCTTGGCAGGGGCCACAAAATCAGGGATTTAACAATCAAATGTATCTTCAACCCCCACCAAACTAAAATTATTGGCAGCAACCTTGGCCTCAACCTCAATCTCAATCTCAACCTTGGCCACAAGGAGTACAAAATCTGTATGGGAGATTTTCTCAATATTACCAATATCCTCCATCATATCAGAATTATCCTCCCCCACACATTCAACAACAAAATCAACAGCCACAACTTCAAAATCAGAACCCTCAACTTTCATTGCCATTTCCACAACAACCTCCACAAAAAAACCAAAGTCCTCAACTCTTACTACGATTTCAGTAGAAACCAAATCAGCTACCTACCCAACCATTACCAAAACCCAACAATAAAAACCCTCAGAATGCTTACATGGTAGAAGGACAACAATTTCCAACTTACATGATTACTCCTCTAGATCTTAACGATGTTCAACTAAGATCTGGAAGGATATTAGAAAAGGAAAGACCTTATGTAGTTATTTAGGAACAAGACAGCTCTAAGGAAGATTCTCTAAAGGTCAATAAAATTTTTGAGGGAACATCTCTCCAAAATCAAAACATTTAAAAAGAAAAACAAAAGGAATCAGTGAACACAACTCCTATCATTGAGCAACCAACATCTACTTCTACACCTCCTTTTCCTCAAAGACTACAAATTGATAGATGGGTAGAAAAATAGATCTTGTTGCCAAACTATGATTTTCTAGATGAATTGAAGAATGTCTGTATCAAAATTCCTTTACTACAAGCCATTAGAGAAATTCCAATTCTAGCCAAAACAATAAAGGAGTTGAGCATAAAAAAACCAGGAAGAAAAGCAAAAGAAACAAAAAAAATTCACCTGGTAGGAAAAATAGCAGACATAATGATGGGAAAAATTGCCATACAAAAATATGTGGATCCAGGAAGTCCAATTGTGAAAACACATATCAATGGAGTTGAAATTCCAAATACATTGATTGACTTAGGGGCAGCAATAAACATCATGAGTAAAAAAACTACTTAAACTTCCTAATCTTCTTTACACACCTACCTTACTGCAACTAGTAGATAGATCAGTAATCAAACCAGATGGTGTGCTAGAAGATATTTCAGTATCCTTAGATTCTTGGGAATATCTTGTTGATTTCATGATCTTAACTCCCAAGAACAATCTAGGAGGACATCCACTCATATTAGGAAGACCTTGGCGCTCCACATCTGATGCTTTTATTAGCTGTAGATATGGTGACATGTATATTTCTGATGGTAATTCAACAAAGAAATTTACTCTATATTCTCCAGCAAAAGCAATCACAAAAATAGATGACAAAGAATGAATTGATGATGAAGATGATATTTATCCTCTCTTTACTATTTCAGAAATTAGTGTAGATAGTCAAATTTTGAATACATTGGAAAATTTTGAATCATCTTCAGAATATGACCATGAACAATTTCAAGAAAAATCTAATGTTGAATATTTTTCATCTAGGCAGATGTATCTCTATTCTATGGAAGAGTTTGGTAGCTCTACAATTGAAAATTTTCCAGGTAGGACATTAAACATAAACAAAAACTTGGAGAAACTACAACAAGAAGAGCTAATCAAAACATTACAAAAACATTCTGCTGCATTTGCATGGGAATACACCGACATGAAAGGCATTGATCCTAAGACTTGTATCCATCACATCTATATTGAGGAAAATTGTAAACCTATCAGACAACCTCAGAGAAGGATGAATCCAAATCTTAGAGAGATTGTGAAAGAAGAGCTCCAAAAATTACTAAATGTAAACTTCATTTACCCAATTTCAGATAGCCAATGGGTTTCTCCTTTGGTAATTGTGCCTAAAAAGAATGGTAAATGGAGGGTGTGCATTGATTACCGAGAATTGAATAAAGCAACCCTTAAAGATCATTTTCCTTTGCCTTTTATAGATCAAGTGTTATATACATTAGCAGGTAAGAAGTATTTCTCATTCCTGGATGGTTTTAGTGGTTATAATCAAATTCAGGTAGCACCTGAAGATCAGGATAAGACCACATTTACTTGTCCATGGGGAACTTATGCCTACCGAGTACTTCCTTTTGGGTTATGTAATGCACCTGCAACATTCCAAAGAGCAGTACTAGGAATTTTTTCTGATCTGATACATGATTGTGTAGAGGTATATATGGATGATTTTACAGTCTATGGAAATACATTTGAAGAAGCTTTGGAAAATTTGGAAAAAGTTCTTAAAAGATGTAAGGAAACAAACCTTTCACTAAGCCATGAAAAATGTTTTATGATGTTTACAGAAGGTATTGTTTTAGGACATCACATTTCAGGAGATGGGATTAAAGTTGACAAATCTAAAGTTGAAGTCATCTCTAAATTATCAATTCCAAATTTCCAAAAGGATGTTAGAATTTTTCTGGGATTTACAGGGTACTATAGAAGATTTATAGAAAACTTCACTAAAATAGCATCCCCACTCTTCAAATTGCTTACCAAAGATTGTGAATTCAATTGGAATTTTGATTGCCAGTTGGCATTTGAAACCTTGAAAGCAAAAATTTCTAAAGCACCCATTTTAAGAGGTCCAAATTGGAAACTCCCTTTCCATATTTCCATAGATGCTTCAGATACAGCTATGGGAGCTGTATTGAGACAAAAAGATTTGATTTCTTATGCCATTTACTATACAAGCAAGAATTTGACTCCCACTGAGTTGAATTATATTGTGACTGAAAATGAATTTTTAGTTGTTGTTTATGCAATTAATAGGTTTAGACACTATATGACAGGCTATGAAACTTTTGTTCATACAGATCACTCTGCAATTAGATATTTGATGAATAAACCTATTACTAATGGCAGAGTTACAAGATGGCTTTTACTTTTGCAAGAATTCAACATTACTATGCTAGATAGACCTGGAAAACAAAACACAGTTGCTGATTTCTTGTCCAGGATTCAAAATATCAAAGAAGATTCTTTGGTTGAAGATAAGTTTCCTGATGAATATCTTTTTGCAGTAACTACTCAAACTCCTTGGTTTGCAGATATTGCTAACTACTTGGTCACAGGAAAGTTACCTTCACATTTGTTTCCTAGAGAGAAAAGAAAAATTATTCAGGAAAGTGCAAGATATTCATGGATCACTAACGAATTGTATAAAACAAGGCCAGATCTTATGATCAAAAGGTGTGTCAAGGAAGATGAAATGCCTGAGATTATTAAGGCATGCCATGATGAGCCGTGTGGTGGACACTTTGCTGACAAGAGGACAGCCTATAAAATCCTCGCTTTAGGATATTATTGGCCATCCATCTTCAAAGATGATAAAGAATATGTCAAGAGGTGTGACAGCTGCCAAAGGGTAGGGAAACCTGCTCCCTAAAATTAAATGCCATTACAAACTCAAGTACTCATCGACCCTTTTGAAAAGTGGGCCTTAGACTTTAATGGACCAATTAATCCTCCATCTAAGCAGAAAAAGTATATATTGGTATGCACTGATTATGTCACTAAATGGGTAGAAGCCAAAGCATTACCTTTTCTAATGAAAAATCTGTAGTTAATTTTATTTTTGAGGACATCTTCACTCATTTTGGTGTTCCAAGAGAAATTGTGACAGATTAGGGATCTCAATTCACATCTAACATGGTGGAAGGGCTTGTGGAAGAATGCAAGATCAAGCATAGGAAATCTACTCCCTATCATCCATAAGCAAATGGTCAAATGGAAGCTACAAATAAAGTGATTGAAGGAATCCTCACCAGGACTGTGCATTTACATAGAAGAGATTGGGAAGAAAGGCTTCCTGAAGCCTTATGGGTCTATAGAACTACATGGAGGAACACAACGAGACATACACCCTATGAACTTGTTTATGGGAAACAAGTCCTATTCCCTGTAGAGTTCCAAATCATAACTTTCAAGATGGCAGTCCAACTGGGACTAGATTTATCAGAGGCACAAAAGCATAGGCTGGAGAAATTAAATGAACTTGATGAAATCAGGAAAGAGGCAGTTCAAAGGATTGGTATAATCCAACAACGGAGGGCTAAATGGCATGACAAATATATCAAGGACAAGAGGTTTCAAGTGGGAGATTGGGCGCTGTTATTTGATTCAAAGTTTAAAGATTTTCAAGGGAAGTTTCAAACTCATTGGCTTGGGCCATATGAGATTGAAAAAGTCTTTAGTAATGGAGCAGTGAGGATCAGAACAATAGATGAAAGTAAAATTCCTATTCTCGTGAATGGTCATAGATTAAAGATATATCATAAAACAATTTCAAAAGAGGAGTTCATCAAGATTTTCCAAGACAATTCTAAAATGAAGTTAGTGAAGAAGAATCCTTCTTCTCCACTAACTTAGTCTTTATTTTTCATATGAAAAAAAAAACAAATATATAATAAATTGTATAAGGTTGAAAACCAATCATTGATTGCATACTTATACAGAAAATACAGGGCGGAAATCGAAGGTTTCTGACACCCTATATTTGCCAATTTCTTTCTGTAATAAGTAGTGACAAAAAGCCACAGTCACTCTGTAGTTTAGATTCTACAAAATTCATCATCTCATATCACCTCACTCTGTTTTATTTTTATAGTTTCACTTCATCCCATTGTCATATTTCATCAATAGTTTATTTATTTATTTATTTTTTCAGTATTCATTCCATCTCCATTTCATTTATCATCTTGTCTTACATCTCATTTCATTTCACGTACATAGCCATTTCCATTTCATTCATGATCCGTAAGCCATATTTCACTTTCTGTTTCACGTTTTGCAGTTGATTCTATTTTGTAGCTACTCTGATTCTGCAGCTACAATTTGTTTATCAGTTCATAATAAAATCATGTATGCAGGGAATTGAAGAAAAATAAATTTTTGAAGACCAATCATGCTCAAGGTACCTGTGGATCAACATCAAAAAAATTAGCAAGCGAAAGGTAAAGGTTCCAAAGGTAAATGCAAAAATTTATTTCAAAAAGCAATTTGAAAACATAAGTTTGTATAGTATGTATAATCACATGTCTCCTTAATCAACCATCATTTGATTTGACCGCCACGATGTCTCCGCCATATCTTCCGTCTTTAATGACAAACGGTCTCAATGATTCTTTCATAACAAATCTCTGCTTCAAACTCCATAACCTATACTCAAATGGTCCTCCACAACTACACCTGTTAATGGTCAAGATAACGATGTGACCTACCTATCTACGACTCTCTAAACCCTTACTGTCTATTTATTACATGCCAACTCTTAAGTTTTTCTCTCATATTCACACAGCCATTTCATATACACAGTCTTTCCATTTTCTATATACACAGTCATTCCATTTCCATACACACAATCATTCCATTTCCTAAATAGCACTCGTTTTATAGACAGTGAGAGTAATTTTGAGGTTAGTAAATTCCACAAAATAGAGACCATGGGACTCATCGTCAGGGCAGAGCCCGTAGGGGCAAAATTTATGGAAGGGTACCCCCAACTCAAGGAGATGTTGCAGAAGACTGGATGGCTCAAGTTCATTGAAAAATTTGATTGATATCACAAGGAGATCATGAAATATTTCGCTAGATCATTTGATGGTATAGAAGTGGAGATTGGGGACGTCAAGTTTGCAATAACAGAATCTTACATAGTAGAGGCTACAGAACTACCAAGACTTGGTGAGAGGTGGTTCAAAAACAAAGAATTTCACAGTGAATCATGGAAGGTATTCCTTAGGAACCCAGGTATGGATGTCACTGTGTTTAGGAAAGGAATCCCTATTTCAGCACTCAAAAATAAATGGAGAAGCATGCTTTTGATATTACAAAAATTTATTACCTGTGAGGGAAGATTCAGATGTATGTATGTTTATCATATACGTTTATTGATGAACTTTCTAGACAATGGAAACATCAACCTCCCTTTCTTCCTTCTAAACAGTCTAAGGAGAATGGCTTCAAATGTACAAAAGAAAATAGAATCTCTGGAAACAACCATGTACCACCATGGATTGGTCAAAATCTTGGTTGAATATCATCTAAAGAAAATAGGGGACACCTGGGAAAACTTTCTGATAAGAAACCATTTCCAAGAAACACCAGAATCTCCTGAAAAAGATAGTGTCAGAAAGAGTAGGAGAAAGAAGACTAATCTCACCATTCAAAGCAACCCTGAGCCTCCAATACAGAAAAATGATGAAGAAGAACCAATCTCTGAAAAATTAACAGAGATCAGAAAGCAAATCAAGCAGAGGAAGAAGATAAAACAGAAAGCTGGTGGAATTACTGAGAACACACCTGAATCTCCATTACAACCAGATGATGAACAACCAATCTCTAAAAAATTGACAGAGATTAAGAGACAAATCAAGGGGAAGGAAAAGATAGGAAAAGAGAAAAAGGGTGCAAAGGAGGAGAACATAAAACCCCTTAGAAGAAGCTCTAGGCTCAGACGAATGGTAAGGAAGGTATCATCAAAGGAAACAGAGTTCATCAATCTAGAAGGAGAAACCCCAGTATCATCTCTTGAAAATATTCCGTTTACATACAGTCCTCAAAACTCTCCTAAACAGTATTTTGAAGGCAGCCCCAGTAGAGGATCCGCAGTCATAGATCCAATACAACAACAAATTTATGATTACATAGAATCACAAGAAAAGAAAAATGCCTCAAGGGATCCAAGTTCCTTAGCCAATCCAGAACAACCTGTCAATCCACAAGAACCTCTGACTGACTCACTCAAACAAGAAATCTATGAGTTGGAGATATTGAACAGGCATATTAAGAAAGAAAATGAAGCCCTAAAGGAACAAAGCAAATTGGATAAAGCCATTCATGACAATACCATACTGCACCTAGGCCTATGGTACAAGAAAAATAGGAAGTTGAAGAGGAAGAATAGAAGCTTGAACAAGACAGTGATCAACCTTAAATACAGACTTCTCATGAAGAAACCAAGGATGGCTGTCACTTCAAAGAAGAGCAAGAGAAGAAAGTTAGATGTATTGGCAGAGGTATCTGAGCAGATGCAATAGAAAAAAAGAGTTCACAGTTTTGGAAAAATTGCATGGGGACATGCAATGATTTTGCAGTGGGGGTATGTTGAGCCTCAAAATTACTCTTTCCCTAGCAACTCTTCTCATTCCTTTTCTTTGTTTTTCCATGAGAAAGATGCATTCTCATCACCAATGACCGGTATATACTGTCTTGAGGAGGACATTTAGTGATTTACATGTTATGCTTTTATGTTTTGTTGTTTGAATAAATTTTTGTATATTAGCTACGGAACGCAGCCTATTCTACAACTAATCGGCTATTCTGCAGCTACCTTCATGCTCTAACAGGTTCCAGGTGTCAGAAGGAGAAACTAGCTACATGGGCAGCTTGGAAATCATCGTGACATGGACCCTGTCCTATTCACTTAGCCCAGGTCGACAAAGAAGATGGCATAAGACTACAGTCAATGGATAAGTCAAACGCAGAGACCGAAGGTAACAGGACTCTATTTCGTGGTTAATTAACATGTTTCACAGTGATGGGAAGTGTTATCCGAAACAACTACCTGTACCTACGGACTCCAACAGCCACCTGTACAACCGAATCCAACAACCACCATGTCTTGGATTTATGTCTCCAATAGCCGAGGAAGAAATTCCGCATATCTGTCTTCTACGTGTTTGGTTGTAGCATGTTCTCTCCACAAACAGTTGTATGGTTTTTATTATAAATACCTGTGTAAAGGACCAAAGAAGGGAGTGGTGACAGTGATAGTTTTATTGTGAAATCGAAGTTCTAAACTCTGTAATTTCTGGGCATTTTGTGTCCCTATTTTTAATATGAATACCACATGTTTTATGAAAATCTGAAGGACTTTTCTTGGAGTTGATTGAGCAAGCGTAGCCTAATCAGTCGCAGAGGGCCCCTGCACTGAAGAAGGTTTCATTTCATTTTATTTTCTTGTTCTTGTTAACTGTAAATTCATCATTTTCTTTCACAGTGTTTATAATCGTTTTCTTACTAACACTGTTTAGAATGCAATTTCTATCATTTTCTTATTAATAGTGTTCATAATTTAGAGTAGCTTCCATTTGCTTGATCTCTTTTTAGTTTATCAGTAGTTTAGAAGATGAAACTCAGTAATGTAATCTAGTTTACTTCATTCACTGTTTTGCTAGTTTAAATTCTCAATTAGACTGATCAGTGCCATTTATTGTCTTTGCCATTTTATTTTTTACTGACTCATGGTGTTAATGAATGTTTATGAAAAACCCTTCAAGTTGATAATTCATCCTTAACTAAGTGGTTGAACATTTCATTTATGCAATGAGTTATTGCTGCATCTCTATATTTGTTTTCTCTTAGATTAATGAAGTATAGGATTCCTCAAATGTCATCTTAAGGAGGCTTTCTCCAAAATTGAGAGGCAGAGTAACTAAGTATTTCATTTAGTTTTATTTCTGTAATTAGTTAGACATTAGTTGTAAATTTCACTTTCCGTTTTACTTCATAATTTCGAAATAATGGTAAAATAGGAATAGAAACTTTGATTTCATTTCTTACTTAAGCTTTGCTTCCAAGTCTTCCTTAAGCTCTGTTTTCATTTTTTTTTATAGATTTTGAGCAGTCTTTACAAAAGTTAGATTTAAGTTTTTGATAATTACATTGTAAATCATTAGGAATTAAAAAACCAAAAACCCCCCAAAACAACATAAAACACAAAAACAACGAAGTAAGAAGGGTTATCTAGCACAAACAGTGCACTACACTTCATCAGTTTACGGTACCCGAATTGATAATTTATGTAGAGCAATTTAGGACACTAAATTGACCAAACATGAGTGTCGAGCCAATAATCCATTGGTGGTTGAGCTAAAGGCTTCTGAATTTGATTCAAAACCCAACAATGGGAATGATAAAGGGAAGAAGATTATTGATGCAGACACTAGTGCCATTGTTGCCACCACCAAGATCCAAAAGATTGAGCCCGAAGATCTAGAGGAGGGGGATCAACTCTTTCACTCACATATATGGGTGAAGGGTTATTTGATGCAGTTCATTGTCAACAACGGAGGTTGGAAATACTGAGAGGGGGGTGAATCAGTATTTCTTTTCAATTGTTATTTTTTCCAATCAAAACATTTATATTCAGAACACAAGATGAACAACAAGAATAAATGCTTTTATTAATATAATCTTTGCAATAAAATAGATACAATAGATATATATATATCTATATCTATATATACATATACATATACATATACATATACATATACATATACATATACATATACATATATATATATATATATATATATATATATATATATATATATGGTTCCAATCTGTTGCCAAGCACCAACTTGGACTTTTGTGAGGCTCCAACCTCTAGAGCACCAACTCTGTTTTGTCCAGAAACCAACCTTCGACTTAGGAGCACCAACTCCCAGGACACCAATCCTTCCAGTTCTAAGGCATAAACCTCAAGGGCTCCAACCCTCTGTTGTCAAGGCACCAACCCTAAGGGCTCCAACCCTCTGCTGTCAAGGCATGTTTAATAATAATGTTCTACTCCCAAAACTCTTCCTTACTGAATTCTGTCTGTTTACAGCTTCACTGTAATCTCCATGCTACAGCATCAATGGAAACCAGTGTTCATTTGAAGAAGTCTTCACAACTCTTCATAATGTCCACAAAGAGTCTACAAAAGTTGTCTCGTGATGATATCAAATAGCCAACATGATCTCTGATAATGTCTCCACACAGCTTTAGTGAGTCTGCTATTAGCTGCACTAAGCTCTGCACAAGAACCAACTCTCTGTTTCAAGCCTCTGTTCTCACTGTCATGGTGAATGCTTCCAGCGTGACTACTGTGCACTGTTCTTGCTATTGAAATCTCTTACTTCCCATAAATACATTCACATATGCTTCAATACTAGTGCTGGCTATTATTCCCTTCAAGCGATATCCAATGAAACTTTATTTATTATATCATAGAATTGTTCTTCAGTATGCATTATGTACCTGATTAATTCATCATAGGTCTAAGTCTTTCACAGGGTAACACGATCAACAGAATTTCTCATCCTTCGACTGCCTCCTATCTGGCTGGACCTTTGTCTTCCTTCTGTCTTGCTAGACCTTTGACCCTTTTCTGTCCTGCTGGACCTACGGCTTGCTCCTTTCTTCCAGTTCACCAACAATAACTGCATAAAGACAATTCTTTGTTTTCTTATCTTGATACACCTGACCTTTGGCTTCCCTTTAACTCGCTTGAGCTTCGGCTTCATCAACGCTCACTTGATCTTCTGGCTTCCCTCCTCCGGTCACTTTAGCTTCCTCTGCGCTCGCTCAACCATCTATGATCACTTGACACTTTGGCTTCCCGATCCATGGCTTCCTCTGTCTATTCGAGTGTTCCAATACTCACAGGACACATTCAAGAGGAAGAGAGGCTGAAATACAAAGAAATGTTGCTTATTAAAAAATATCAGAGAGGTCCTTTTTCCTTTAATAATATTCATACATTAGACTTCATTATTTATGGAGGATTTCATTGGAGAGACTGTACTAGCAGGGAGGTCCCACATGCCACGTCACAATCACAATCGTAATTGCAACTTTCAATAGGTCTTTTATAAGTCATGTCTATAACATCACCGATGGCCAATTACCGATTGCCCCTATTGGATGCGATATGATTATAAAATGTTGTTAATAACTCCGTCAGGTCCATAGCTCCATCACAATCGGCAGATTTAACATCCCTTATAAACTAGCGACACAGCGAATGCAATATTACATTAGGGTGGTTTAGAATGGAGCCGCAGGTCCGCATATATTATCGCAATCAAAGGTTCCGGGGTTGACAACCCTTTATAACTTGCTCTATGAGAGTTTCGATAGGCGGATGCGATATATCAATAGGGCAGTTTATAATGGTGCAGCGGGTCCGCATATATATCGCATTTATATATTATATACTCTTCTGCTCTTTACTATAACTTGTTCAGGTCCGTGTATTATCGCAATCGACACTTTCAATGTGACAAGGCTTTACAAGAGTCTTGCGATATGGCGGTTGCGATATTTCAATAAACAGAAGTTAATACACCCGTCGGGGCTGTATATATATATATAACCTTCCCACTCTATAACATTGGTTATATAGAATTTAACCACATGAAATCCTTATATCCGTGCTATTTCTATTATAATGTTTATATAATAGAAATGCACAATAATCATACGTAACTTACCTTTTCCGCCTTTTTACAGTGTTTGCACATTTTCTGATGTTTTCCTTTTTCAAATCAATCCTCCACCGTAGATCTTACCATCCCATTCGACGGTTGATATTACACCCGACCAACAAAGCTACTCAGTGATCCTACACCATAGATCAAAACCGCATTTGATCCAATGCTCGACAATGATATCGGCTGAGCTACATGCGCGAGGATTACCCGCCTGATAAAGTGGTTTCCTCTCTCCTCCGGCGTGCGACGTGTCAATTGCTTAATGGAATCAGGTGACTACCCTTCAATACAGCTTACAACTTTTTGTCCTCCTGAAATACCACTGCCACTATTACAAACCCGCTTTTTGGAATATAACCACATGCATTAATCAATCACTTAAATAAAACGCTTAATCATTTAACCACGAGATTGACACTTAATCACAAGATAATCATGATTTGTGAATAAAAGCGTGAAGCATTGAGTTTTATGTTTTTCAGTGGGAATACAAAGAAATACCAGGTTAACTGTTGAATGCGGATACACAGAGTAACAAGAGTTCACACCAGGCATGAGTCTTGCCCTCTTAGCTCAATTACAGCAATGAATTGACCTCTATCTCAAACCCCCTCTAATACTCAACCTTTCGCTTCTCACTCAAAAACTAATCATCTCAGCTCCCCTGACTTTCCGCTCTTCTCTAGTATGATATGGCTCCTCTGTTAACTCCTCTGATACTCTGCAGTTCTTCTTTGGCATATATTACATGCGATACTCCCGATATAGTTCCTCCTTAATCTCCCGCTCTTACACTAACTTGGCTTTCTTGTGGCTTCTGATACCGCTCCAATACCTCTACTCTGCTTTGATAGCTCTACTCTGATAGCTCCTATGACTTCCGATATTCTCTCCAATGGCTTGACTGTCTTAGCTTTCCTCTAGTTTCTCCTCATGGCTTCTTTCTCCTGTTTCTTCATGGATCTGCTCTACTTCTCTTTGGCTTCATATCATCATTTAGTATCCTAGAATATTGCCATATTGACATACTCTTGTTGCTTCATGGATCTGCTCTACTTGGCTTCACATCATTGTTTACTGTCCAAAATATTGTCATATTGACATCAATGACAACCTAGATTAAAAATCGCCCCCTTTGTTATTGATGGCAATATTCTTCTTCTCTGCCCCTTTGACATCAATGGCAAAGGAGTGCACAAGGACTCCCCCTGTCGAATTGCTACTCTTCTTCATGAATAATAGATCTTCATGGGTCTGTTACTCCCCCTCTTCATGGGTCTGTTACTCCCCCTGTCATAGTGATCTTCTTTTTACTCAAGATAGAAGGATTGCTGCAACTAGCACATTATCCCCTCTTCATGTCTCATAACTACTTTATCATGGCTTCAACAATGCTTAGAGATTCTTCACTTCAATGCTTCTGCAATAATGATCAAGAATCACAGGCCCCCCCTAACTGTATGCATCTTCTCTTTTGGCAGAATCTTCCTATCAAATGATCATATTGTCGAAGATCAAGTCAACAACATGTGTTGTTGGCTGGAGAGTTCAAGGGACTTTCGGATTGTATTTGCTTCCTTCTCCATACCTGTGTAACTTTCTTCTTTTGCATGGTTATAGCTTGTGTAAGAGCCCAAGTTAAGTTACAATCACGTGCCATATGACCAATGTTATGACACTTGAAGCATTCTACATTGTTCATGAATAAGAATTCATGATTTCTTCCTGTAAAATTGTTCCTTGGAGATTGTTGGGGACCATAATATCTATCTTTATGAGATGCTTTACAATCTTTTTCCATGTGGCCAAAATTTGTGCAAGAATAACAATAACCAAGAAATAAAGTTTGGTACCTGGGACATGGAGATTTCCTTGATGTACTTCTAAAGTCTTTCTGTCTTGAGATCCTTTGATGATAACCATTGCTTCTAGCATCCTTGACATTATATACATTTCTTCTTGGAGCAGGATTTCTTCCATTGTTGCCTTGATTTTTCTCCTTGCCTTTGCTGGAATTGGGAGGATCACCATTTCTTTCTGGCTTCTTCACATCCCTTTTGTTTGAAGCATTATCATTCTTGTTTGAGGATTCACCTGCATACCGGAGACCTGATTTATTAAATGGTCATCTTTGATTTCTGAGCATGTCATCCAAGGCTTGAGAGCTCTTCAAGGTTTTGTTCATCCCTTCAACCTTTTTCCTGAGGAAGACAATCTCTTCTTCCAATCTTTGACACTCATTATTCTTCTTAGCAAGTTGTTTCTTCCTTGATATGAGTAGCTTCATTTGCTTGTATTTTAAGGGAGATGATATCTGACTTCATTTTGAAGATTTCTTCATTTTCCTTTGCTAGACTGCTCTCCATTTCTTCCTTGATCCTTGTAGCTTTACATGTTTCGGCCTTGAAGTTTGATGTTAGATTTTAATTTGAAGATTTCTTCATCCTTTGCTTTTAGTTGACATATCATGGTGTTTCTCTCCTTTTCTGCTTCATCGACCTGCTCTTCTATGATTGCTAATGCTTCTATTGTCTTCTCAGCTCCTTGTGCTAACTTTCTTGCTTCTTGTAGTTGACTTGACAAGTTATCTTCCCGTTTCTTTGCTTTATCCAATTGATTTTTCATGGATATGACTTCTTCATGATGATTTCTTTTGCTTTGATGAAATTCCTTCTTAAAATTGACAAGCTCTTCATCCCTTTCCTGTATTTGAAGCTGGACAAGGTCAACTTTCTTCCTTGTTTGGTCTTGGTCCCCAGCTAGTGCTTTCTTCTTAAGTTCCTTGTTTTCCTTTTTTAAATTGATAATCTCTTCCATGGCAGTTGTAAGTTGAGCGATGAGATCTTCTACAAAATATTTTTCATTCTCTTCATCTTCTAGATCTTCTTTAGCCTTGATATCATCATTCTCATTTTTAGCTTCTGTGATGGGTTCTGGATTTCCTTCTTGATTTCCATCATCTTCTTGACTGATGGTCATGGTCAATGCTCCTTTTGAGTGAAGGTCATGAAGTTTATCCCATATACCCTTTGCTGACGAGCATTTTCCTAAATTGTTCTTTATAGAATCAGGTAGCCCATTCAAGATTGCCTTCATTGCTTTTTCATTGTACTCCTTGGATTCTCCATCCATCATGCTATCAACAATTAGTGATTTCCAGATTTCAATGCCTTGAGTCTTTAATAAATTCCTCATTCTTGCTTCCCATATATTAAAGTTCCCATTGAACCATGGAGCCTCCTCAAATTGATTGTCTTCTATTTTAGTTGTAGAGGGAGACACATCCTTAGGAGGATTGGAGACTTTCTTCCTCGACTTCACCATTTTTGTTCTAAGGATCAACCTTCAAGCTGTTAGGCTTTGAATGAAGGTATTGGCTCTGATACCAATTGTTGGAAATACTAAGAGGGGGGGTGAATCAATATTTCTTTTCAATTGATATTTTTTCCAGTCAAAACATTTATATTCAAAACACAAGATGAACAACAAGAATAAGTGCTTTTATTAATATAATATTTGCAATAAAATAGATACAATATATGGTTCCAATCTGTTTCCAAGCACCGACTTGGACTTTTGTGAGGCTCCAACCTCCAGAGCACCAACTCTGTTTTGTCCAGGCACCAACCTTGGACTCAGGAGCACCAACTCCCAGGACACCAATCCTTCCAGTTCTGAGGCATCAACCTCAAGGGGTCCAACCCTCTGTTGTCAAGGCACCAACCTTGGATATAGGAGCACCAACTCCAAGGACACCAATCCTTCCAAATTTTGAGGCACCAACCCCAAGGGCTCCAACCCTCTGATGTCAAGGCATGTTTAATAGTAATGTTCTGCTCCCAAAACTCTTCTTTACTGAATTCTATCTGTTTACAGCTTCACTGTAGTCTCAATGCTACAACATCAATGGCAACCAGTGTTCATATGAAGAAGTATTTACAACTCTTCATATTGTCCACATAGAGTCTGAAAAAGTTATCTCATGATGATATCAAATAGCCAACATGATCTCTGATAATGTCTCCACACAACTTTAGTGAGTCTACTATTAGCTGCACTAAGCTTTGCACAAGAACCAAATCTTTGTTTCAAGCCTCTGTTCTCACTGTCATGGTGAATGCTTCTAGCGTGACTACTACGCACTATTCTTGCTATTGCAATCTCTTACTTCCCAGAAATACATTCACATATGCTTCAATACTGGTGCTGGCTACTGTTCCCTTCAAGCGATATCAAATGAAACTTTATTTATTATATCACATAATTGTTCTTCAGTATGCATTATGTACCTGATTAATTCATCATAGGTCTGAGTCTTTCACAGGGTAACACGATCAACAGAGTTGCTCGTCCTTCGACTACCTCCTGTTCAGCTGGACCTTCGTCTTCCTTCTAACCTGCAGGACCTTCGGTCCTTTTCTGTCTTGCTGGACCTACGGCTTGCTCCTTTCTTCCAGTTCGCCAACAACAACTGCATAAAGGCAATTATTTGTTTTCTTATCTTGATACGCCTGACCTTTGGCTTCCCTTTCGCTCGCTTGAGCTTCGGCTTCCTCAACACTCGCTCGAACTTCTAGCTTCCCTCCTCCGGTCGCTTTAGCTTCCTTTGCACTCGCTCGACCATCTATGCTCACTTGACACTTTGGCTTCCCGATCCATGGCTTCCTCTGTCTATTCGAGTGTTCCAATACTCACAGGACACGTTCAGGAGGAAGAGAGGCCAAAATACAAAGAAATGTTGCTTATTAAAAAATATAAAAGAGGTCCTTTTTCCTTTAATAATATTCATACATTAGGCTTCATTATTTATGGAGGATTTCATTGGAGATACTGTACCAACAGGGAGGTCCCACATGCCACATCACAATTGCAATCGCAATTGCAACTTTCAGGAGGTATTTTATAAGTCATGTCTATAACATCATCGATGGTTGATTACCGATTGCCCCTACTGGATGCAATATGATTATAAAATGTTGTTAATAACTCCGTCGGGTCCATAGCTCCATCGCAATCAGCGGATTTAACATCCCTTAGAGACTAGCGACACAACGGATGCGATATTACATTAGGGCGGTTTATAATGGAGCCGCGGGTTTGCATATATTATCGCAATCAAAGGTTTCGGGGGTGACAGCCCTTTATAACTTGCTCTATGAGAGTTCCGATAGGCGGATGCGATATATCAATAGGGCAATTTATAATGATGCAACTAGTCCGCATATATATCGCATTTATATATTATATACTCTTCTTCTCTTTGCTATAACCTGTTCAGGTCCATGTATTATTGCAATTGGCACTTTCAATGTGGCAAGGCTTTACAAGAGTCTTGCGATATGGCGGATGCAATATTTCAATAAACAGAAGTTAATATACCCATCGGGGCCGTATATATCTATATATATATATATATATATATATAGATATATATATATATATATATAAAACCTTCACACTCTATAACATTGGTTATATAGAATTTAACCACATGAAATCCTTATATCTGCGCTATTTCTATTATAATGTTTATATAATAGAAATACACAATAATCATGTGTAACTTACCTTTTCCGCCTTTTTACAGCCTTTGCACATTTTCCGATGTTTGCCTTTTTCGGATCAATCCTCCACCATAGATCTTACCATCCCATCCAATGGTTGATATTACACCCAACCAACAAAGCTGCTCGATGATCCTGCATCGTATATCAAAACCGCATTTGATCCAACGCTTGACAACGATATCGACGTGTCAATTGCTTAATGGAATCAGTTGACTACCCTTCAATACAGCTTATAGCTTTTTGTCCGCCTAAAATACCCCTGGCACTATTACAAACCTACTTTTTGGAATAGAACCACGTGCATTAATCAATCACTTAAATAAAACGCTTAATCGTTTAACCACGATATTGACACTTAATCACAAGATAATCATGATTTGTGAATAAAAGTGTTAAGCACTGAGTTTTATGTTTTTCAGTGGGAATACAAAGAAATACCCGGTTAACTATTGAACGTAGATACACAGAGTAACGAGAGTCCACACTAGGCACGAGTCTTGCCCTCTTGGCTCAATTACAACAATAAATTGACCTCTGTCTCAAACCCCCTCTAATACTCAACCTTTCGCTTCTCACTCAAAAACTAATCATCTTAGCTCCCTTGACTTTCTGCTCTTCTCTGGTCTGATATGGCTCCTCTGTTAACTCCTCTAATACTCTGTAGTTCTTCTTTGGCATATATTACATGCGATACTCCCAATATAGTTCCTCCTTAATCTCCCGCTCTTACACTAACTTGGCTTTCTTGTGGCTTCTGATACCGCTCCCATACCTCTTCTCTGCTTTGATAGCTCCTATGACTTCCGATATTCTCTCCAATGGCTTGACTGTCTTAGCTTTCCTCTGGTTTCTCCTCATGGATTCTTGCTCCTCTTTCTTCACAGATCTTCTCTACTTCTCCTTGGCTTCATATCATCATTTAGTATCCTAGAATATTGCCACATTGACATACTCCTGTTGCTTCATGGATTTGCTCTACTTGGCTTCACATCATTGTTTACTGTCAAGGTTGGCCCGACTCGTCGACGGGCAACTGAAAGCAAGTTGATGAAATGCATGGTGACACTAAGTGATAGCAGAAGTAATAAACAGTGCATGTAAAACATGAATGGAGGATTGAGCAAACAAATCAACATGCATGTGGGTAAGGCCATTTGCCAGTTGGGCGAACGTCCGTGCAAAACAGTTTCACACATGTGAAAGTAGTGAGATAGCAACAAAAATTGAAATAGAGCTAGGACAAGCTAGAATATATGTAAACGACAAAAGGCGACCAAAGAAATCAAGAAAACAACACTCACACAAGAGAATACACAAAAAGTGATAGAAATGTAGCACAAGGCATGGGAAGCGAGCTTACCCCAAAACAGTTGAGCTGAATGTGCTAACTTCTCCTAGATGTGATGTGGGATGTCAGAGATACAAGTTTGATCTAAGGAATGAGATTTGGAGTGTCCGTTTGATGAGTTTTGATAACATTGAGGTTATGATGCACATGCCACAAATCTAGGAGGAAGCGACACTTGGAGGGAGGTTTCAGAATTACTCCTTGCATGTAACCTCCAACTGCTAAACATAGATCCCTGAAACAAGGGATGCCTTTGGCAGCCTATGCATGCAAGTCTATTTTTCTCGGCCTCGAAGGGAACCAATCAACTCAGTTGCACATGCAATCGACTGCTCGACTACTAGAGAAAATGCGCATTTATGACTGTAAGTTGGGCTGAATTCCCAAGGGGATTGCACAATTTCTAGGCCCAGCAGCTGACTGCTGCCCAGATTTGTGCAAATCCTAGGTTGAACTGCCTGTTGATGGGAAAAATTGCACAATTCCTGTTGGGAGGGTTGGTTGGTAGGATTGCACAATCTTGGAGCCCAGCAAGCTGTCAAATGGAATTGCGCAATTCCTGGAGGGAATGGTTGGTTGCCCTCAAGAAATGTGCAAATTTCACTGGGAAGCTACTCAGCGTGCAACTGGACCAAGTCTGGATGAGCAGCCTGTGAAAGGAAAAGATCAAATTGTGATCGATAGGCTGCCTTTGAGCAAGAAAGACATTGAAGCTTGAGGACTTGATGAAGCAAGACAAGATGCTATGTAAGGTTGGTAGGGAGGCTCCAAAACAGGCTAAGGCAAAATTTTTTAGGGTGGTGGTAGCCTCTACAACACTTGGTGACACACTGGTAGAACTCCAGCTCTCTGTATAGACCTTGTTCATGAAAAGCAAGTCTAACACCTCCGGAAGTATTGTTCAGTTCTTATTTCATCTTGGTTTCACACTAAATTGATTGTAAGATGTAGCATCTACCAAGCCCTTGGTCGATTGACACACATTCCAAGCCAAGGCAACACAGTTGTTTTGATTGGTGTTGAAGGGTATATAGGTGCACAAGCAGTATAGTCGTTGGAGTCTTAGTTCCATCTCTAGTGTTTCTCCACTACCAGTAGGCCTAGACAATACCCCGATGGAGTCACATAGGAACACAAGCATGGCTCTGCTGCTAGTGAGCCTGGTCAGTACCCTGGCGGAGTTGCATCACCTCCATGCTCAGAAAGCCTTTCTCTTCTTTTGGCTTATTCAATTTTCATTTTAAAATTTTTGACTTTCATTTTTTTCATTTTTCATTTTCATTGTGGATAACACTTATTCATTTCAGAGGCGGAATAGGGATCCCGACTTATTGAGAGCAGAGGAGGTTGTTCCAGCAAAGAAGTAGTTTATTGTATCTCTGATGTTGTTTTTAAGGTTTTCCCCTCACCTTACTCTACTTGATTGAGCTAACAAGGGTTAACCCAAAAAAAATCGACAAGAGAAGGTGACACTAGTTATCACGCAAGCGTTGTGTTTTCACCAAGGTTCACTTTGAACATTACATTTTTCTTTCAACGTATCATGGACTTAAGAGTAACAATCTCATCATACAAAGGCAAGATGACAGATAACCAAGTATTCATAGTTGTACAAGCCCTCTTGTACTTTACCCAACTCGTTTCATGAGTCACACATGGTTTCATGCAAACTAACCTACAAAAGAACAAAACAAACAACAAAGCAAAGCAAGAGCAGAAGCAAAAATGAAAGTGAAACAAGTAAACAAACAAGCAAACAAAGCATGTAAGAAAACAAGCTTGCAAGAAAACAACTCAAAGCAAACACTACTCCTAATCCTACACTAACGGTGCATGGGCCAGATCACGTGAAGTGATACTTCCAATGCAGCCACTGGCGCATTAGTAGACCCATGTGAGTGAAGGCTTTGTCCACGAGTAACCCAGTTGTTCGGACTAGCATACAAGAAATATATGACAGTGAAGACAGCCACACTTCGTGTTTCAAAGTGCCCATAGGACATAAGTGAGTGCATGTGCATGATGGACAGTCCATGGACTTATCATGGTGTTGTGTGACACTACATGCAACTTTGAAGCAAAAGCACACTCTTGACTGAGACATGAAAGAAAACGAAAGAAACAAAGATAACTTTCGTCGTGCACAAGTGCTTGCAATGTAAGACTCCTCCAATGCATGAGCAATGGGATCGTGCAGTTCGAGTGGAGGAAGTGTGATCTGTGTGTGAGATGGATCTTCAATGCATACAGATGAGTGTTGAGGAGCCTTGGGTGATTGAACAGTTTCATGATCAGAAGTGAGACTAACCCCAAGAGAGTGAGGACCTAACATAACCATCAGCTCGGGCTGAAGTGCCTCGACAGTCTTGGGTGTCTCAACTTCTTCATCGGGTATATCATCATAAACAGTTGGCTTCGAAAGATCAATTGTGATAGATTCATGATCGTGATAAAAAATGGAAGCAAATGGATCACGATCGCCATGATCAGAAAAATCAATGAATTCTTTGGCATCCTCATGATCAGATGAATCAAACAGAGGGGTAGATGAAAAGTGAATGAACTCATCCTCTGTGTTTTCGGAAAAGACAGATGAAGGATCAAGTGGATCTTCAATGAGTAACTTATCCTCTCCATTGTTGAATAATGAACTAGCATTCGGCGATTCCTACGAGTGATCAACAATGGGTGCATCCATAGATGAAGACACACATACAAAATCATGGATGGTAGGTTCCCCAAAGAAGCTAGGAAGGAACAGAGGGGGCTCGGATGGAAGGGAGTCATCCTTCGCCAAGTGTTAATGTTCAAGATCCCACTCATACTCTTCATGAATGATAGCGCATGTTGGTTGTGCTGCACATGGAAAATTTTAGGGGCTAATGTTCGCCCAGTGGGCTAATTTTCCATGATTTTTCCACAAAAAAGATTCGCCAATTTCCAATTTTATAAAAGACGATTCGCCCAAATTTTAAAATATAAAATTATTTTACCTTAAAAATCGCCAACATTGTATAGAGGCTATATATAAAATCATTATAAATTTGAATAATTTTACAAATATATCAATAAACATTTTATAGTTTGCATATTAGGGATTAGTGAGATTCGCCAATGTTTTTAAACTTCAAGAAATTTTTCCATCCTTAAAATTTTCCTTGGTTGTGCAACACCAACTCCGTCAGTGGGTTGTTCCTCGTTCACAATAGGTGAATAGTCCGGAATGGATGAACACAAGACAGCATCATCTCGAGGAACACCTGGGTGCAAAGACCGAGTTTGAAGAAAAGAATGCATATGGGAACTCGAAGGACTCACAACTAACTCTGCGTGAAAATTAAGTGGAGTGATGCTGGGAGGGTGTGAAGAATGAATAGATGTGTGAACATGATCAATAGCATCACTGGGCGATGGTGGAACTGTTGAATGAAAGGGAGGTGGACAGTCTGTTGAGACAGTGCCTGCTCCCACATGGGATTGTGCAGTTCCATCAACGAAGAAGGTTAAGCGAGGCTTGACATCAAGCTTTCTCTTAGGATGGGAAGACTTCTTAATACAATACTCAAACCAGTCCCATAGATAAGCGAACTTCATCTAGCTCTTCGGAGCTTGAAACTGTAAGTCACGAAAGTGCTGCCAAAAATCAATAACGGATTCATGCGGAGCCCTCCATTGTTGTAACAGTTTCTGGTCAAGATGGTATGGATCAAAATGATGGAACATGTCTTTAATAAGATCACAAAAGTGCTTACATGAGTGCATGGTGTCAACCGGTAGGCTGAGCACCCAACAAAATGGGGATTCACGAAGTGTGAATGCAAGCACCAAAATGACCCGTTCGTCAGTAAACTCATCTTCCTCATAAATCATGGAAAGGAAGTCATGTAAGTGCTCAGGCCAGGCCACTTTGCCTTCACCATCATACGTGTGGGTGGACAAGAGATTGAAAAGCTTCCCCGATATGGAGACATCTTCACAACTCAAAAAACACCTCGGGTGAAGAAGAATGCAAGATTCCATGAAAGATATGCAAAGGTTCAAAACTGGATGAGAGGACATTGCTTGTCATCAGGCCCTCTTTCTAGCGCCAGAAATGTTGATGGTGCTAGACCCCCAACATGTCAAGGGGATCTCCTCGGTAAGAAGTCCCAATTAGACCTCAGATCGTTTAGTGTAGGAGTCCAGAAGTGGGCCATAAGGTAATGCCTTAACCGGGATGTTGCACAGAGGCAAGTAAGATAACTCTGTCAGTAGCAAGGGTGTGACTGATGTAGTGAGTCAAGGAATGAGTATAAGAGGTTCCAACACTTCAAAGGGGGAGGAAGGTGAAGGTGAGTTCCAAGTTGAAAGGGATCAGTCCCAACTCATCTAGGAACATAGAACACAAAGGACATGCACAGCTTCTGGCAGAGCAGTCAACACAGATGCAGCAATCCCAACATACAAGGTAAGATAACATGAACAACACTCATGGATCAGTCCGAGACGAGTGTGATGGTTGATATAACAAGGTTTAGAGAAAGGTTTGTCTGGTGTCCGGCAAAGCAGTCAACACGGATAGTGACAGCATTAACAACATATGCAACACATTAACAACAAGATTCATATAATTGCATGTGAATCATTTCATACAAAAGTACGTAAGTTAAACAACATATATCATTAAGGCAACCGAAGCAGTCCAACTACAATAACAACATATGCATGAAAATGTGTTGGATTTTATTATATAAAGAAGTGTAAGTCACAATCATACAATACACCATGTAAACTTGCTAGCCCTATCAGTAGAACATTACAGCCACATCTGCCTGCTCCTCCAAAGAGATCTACTAGCTCCATGCTGTGGAGAAACTAAGGCGCATTACAATACTGTCCAAGTCTTCTTCAAGATAGTCTTAGTAGAAGCTTGGCTGACCAAAAGCCTATACAATGAGTTATGAGGGACTATTTATAGCAAAGGGTGGGGTGACCCTTGACATTCCCCTTTGTGTCAGTTCAACTACCCTCATGACTCTTCACCTACACTATGATTGTTACATCCAGCTGTTGACACTTGACTTACACTTGACATGACTCAACATTACAATGCACATGTACTCATGTGAGACAACATGGCTTGAGCAAGCCTTGCAAGACATCACTAACACTTGGTCCTCTATGGTGAGACCAACTCTTTGACATGTTTGTGATGGTGAAGCTGGTGCGCTGATGCCAAGCTTGGTCGTCTGTAATGGTGTGCATCCACCTCATGGTGACATCTTGCTGAAGCGAACTCTTACCTCCATTGCAACCGGTGAATTGGTTCGGCGCCTTCATCCAACTCGTCTGCTAAAATACGCATGGTCTTCTTGGGTACGATTGAACCGGCAACACATTGATGCATAGTGTCCATGCTAATCTTCAAGTGTGTGTTGGTGGTCATGTGCATCAACTTTCCAAAGTGCATGTTCAACCCCAGTTGGACTTGTTTCTTGTCTCCGCCTTGGTGAGTGTGTTGAATGGGTTGGATTGCATGCGTGCACTCAACGATATGCATGCTGCTGGATCCTTTGCATGTGATCAACAATAATGCTCACCATGTTTGGTTTGTGTTCGCTGCTGGGATGGATCCTTAACTTGTACTAGCACAGTTTCATCCGTGAGTGCATGTTGTGCCCACTGCTATTCATGTTCCTGCTGCAACTCATTGGACAGTCTGTGCAGCTTCATGTTCTTCCTGAGTTGCTGCTTCAGTAGATGAAACTCCTTCTTTATTCCATCTTTTTCCTTTGTGCGATCTTCATGTCATGCCGTCACTTCATAGTCTGAGTCTCCAAAGTTGCTTTCATTATCAGTGGATCTAATTGATCTTGCAACTTTTCTCCACCTCTGTGTTATCAAAAACCTTCCTCTTGCATCCGTTGTGTTCGCTGCATTCGGTATGCTGTCTTCAATTGATGTTCATGATGCTGCTTGCTGTGATGTTGCTGCTTGATGTCCCTGTCCATGAACAACTTGATGTCTTTGTGAGTAGGTAAGCCCATGGACACTTGATCGACTGCATCCCCAAGCGTGCTCTAAATGGTGTCTTCATCTCTGCTCTTGTGGAAACCATTGTACCTATACTACTGATAGGCAGATGAAAACCGGTGATACCTGGGGACATGGAAACAATCATAGCAAGCAATCTGTCAGTCGAAAACCAAAATGAACATGAGAAATAACCTGCAACATACCTGGGTGAATGATCGTGAAGGTTGCGCAATTTCAGCTGGGAGGTCGGGAGACCGACTGCAAAGACTGCACAAGGGAGAGTTAAGGCTGCTGGGAGACTATCTAACTGCTAGAACTGCAAAATGCACAATACAGTTGGGAAAATGGCTGTTGGGATTGCGGAATGCGCGATTCCAGCTGGGAAAGACTGCTAGCCTAGGGACAGATTTGTGTAAATTTTTGGGCCAAGCAGCCATTAACCTCCAAAAATGCGAAATTTAGTCCAGGAGGCTAGTGTTGGGCCAGATTGCGCAAATTTGGAGAGGAAGGTGAGCCTTCTTTCTCTAGATTGTGCAATGCAGCCTTGGTGAAGGTAGAGATCGGGTCGAGGTTGGCCCAACTCACCGAAGGGCAACTGAAAGCAAGTAAGTTGTGAAATGCATGGTGACACTAAGTGATAGTAGAAGTGATAAACAATGCATGCAAAACATGAATGGAGGGTTCCGAAAATAGATCAACATGCATGTGGGTGAGGTTGTTCGCCGGTTGGGCAAACGTCCATGCAAAACAGTTTCACGCATGTGATAGCAATGAGATAGCAATGAAAATTGAAACAGAGCTAGGAAAAACTAGAATATATGTAAAGTTTGACAAAAGGTGATCAAAGAAATAAAGAAAACAACATTCACACAAGCGAATACACAAAAATCGACAGAAATGCAGCACAAGGCATGGGAAGCGAACTTACCCCAAAACAGCTAAGTTGAATGTGCCAACTGCTCCTAGATGTGATGTGGGATGTCAAAGCTACAAGGTTGATATGAGGAATGAGCTCTGCAACATCCGGTGGATGAGTTTTGATAACATCGAGGTTATGTCGCTCATGCCACAAATCTAGGAGGAAGCGACACTTGGAGGGAGGTTTCGGAACTACTCCTTGCATGTAACCTCCAACTGCTAAACATAGATCCCTGAAACAAGGGATGCCTTTGCATGCTACCTTGGGAGAAGAAATCTATGCATGCAAGTTTGTTTTACTCGGTCCCAAAGGGAACCGATCAACTCAGTTGCACATGCAAGCAACTGCTTGATTGCTGGAGAAAATGCACATTTTTTACTGTAAGCTGGGTTGACTGCCCAAGGGGATTGTGCAATGTCTGGGCCCAGCAGCTGACTACTGCCCATATTTGTGAAAATCCTAGGCTGAACTGCTTGTTGATGGGAAAAAATGCGCAATTTCTACTGGGAGGGTTGGTTGGTAGGATTGCGCAATCCTATAGCCCAGCAGGCTGTCGGAGGGAATTGTGCAATTCCTAGAGGGAATGGATGGCTTCCCTCAAGAAATGCACAAATTTCACTAGGAAGCTACTTAGCCTGTAGCCGGACCAAGTCCAGATGAGCAACCTATGAAAGGAAAAGATCAAACTGTGATTGACAGGTTGCCTTTGAGCAAGAAAGACACTGAAGCTTGAGAAATTGACGAAGCAAGGAAAGTTGTTGTGTAAGGTTGGTAGGAAGGCTCCAAAGCAGGCTAAGGAAAAATTTTGGAGGGTGGTTGTAGCCACTACAATAGGGCCTTACACCATCACTAAGGTTGTAGGGGACAATTAGTTTGAGCTCAACATTCCACCGTTCCTTGGCCTGCACCCAGTATTCAATGTGGACTGACTGCGGCCATACTTTCCTTCATTGCTGGACACATCAGAAATTGTTGAGTAGCTAACAACAATAGAACTCAACCCAAGTTGCATTGAAGATGCCACAATTGATAGGATCATGGACACGTAGGTCAAGAACACTCGCCATCAAAGGATCCAACTATATCGAGTTGTCAAAGTAGGTCAACTCCTTCACCATGGAAAGTTGCGCACCAAGGACTAGGTTCATTAGTTTCCTTAATTATAGCACTATTTTTAGCATCTTTTAAGTCCTAAACTTCCAGAGTTGCTTTGACCCCCTAAACGATGTTTTTTTGAGGTCCGCAACAAGTCGATATGGGCCTGTCGCAAATCCTGTAGTACTAGGATAAATCTTTCTAACTAGGTATTATACACACCAAACAAAGATGATATGACCAATTTACGACCCTAGGAAGTTGGATGCCCAAATAACCCTAATGGGGCCCAGAAACTCTTGGTGTTCCATCTCCTAGGGTTAGGTTTTTGGTTTTTAAGGGTTTCCCCTTATTGTTCAATAATAAAAATTCCCTTGAGCCTCATTGTAATACAGTTTAGAGTGTTGAAATATGGCAACAAGAATATTCCAATTTAATTTTTCCTTGAATTAAATTGTGAACTAAAATCGAATTTAGTCTTAACAACTACTTGGAAATAATTAATTAATTCACAAGGAATTAATTAGTTGGAGAAATTCAAGTTAGAAGTCTTTCTGAAGTCATGCAAGAGTTATCCCTTAAATTAAGGAGATAAGATTGAGTTATATTTGAGTTGTAATTAGTTAATTCATTTTACTCAGTTAAGTCCAGTTAAATTAGTTCCAAATTGTTTGAGGAATTAATAGTGAGTTAACAGTTAGTTGATGCATGCATGCACTCAACTAGTGCTACTCCAGTTAACTGAAGATTCCCTCATTAGAAACTCATGCATGTCTATTCTGAGAAAGACCCAGTTGAGATTAAAGTCAAGGACAACATACTATCAGTTTCATGTGTTTTCTTATAAAGAAAACTCATGCATGCATTCAAGGAATCATTCCTTGAGGATTTCATAGTTCTGATAGTGTGTGAGAGCAGTGTTCCACTTGGTTGAAGGAAGATCATCCACAAGGAACAATGTAAGGAAATAGGGACTTGGAGGGTAGAGAGGAAGGCTTGAGAGAATCCAAGATTGCCTATGAGCATCTGTGAGGATTGTATTGAGAGCTGGCTAGCTGTGAGAGCTAAGGCTTTGTATAATTCCTATGTATTTCCACCTTGTATGATAATACAAATAGTGGGGTTTTTAGCTAAGGCTTTCCCCAAAGCATTTTCATGTGTATTGTGCGATTGATTCTTCTTCTTCTGGTTATATTGTTCAGCTCGATCTTTAAGCTTTCGGAAATTGATAGTAGAAGTAGGTTATAGTATTCTGCTTTGATTTATATTGCATTATCAGGTTAACCTACCATCAGATTTTCTACATGGTATTAGAGCGAGATTTGTAGAGAATTTTCTACACAAAGGCATGTAGCTGCCACATCTTTTCTCATAAATATGCTACCATCGCCCGAGCTATTTTATTTCCATTCTGCTTGTAAGCATCTTTCAGTTCTTTGATATTAATGAAATGAAGATTTATTTTTGCTGCATCTTTGTGTTTATGTTTATATCTATATTCTGTTGTGTTCCTGCATAATTCTGGATCGCCTATTGTCTTTGCTCACCAAATTCACCTTGTCTTTCTTGCTTTTCAGGGTTCTTGGGGTAGTTTCGAGAAAAATGGCTATAATCATGGAAGTTCTTGCACTTGAAGGGGAGATGATCGTAATCAACCTCTTGGATGTGAAACCAACTATCCATTCTTAGATTGATCGAGGCTCGGAGGCCCATCTCTAGATCTACTTCGATGCATGTTATGGCACGGGAAAAGATCACATCCTGAGGCTTTGCACAATCCACATATCTACCATGGGCATTGTTGATCTTTCGAAAGGTTGCATCATTTTAGCATTGTAAAGGGAAGCAAGGGAGATTAACCAAGACTAGAATCATGGAGGGGACATCACAGTCTGGATTGAATTTGGGGCTCCATCTACCTAGAACGAGATCGTGCACTCCCATAAAGTATGGACCGTTCAAAATATCTTGTCCCGATCATATCGTTTCTAAAATAAAAAGGTAAAGAATCCCTTTCTACAAATGGATTAGGTAACTTCACTCTCATTCAGGGGTCTCTAATTATTCGAAACCCATCAACGAACCATCTCCAGGGAGGGCCATAGCCTTTTGAATTGACTCACTGATCCATGATCTGCTAACTGGAGGGTGCGAGAACTAGCATGAGGTGCAAAGATCTTGATCTTTTGAATTTCATCAAGCTTATTAACGAATCAGGAGGCCAAATCTTTTTGGAATCTTGGCCCATTTGAGACCTCAACATTGAAGGTCATGATCTCTTGCTTAACAGAAGTTGGTGAGGCTGGATTGGCCATCGCTGACGACCCAGCCCAAGGAGCTCGAAAGGGCCCTATGTGAAGGACGAGGATCACTCAGAGATAAGGATCGAGAAGCAAACAAGGTGAGAGAATATTTGGGAATGAAAGATAGCAAAAGGAGTGTTGAGCCAGCCTAGCCAGCCACGCTTGCGACAACCAACGAGGGAGATGGGGGAAGTCAAGGATTGCTCAAACCCTTTGGGATGCAAAGCACTTAAACTTTATATTTGTTCAATTCCCTATTTGACATTTGAAAAATAACTAAGAATAGACATGTTATGCCTTTGGTATGCTTCTTTTATTTTTGGGTGTCTTCCATTTGCAAAATATTGAATTCCAGACCTTTTTGCCAAACTTCACCTTCACATGATTCTTCGATCCTTCCAGAGTTAGGTGATTGTTGCTTGGATAAAATTGTTAGAAATACTTAATGCATGTGGGAAGATATAATTTAAGTTATTTTTACTACTAATTAAGGCATCAAAATATTTTTAAAAGTTATTTTTATGTTTCACTAATAACACCACACATCCATTCCATAAAGTAATAACAAAACATATCATGCTATGTATATTCCTTCTCCAAATCCTTTGCGTAAATCAACAACAAATCATACCATTCTAGATATATTCCTCCTATGTTATATATATTCCTCCAAATCCTTTGCACTAATCAATAACAAAAAATACCCATGCTATGTATATTACTTCTCCCTAATTTTATCCAAAATTGAAACTAAGTATGTGAGTAATGTTGGAGGGAGGAGAAAGTCATATTGACCACAATATCATTGGGTTTTCGCTGCTACAAAGCCTTCTAAAAAATTCACCACATTCAAATTTTGGACCCTACTATCACCATCGTATCTAATATGTTGCCTTAATAATCAAATGTTGTCTCGTTTTATTCTATGTGTTTCAAGTGTTCTTAAGTGGTCTCAAGTGTCGTCACATTGATTAGAACACCTTTAGGTGCATTTCATGGTCGTAACATCTTTTTTGTTGTAAAACAACACTTTTGGGTTGCAGTCGCACACACTTTACTCGTTGTACATGGGGAATGCATGCAAAGTGAAGTTTTGATGTAAAATTATTATTTTTCTTGTCTATGTTTTCTCTATGATTTGGTATGTGTCGCACATGGTTGTATGTCCAAAACGCATCATGTTAGCCCCTTTTCCTATATCCCAAAATTAGAGAAAAAATTGGTTTCAAATCAAACCCATTAACGTTGAGAGCGTATGAGCACACTCTGAAGCCTTAATCTGGGATCCTTCATTGTTTGGAAGAGTTCCATGCGCCCTCCAAGATCACAAAGCACACTGCTTAATCCATATTTCCCCTTCCTTGTTCCGAACTGCACCCTTCAAAAACCAAGTCTTCCTTTGAGTGCACTCCTTAAACTTGAAGGAATGCACCCTCCTTGAGAGAACTCCTTCGACT
Organism: Pinus tabuliformis; assembly: GCA_031772625.1. Classification (NCBI taxonomy): domain Eukaryota; kingdom Viridiplantae; phylum Streptophyta; class Pinopsida; order Pinales; family Pinaceae; genus Pinus; species Pinus tabuliformis. Next base: position 1,032,964,435 of record CM062805.1, read on the forward strand.
TGAAGGAATGCACCCTCCTGGAGAGAAGTCCTTTGACCTAAAGGAATGTTCCCTCTTTGAACAACTCCTTTGACCTAAAGGAATGCACCCTCCTTGAGAGAACTGCTTCAACCTGAAGGAATGTACCCTCCTTGAGAGCACTGCTTTGACCTAAAGGAATTCACCCTCCTTGAGAGAAATCCTTCGACCTGAAGGAATGCACCTTCCTTGAGTGCATGAGATCACTCTTAAGGCATGAAGCTTCCTCCTTCAGCCTTTCAGACTTTTTCCATGTGCCCTCCTTGGCCTATTGAGAGTATGAGAACACTCTAAAGGCATGAAGCCTCACCCTTCAGCCTTCAGGGTTGCGCCATGTTCCCCCCTTGGTTTTTTGAGCACATGAGAACACTCCAAAGGCACGAAGCATCATCCTTCAGCCTTCAAGAGTGTGCTCTACTCCCTCCATCTCTCCCTTGGGCGCACAACGCACTTGGGAAGCCCAAATCCTTCCTTTGGACTTGTACCATGTGCCCTACCTTGATTTCCTCCATCCCTTGAAAACATGAGTGCATGTCAAAGCCCTGAAGCCTCCTCTTCTCAACCCTTCATCCTTTCAAAGTGCACATATGCACCCATACGCTCCTTTTGCCCCTTTTGAGCGCATTGAATTTCATGAACAAAAAATTTTCATTAAACGTGGTAGAATATGATATTTTTAGGCTGACAGAGTATTTTCATGAGTGATTGTGGATACAAGGATTCCAAAAACAACATGGCAAGAATGCACGAGGAAGATCGGGCGAAAGGAAAAAACAAGGGAAGTATGGAAAGGACGAAGAACACACTTGAATCTTGATGATCAAAGCACTCTGAAGAATCCATTTGATCAGAAATCGTTTGGAGGGTAGAGACGTTAACAACTGAAGTTTATTTAAGAACAAAGATATAAGTGGTAGCCATGTCACCACTGGAAAAACTCCATGTCATCAGTCACTATTAGTCCCAGTCATCAAAGATAGTGACATGTCACATTCTCATCACACGATGATGTGGAAGTCATGATGTAATCAATTGTAAGACAAATAAGTGGAAGTATAAGAGTCATGTATGTACAAAAGAGCCATGGAATTCCAAAGGACATGTAATACCAAGAGTCATATGTAATTCCAAAAGTCATTTTGAAGTCCAAAGGTTGTAGAAGTCCAAAAGGTCATCAGGAGTTGGAAAGTCAAGAGTCATGAGGATGTGAAAGGTCATGCCTCAAGTTATAAAAGGATCCTCATTACTCATGCAAAGAAATTTTAGCATTGGCTTCTCCCACAAGGCATTAGAGAGATGGAATTAGTACTTTTGGGGAGCAAGTAGTAGCTCTAACACTCCACTATTGGACCTAGTGATGTTCATTGTAGTTATGTATCTTGGGACTTTTGCTTAATATTGAAGCCTTATAGGACAACACATTTTCACGCATGGATTGTGAATATTTCTAAGACTATTCTTTGAATGTTTATGGTTCATTTTTTATTTCATTTGTAATGGGTAATTGAACTATTTGAGTGACTTCAGTGCTTCTTGTTAGAAATGCGTTGTAATGTTATAATGATTGTCGCATCCTTGTGAACTATTTCACTTGATGTTAGATGATCATTTCTCATTGATGTGTGTCTCCATTAGGGTATTAATATTACTTCTCTCTTAGAGGCTCACTTTAATTTCTCCCTTGACAGTAAGAGAACCATGATATATCTGTAATCGAACATTCACAAGGCACACTAGCTTTCTCATTCAAAAGGACATTCACACTTCTCTCTTGTGATGACAGCTAAAGCTAAGGCACATCTTTAAGTGAACAACAGTCAGGCCATATTATGGATGGGACTCCTACACCAAACGGTGTGAGGTATAGTTGGAACCTTATATTAGGGATATCCCTTGTATGTTGGCAGTTTCCACCACCATCAACACATTATTAATTTTAATTTGTTTTTTCTCTTTATTTTATCATTTATTGATCCTTTCAATTCAACAATAACCTATATCATATAGTTTTCAAATTGAATATATTGTTTAAAAATACATAACAAGTACTCACAATGTTTTCATTTAATGAATTAGTGTTTTCACTTAATGAACTTGTAACATATCACATACATTCATGAGATATTTAAGAATATTTCTAATTTCATTAAATATTGATAGATATTTATGAAAATCCTTTTCTTTAATCTCCTTCAAATACATTGTTTCAATAAAATGACCCTTCTTCATTATGGGAATTTTGAGGTAAAAATTGAACCTCAAAACAAAACATATACTAACAAAATAAACTTTAGAAGAACCAACAAGATTGAAGACCCCAAGGGTAAATAGTTTTGGAGGGAAAAGAAGAAATAGATATTTTTTAATTGTATATTCGTCTTCTCTCCTCATATGTTTATTCAAATGTTGATTTTAGGCACCCCTTAGATGTAAAATTATGGGTGCCTAAAATTGACATTTGAATATACCTATAAGGAGATAAGTCAAAAAAACAATTAAAAAAATAGTTTTATTCATTTCCTTTAAAATTTTATAACTCATATTTTATTGTTTTAACTATTATTTTGTTATTTTCCTTAGGAGGCCCATTTTAGACCTCAAAATTATTCTAATTTTTATTATATAACCTTTTTTACACCCCCCAATACTTATAAAACTCCTTACACCTAATCCTCACATACCTACAATATATTAACTTTATTTTTCATAATTTTAAAATCTCTTTTATGAATAAATGTGATAAGTTGATAAGGTGTTGGTCAACAAGATGAAACCCTCGCAAAGTACTACTATAACTTTTTTTAGAAATAGAAATTTTAAGTGACAAAAAAAACGTGAATTTTGAAAAAAATTATACTTTTAACTATTTTTACTTCAAATTCTAGTTACCCAAATTGAAGGTTCCAAGAATAAAATCTTTCTCCTTCTTTGTCACTTCAAAGTGCTAGATAGAGTGGGAAAATATTTGATGCACCAAACAAGTTATATAACTCTTTAACACACTATAGAACTAGATTGACACTGTTATAGAACAACTAATATTATGGAAGTGGATTACTTAAGTGATAATTGTAAAAAAATAATACATAGCTAAATATGATAGAATTAATAGTTGTAAATAATATATATATATATATATAAAATCTTACTCTTTATTGAAGAATATGTTAATCCAACCAATGGATTCAAAATTTGGAGGTCTAAGTCTCTCCATGATTCACCTTATCTAGAGCAATACAATCATAATGGTAGACAATCTCAGCCCTCCCATAGCACAACATGTTATTCACTCTTCTCTTCTTTGTGTAGATCTAGATTTGAACCTTCTCTTCTCTTGTTCAAAAATGCTCTTGGATTGTTCAATTCACATGGTAACCCAACAATATTTGCATCTCTTTACCCTTGCCTATGTTATATGTATGAATGCATAGGTTAGCTTGTGGTGCTAGCCATTCTAATTTAGTTTTTCGATATTTATCTTTTAGCATTCTTGTAACATGTGCCAATTCTATAGTCCCTTTAATTATCCTACCAATATAAGCAGTAAATAATATGAAACAAATCAATATTTGATGTCTGTTTGATCTAGATTAGATAATTATATTATTTGACATATGTTTTGATGCTTTAGAGTGGAAAAATTGGAGGAATCAATTTGCAATATCATTTTTAACAACTAGTTTTAGTTTGGAGAGTTGGGGTTTAAAACATTTCAATGCCATTTTGAGGCATTAAACAATGTTTTTTGGGGTAAAAAATCTCTCACTTCTACAAGAACATCTTGCACTATTCTACACTTAGAAATCTCTCCAATGGTACAAGAATCCCATCAAATGGAGTTCACATCCAAACAATAGAGAAATTTTGAGGTCTAAAATGGGCCTTCTAAGGAATATTATAAAATAATAGTGGAAATAATAAAATAAGATTATATTAGATCATCAAATTTTAGAGGGAAAAAAAGAAAAAAACTACTTTTTCAACTCATATTTTCAACTTATCTCCCTACAATTTTATTCGAATTTCGAGAGGGATCACTCATTGGATGTAGAATTTAATTCCTCATCCAAGGATTACCCATGTTACATACTTTTGATGGACCTTGCTACAAAAAAAAACAGAAATACATGAAAATATGCCACTGCAATCACATTTTTCTTTTATTATTCTTTTTTTGTGTAGAAGGGTGTTGGGTGTGGAGCCTGAATATCTTCCTAATTATTCAAATGTTTTTTGTTTTAGCTGCATTGGATCCCTATTCCTAATGGGGCAGAAACGCCATCTGTTTGATCATCATCAGGGGGGTCCAAGTGGGGGAGACGACAATTTTATGATCCCCCCCTAATTGGGTTTGGGGGAAGCACCCCCAAAGCTAAAAATAGATGAAAATTTGCCTTATAAAATACTATAATTTCATAGTCAATTTGGGACATTCATTAAGAGAATGATCTGATGGTAGAAGTTATGTTAATTTATGACTTTTTCCCTAAAAGGAAACCCTCGATTTATATGAGGGAATTGTATTGTGGTTCTGTATTATTATTCTGAGGGAAAAAGAGAGCAGAGCTTGTGTGAGAGCAAAGAGGAAATTATAATGGATTTGTTGTAGGTTGTATCTCTTCTTTTTGCTGGATAATATAAAAGGAAGGACATGGTATTTGTTTGTGGACGTACCCCAAATTGGGTGAACCACGTATGTATGTGTCTCTCTTGTTTTATGTGTTTATGTTTCTGCAATATTTTATGTGTTTCATTTCTCCGTTAGTTAAATTCTAACAACTGATATCAGAGCCAAAGGTGTATTTGACTAATAAACTCGCAAGAGAGAAGGGTTTCTAGTTTGAGTGGGAGTAGTGGCGGAAGATGGTAGGTTTAGAATTGATAAATTTAATGACCAAAACTACCAGTTGTGGAAGATGTTGATGGAAGATTATATGTATCAGAAATATCTGTACCTACCATTGAGTAGAAAATCAAAGAAGTCGATGCGTATGATAAATGAAGAATGAGATATTCAGGACAAAAAGGCACTAGGAACAATACGGTTGTGTCTAGTAGCATCAGTGACATTCAACATTTCAAAGGAAACGACAACAAAAGATTTAATGACGACATTGGCCAAACTATATGAAAAGCCCTCGGCCCCAAATAAGGTATTTCTTATGAAGCGTCTATTTAATATGAAGATGTTAGAAGGTGGATCTGTTGCTAATCATTTAAATAAATTTAACACAGTTACCATTCAGTTAAGTTATGTAGGGGTAAATTTTGATGATGAAGTTAGGGCTCTATTGTTTCTTTCCTAATTTCCAGAAAGTTGGAATGGCTTAGTCATAGCTATTATTAACTCTGTCTCTGGATCTAGTACTTTAAAGTTTGATTATGTTGTTGGTGCTATCCTTAGGGAGGAAATGCAGGGAAAGAAGTAGCCTACATCATTGAGAATGGTTACAACCATGCAACCTAAGCGCAACAACATGAAAGGTTGTTTATTGTTTGCAGTTCATGTTTTTAGTGACAAAGGGTTGGATGAAGAGGATGTTGAAGTCCTGAGGAGGTATCATATCTTGCAGCAGTTTTGGGATGTGTTTCCTACGAGGTGTATTTCTCTATTGAATTGATGCCAGGAGAAAAACCAACATCTAAGGCACCTTACAAGATGAGCACTCCTGAGTTGGTGGAATTGAAGTTACAGCGTAAAGAGATGCTTGATAAGGGATGCATACGACCATGTGTATCTCCTTGGGGAGCACCCTTTTTGTTTGTAAAGAAGAAGGACGACACTCTCATATTGTGCATTGATTACAGACAACTCGACAAGGTGACTATCAAGAATAAGTACCCATTTCCTTGAATTAATAATTTGAAGGGAGCTAAAATATTTTCAAAGATTGATATTAGATTAAGACATCATCAGGCGCGCATCAAAGAAGAAGACATCTATAATATTTCATTTCGTACAAGGTATGGGAGCTATGAGTTTATGGTGGTTCATTTCGGTCTTACCAATGCTCCAGCCACCTTGATGTGTATGATGAACAATGTGTTGCACTCTTACCTGGATAAGTTTGTGATAGTATTTGTTGATGATATATTGATATAGTCAAAGAATGAGGAAGAGCATGCAGAGAACCTCGCATCAAAGTTGAGGTTGTTGAGAGAGAATAAGTTGTATTCCAAGCTCAACAAGTGTAGATTCTTTCAGACTCGGATTCATTACTTGGGACATGTTGTTTCCAAGGAGGGGATAATAGTGGATCTAGAAAAGATTAAGGCTATCTTTGAGTGGTCAGCTTCGAAAAATGTGAATTAGGTCAGATCATTTATTTATGGGACTAGCAGGTTATTATAGGAGGTTTATCAAAAATTTCTCCAAGATTGACTATCCTATCACATATTTGCAGAGGAAAGCAAAGAAGTTTGAATGGAATATTGAGTGTGCAACTAGATTTGATTAGTTGAAGCAATTACTTACCAATACTCCATTTTTTAGGACTGTAGATCCTGATAAGGACTTTATGGTTTGTAAATATGCCTACAAGAAAGGACTTGGTGGAGTCTTGATGTAGGAAGGGCAGGTGGTTTGATATGAATCACAAAATTTGAATGAGCATGAGAAAAATTACGTTACTCATGATATTGAGTTGGAAGTTATCATTCATGCATTGAAGATGTGGAGACATTATCTCCTTGACAGGAAATTCATTTTGATGAGCTATCATAGTGGACTGAGGTATTTGTTTGACCAACCCAATTTGAATGTAACGCAAGCTAGATGGCTGGTTACTCTCAGTGAGTTTGAATTCGAAATCAGGTGTATAAAAGGCAAGGAGATCTGGGTTGTGAATGCTATCAATAGGAGAGTACAGGTGAATAATATTTAAGTTGTGATCTCTTATGGGACAGATTTGAGGGATCATATCTTACATGCAAGGAAGCATGATGAGAGGTACCAATAGCTGAAGCAGAGGTTGCAAGAATAAGGTGGAGGTGATAAGGGTGAGGAATATCACCTCACAATAGATGGCTTGTTTAAATTCAAAAGCAAGATCTATGTTCCTGACAATAGTGAATTGAAGAAGCTTATTTTGAGAGAGTTTCATGTCAAGCCATATTCAAGCTACCTAGGATACCAAAAGACTATGACAATTGTTAAGAAATTCTACTATTGGCCTAATTTGAAGAAAGAGGTGGTTGAGTTTGTTGCTAAGTGCTTGGACTGTCAACAAGTGAATTATGAGTGCAAGCATCCAGCTGGTCTAGTACAACCTATTCTGATTCCAGAATGTAAATGGGAGGTTATTTCCACGGATTTCCGTAATTATGGCATTTGTAGCATTATGTACTATACTTGAATAGTGGAGTGAATCAATTATGATTTTTGTTATTGTAGCCATTGGACCCTTTGATTTGATTGCCCGTAATTTTTCTTCTAGAGGTCTGATAAGGACCCCTTTAATCATCCTTGTCATAGGCTATACAATTCCTTCCTCTATGTCTAAAGTTTGTGCGTGGAAAACAAAAACCAATAAATATAGTTTGATACCTAGATGAGAAGGATTATCTTAATGAAACAACTATTCTGAAGCCTTTATGATTTGGAGAAGATTCAATTCTTTGATGATGATTGTGAGTTATTTCACTGCTACTTTTATAAATTCCAAGTGTAGCATCTCTTCCAAAATCATCTTGATTTCTTCCCTTGCTTCCACTTATGTTGGGGCTTTGAACAATATTAACATGACTTTCAAGCTCTTCCTTAATCTTATTTTCTGGTGACTTAAGGATTGCATCTTCTTTGTATGAAATCTCACCCACATAACCAAGACTTGTTTTTTCATATGGTGATATTTGATTATTGAGAATATCATCCAAAATTTGAGAACTTTTCAAGTTCTTTTTGAGTTTGTCTACTTTATTCCTTAATGACACAATTTCTGGTTCAAGCTTCTCACAATTTTCTTCTTTTTCCTTCAATTGGATTTTCATCACTTATTTTATTCTCTTAGCTTCTTCTAGCTGAATTTTCAAGGAGATGACTTCTTCAAAATTTTCCTCTTGTTCTTTCAAATTTCTATCAAATTTTGCTTCTATCTTCTCATAATCCTCAGCCTTTTCCTCCATTTGAATTTATAACATGTCTTATCTCTTTTGTTTTTCCTTTGGTTGACATCTTAGGGGAACAACTTATATTTCATCAATGTTATGACTCTTCACTTTAAGGTTTTGAAAATTATTTTAAAGCCTTATATTTTCGTTTCTAAGCCTGAATATTTTATCTTGAGAAACCACAATTTTTTCTTCAAAATTAGTGTTGCAAACTTCTTCTAGATCTAGCTGACTCTTATGATTTTCTTCATCTTATTTAAAAAATTATATATTTATGTTTATGGAGGAGGCTTCTTTCAGGTTTGGAGTCATGCCTTCTTGAATTTTCAATTTGTGTTTTTGAGGTCTACCTTCCATCTATTAGGTTATGTCTGAAGATATTGTCTTTGATACCAATTGTTGGAAATACTGAGAGGTGGGGGGGGGGGGGGGGGGGGGGGGTGGGTTGAATCAATATTTCATTATTTTTAACCTTTTTTTTATGTTTTTAAACATTGGATGCACATAAATCATGAAACATAGTTCTTTACATAAGAAACAATTATGCAATTTTTCTTTGTAAAAAAATTGTAAACTTCCTTGTATAAGCTAAGCAGCAACTTACAACTTTCGTAGGCGCCAAACTACAAGAGACACCAATCCCAGACCAACTAAGTACCAAGAAAACAAGTTGTAGGCATCAACCTACATCTTCAATTTGTTCCTTAGATATGTCATCAATAACTTCTGGTCCTCAACAAATTATTTAATGAGTTTTCATCTAACCATGCAACCCTTAGGTTTGTGCCTTCAAGCTTGATCCCAATAACTTGACCTGTACACCTTAACTTTCTTCTCTTCAAATAAGCTTCTTAATTTGGCTCGTTAGACTGGATATCCCAAATGTCACTTCTATGTATTTGATAAAAAATAAGTATGCTTATATGGAACTTCAACTTCCTCAACTCTTATTGTTCACTATTCAATTGTCACTTCTTAGGTTTATTACATGTTCAAAGAGAAGGGTCTCCCACCTGGTAGCTTGTACTCAACATTGTAGATTCCATTTTGCTAAAGAGGGAATTTAACACACTTGGAACACAAAAATCCTTTACAACGTTGAAGGTCTACTTCTTGTGGCCGACCAACCTTTGCACTAAACACTGAACTTATGTAGCCCACAAGCCTATCACAAAAATTGTCCATAATATCCCTATTATTACTGCACCTTTATCCATAATAAGGATTAGCCCTATCATCACCTTAACATCACAAATTTTTTGGCTAACATCTACTTAACAATGCCTTATCCAACCAGACTCAATCTCTAAATATCCTTGCAAGAGTTCTCCAATAGATTTCAACCACCTCAAAAATTAGACTTAAACTTGGTTTATAACATCAATGCAACTTCAACCATAGACCAAACTTGAAATTGGCCTTCAAAACACTAAAAACCAACATTCAAAACAAACCTAAACTCATCCTTCAATGCACTAGAACTTGGACCTAAAACTAAACCTAAATTTGGCCTTCAAACTAGGCTTTAACTCGACCTTCAAACACTAGAATTTGGCCCTTGGAACAAACCCAAAATTCAATACCAATAAGACTAAAGTTTGGCCTTCAACAAATATAAAACTTTCCTTCAATAGGGCTAAAAATTGGCCTCTAGAACAACTCTGCAACTTGCCTTCTAACCAAGACCAAAAACCTTTCCAAAGAATGGCAAAAACCCTTCCCACAAAAAACCTCTCCAACTCGACTTCACTTCACTTAGTTCATGAGGTATGAACCTCAAAATTTCTCCTCCACTTGCTTAGACATACCTGAATTGGTTTGAACGAGTGAGTCCTAGGTTCCAACACATAACGCCTATATATAGCATGTTTGGCCCCCAAAAGCAAGGCCAACTGGCCCATGGATTGGGTCGACTTATGCAGTAGCTGAGATGATGTGATAGACTTAAGATCATTTCTCCTCATGAGGAGTTAGAGGGAGTGCCATATCATTTTGGAAAGGTCTCAATAAAATTTTCCAACCATATAAATTAGGCTTCCATTTGAGCTAGGTAATTGGAGTAAAAAATGCATTCAAAAATAGGGTATCTAAATGGAGCATAAAAAATTCAAGAATAATATTACCAAAAGGCATGCCATATATTGTTGGAAAGGTATCGAAATATGTTATTTGACTATATAACTTTCTCTTTCATTTGGACAACCTTGGACATCACTAATAACCATTTTCAATATTCTTTATGTGTTAACACCAATGAGCCTAGAACCACAAAAGAGTTAATGTGAATGGAAGATAAGGAGTGTTGGAGATTGGCCATGGATGAGAAAATGGTTTCACGTAGAGAGAATGATACATGTGACTTAGTAACATCACCTAATGGATGTAAACCCATTGGATGTAAATGGATATTCAAAAGAAGATTGATTTAGAGGTAAATGCTCAAAATAAAAAGGCAAGGTTCATTATGAAAGAATGTTCCCATGATGATTGTATATAATTTGGTGAGATTTATCCACATTTACTTAGTTGACATCTATTATAGTTCTATTATTTGTAGAAGCAACTTTTTTTTAGATACAAAATAAATGGACGTGAAAACAACATTCCCATATGGTGAAATTAAGGATGATATCTATATGTCATTTCCATAGTAATACATTGAAAAGGTGAGTCATTGTTTTGAAAAATAATATATATAGTACATGGCACCAAAATTTTGATTCTTTGTGTTCTGATTTGCATTTTTCTAATCCAAATCTAATCTATATGTGTATTACAAACATGATGGTGGTCATTTCCTTCAATATCAATCTACATGTAGATGACATGTTAATTTATGACAATGTAAGAATGTGTATTGTGATATGAAGTCCCAAATTTCAACATAATTTTATATGAAGGTCTTTAGGATTATAAAATATATATTAACATTATATAGTAGGAATGATAGAGAAAATATAAAACTTTGGTTGACTTAGAGTAAGTATGTAAAATTTATGTTACAACATTTCTCCATGGCAGAACATTTAGTATTCCAATTTTTGTGAAAAGGTTTTATTTGCATAATGTCCTCTCCTATGAGCAAAGATGGAGCATATGTTTATGTTTCTTATATAAATGCAATTGGTACTTTAATGTATGATATGATCTATACTAGACTAGACATTTCCCAAAGATGGAGCATATGGCTTATGTTTCTTATGTAAATGCAATTGGTACTATAATATATGATATGATCTATACTAGACTATACATTTCCCAAGAAATAAGTGTCTTGAGCCAATTCATGGCTAGCCCTAGGCATGAACTTTTGGATACAATGAAAGGTTCTTCAACTATTTGCAAGGTACTTTTGAATATTATATTTTCTATCATAGTGATATTTGACCCACACTTTATGGATATACAAAGTTATGTGGGTTTTGATTGGGCAAGGGATGTAGATATAAGGAGATCTATGCCAGTGGGTACATGTTTCAGTTATTTTGTGGAGCATTCAGTTGCATGACTAAACAAATTATGTTCAATTTTTTTATTGGAGGTAGATTACATAGTGGCTACACATGCCCATAATGATCTCATCCAGCTTATTAAATTTTGTTTAGAAATATGGATAAGTTATAGATCTATTACATCTCAGTATTATATTACAATGTCGTTTGTCTGTCTAAAAACCTTACCTTTCATGTGAAGATATAGCATATAGAGATACATAGTACCATTTTGTCAGGGACATGGTAAAAATGGAAGAGTGATATTAGATAAAGTTGAAACTTCATAAAATGTTGCAAATGCATTAATGGATCCAATGAACATAGTAAATTTGTGTGGCATTGTGAGCCTATGGGCCTTATAGCCCTTAGAAATTGGCTTGTAATTTGATGCCTTCTCCCATATACCTTTGCAAGATATATGACAAGTGGAAAAATGTTGGGACAAGTGTGTCTTACATCTTATAATAGTGGAGCAAGGAATAAATGAAGAGCTATAGGAGGGAATACATGCAAAGATGTGGTATTTAGTAGTGGTCATGAATAAATGCAATTACTAGAAGGCAATGAATTCTCATCTTGTAGAATTGTGAAAATTGGAAAACCATAAATAATATATGGTTTTTGTTATTATATGGTTTTTGTTATGTCTATTTATTGAATTCTAGGATTGAGAAAATTAGAATGCGAGTCACTAAATTATTGGTAGTTGCTAAAATTTCTTTGGAATCCTTATGTTATTGTTGAACCCCCTTGTTGAGAGCATACAGACTCTTTACTACATTGTGACCATTTAATTGTTAAATAATACAATCTACTTACTTTAGAATATGGGGTTTTCTTCTTATTTCCTATGAAAAATCACTCTCTAATAGTTGTATGCTTTTGTGTTGCATATCAATATAACTATGTTTATATTATTTCTACACATTTTTTTCTCATTCATGCATGTAGGAAATGTATTCCTCACTTCTTCCTTTTCGTTGTTGAAATACTTTGATTTATATTCTTAATGTATTCCTCACTTCTTCCTTTTTTTTCCAGTTGTTGAAATACTTTGATTTATATTCTTAATTCAAAAAATGAAAAAACAACATCCATTGATATATAACAACCACATTATATGAAATCTATATTTAATTGTGTAATTGTAATATTGTGTAAAAATAGGCTTTTATTTTCTTCTTTTTCTTCTATTTAACAATGAAAAAAACATTGTATAATTCAGTTGACAAACTGGGGACAAGCATCACTCATTATTATTCGCAAATACACATTAACTCATCACCATTATTCAAGGAAAATTATAGAACTCAGAATAACTCATTAGTAGTCCATAAGAGAGCCCATCACTCCCACTAGATTCCTCTTATATTATTAACCCATTTATTTACAAACTAGTAGTCAAATAAAAGTGCTTTTAAATCATATTCTACGTCCAATGTTTTATTAAATCAATGAAAATGATTTATAACAAAATAAAAATGCAAAATCAAACAATTCATAAATTGATTAAATAATTTTTTCGGTGATAATCACATCAGAATTCATTTGCCAACGTGTTTCGAACCATCCAGTGTGGTTCATCATCAGGGCAAGATGGAGAATCAAATCATGGCATTATATTAAATAGCAAGAGATTGATGCAAAGAAAATTATACTGGCTAGAAAGTAACGACTAGTTCTAACAACTAGGAAAATACCCTTGATTTAATAAATTAAATGGTAATAATAATAATAGGGTTTCGAAGGGGCACAATCTTGGGATCGATGAAGGCCATCTGAAGGTTTGTGAATGGCGGTAGTAACCATACATATAGAAGAATACGAGAAACATTTGGCTCGTTTTCATTCCTGTTGGGGATTATCACTGCCTCGGTACGCGGTAGTTTCATTTTCTTGACATATGCGAAAATATCCCTTTGTTTTACCTGTTAAAATTCTCGCCTATCCCTTAGGGTCTAGAGCTACGATGTATCACATTACTGTTAGAGCTATGGTGTATCATGTTACTGTCGTTGTTACCATATCAGTTTTAAGGAAGGCATCATGGTCAAACCATCAGAATTCATCGACTTGGAGCTAGAGGTGGAGGATATTCTCATAGTCTAGGGTATCGAGCCAACTAAGCATAATCTGGCCAAGGTTATTCTCCCTGCTAGATCTCCAAATGGCAAAAGGGGAGCCAAAATGTTTGTGTGGAATCCAACGGCGGTTTAGTGTTTTTGGAAGCAGGTGAAACTGGTGGTCCAAGGGCAGTTGCTAGGGGTTCTGACATCAGCTTTTAGGAAGACTTGGGGACAACAACATTTGTGGTTGTTCATGCAGAAATCCAAGTAAGTTCTGAAAATTCTCTGCAAACTCCTGCATCTGGTTTTTTGTTGGGAGGGTTGGAGGATATCGTCATTAGTAGTGGTCTAAGAAGAAATGAAGGGTTGAAAGCTTGTCTGGCCAAAGGTCAGTGGAAAAACGAGTTGGTTTTGGGGAAAATTTTGAATTGTGTCTATGCTGACCGAGGGTTTGAATGCCAACAATTAACCTCAAAGCCATACACAGAGCGGTCATATTGTTTGGAAGTGACGCAGGGCGAAGTTATTCCTCAGGGAAAATGGTTACAAAAGGAGGGTTGTTTCATCTTACCGCTCGGCCCAGAAGGGACGAAACAAGTGAGCGGTCCTCTGACTATTTTCTGAGGGTTCAATAATGAAACTCCACTTGAATACATATCCTAGAGGGCAGGGGAGATCCCACAGGATTTCGAATTAGAACCAAATACAAGAACCCAGGGTTTCAATAACCCGGTTGGAACAGGTGGAGGAGTGGCTAGGGCCACTTGAGGAGGAGGATGACCATGCACAGGAGGGGCAGTCCCTTACAGGCTCAGCTGAGACTGGTCGATAGGATGGATCGAAGTGTAAGAAAGGGAAGATAATTAAAAAGAAATATGAATGCCCAAACCTGGTGTTGGGGGTCGACATCTAGATTGACAGGGCTATGGTAGCCTCAGAGCTCATATTGGTGGGTAGAGCGAGAGGGAATTTTTTCTCTGCACAATACATCATAGAGTGGATAGAGAAATCTTGGGGTGAGGCGCCAGAAAAAGTCATGGAGGTGATCACATTGGCCAAGGGTTGGTTCATGGTCTGTTTCAACAGTAGTGAGACATTGGAATGGGTTTTAAATCACAACTGGTGCTTTGGTATTGCGCCAATACTCTTTAAGCGGTGGACGCCCCTCTTTGATGCATAGAGAGAAAGAGTGGAAGAGATTTTGATATGGGTGCGATTACCAGCCTTACCTTCGCACTTATGGACAGAGGATGTCTTCAGAGCTGTTAGAAGCATTTTAGGTCTCTACCTGGAAGCCGACATGTGTTTTCAGGAAAAAAAAATGCAGGAATGTGGCTCGCATTTTGGTTAGATTGGACCCAAGGGAAGGATTGGCTGACAAAATCCAACTCCAAATCGATGGTTACTCCTACTACCAAATCATAGACTATGAGCACTTACCATTTAGATGTCACAGATGCCATAAAAATGGTCATCTAGCCCGTGATTTCCCTCTGGGATATAGAAGGAGGAGAAGACAGAGGGGTGACATCCGAAATGAGGGTTGGGCACAGCTTGAAGAGGAGGAGTAGGTTTAGATGGAAGGGGTAGAGACACAACAGGGTTCAGGGAAGATGCTGATGGAGGTGCAAGAAGACCAGCCTGCACATCTGGAGATCCCCCACATGTCGAAGCAGGACCATACTCAGGAAGTCACAGGAACAATTGAAATGGCCCAACTCTCAGTAGGTATTGTCACTCATTCCCCTTCCTCTATACAAGATTCTCTACATTTTTTGTTAAATGCACTCCCTAAGCCTAGTCCCTCCAGGCCATATATGAATGAACCTCCATGTTTAGATAGTTTATCACTTTCCATGGACAATATTATCACATCTATCCCTACCTTATCTCTTGAGAAAATCCCTTACAATCTTCGACCGAGGGATAAAAGGGCCTTGTTAGTAGAACCCATAGGTGGTTTGGGAAGCCTTCCAGAACACACTATGCCTCAGAAAACCAGGGGAAGGAAGACTGATCTGTCTAAGGCACAATTAAAATCCAAGTTAGACATAGTCGATGGGAAACAATTATCCCTTAAAGGGGCACTTAGAGCAGCGCAAACCCCTGTCATTGTTTCCAAATGATCTTGTTATCCTTCAATTATCATGTTTTTCTAGCAACTGTAAGAAGCTAGCCTTAAAATATCTCTTTCAAAAATATTGTCCTGATGTCATCATGTTACAAGAAACCCTGGGTCCCGGTGAAACAGTCATGAATTCTCTTAAGAAAAATTTTCCAGGATGGACTTTTGTGACTGTTGATGCAAAAGGAAGATTAGGGGCTTGGATTTGGGTCTCAAAGACTTTGTTTTAAAATTGAAAAATTCTTGGGGTTTTGAACTAGTATTGGGGGCTAAGATTTACTCACCTGAATTATGCTTTGACTTTACTCTAGTCAATATTTATGGTCTGTGCCAGGAAAGGGTACTATTCTGGAACAATTTATTTTCAAAATCTTTTATGCATGCTCCCAATCTGGTGGTGGGAGGCGATTTCAATTTCTCTTTAGGCTTGTCTGAAACCTAGGGTCCTCAGGCTCAAGCAGACCCCTAGCTGACTTCTTCTTGAACAAAATCAGAGATGGACACCTCATAGACATAAATCTGATTAAAAATACCCCTACGTGGAGGAACATAAGAGTGGGGGATGCTAGGGTGGCTAAGAGACTATATTGTTTTCTTTTGAATGAGGAATTTATAAATCAAACCTCTGGCTTCAGGCAATGAGTGGGTTCAGGAGGGGAATCATACCACTCTCCAATATTAATGGCATTGAAAGGTCCCAAGAATAATCTTGGATTCCCCTTTTAATTTAATCCTGGCTGGCTCGAATAGCCTAGATTCATCTGATTCGTAAATGATACTTGGAGACCGCAGGATAGGTCCCAAAACATATCCCCTACTCAATCTCTTATGGGAAATTTAAAAGGTTGAAAGTGGAGCCTATTAATTGGGCCAAAGAGAAAGATATCAGGGAAGTAGTTGAACTTAGGTGGATTGGGGAGGCAATGGAAGGGTTGGAAATCCATAAGAAGATGGATATGAGACAGAGGAGAAGAGGGACATGATAAAACTTCTGGAGATAAGGATGAGGAATATTTTGAATGACATTGAAGAACAATGAAGAATCAAAAGTCAATCCAGCTAGCTTTCATCTAGGGATAAATTCACGAAATTCTTCCAGAATTATACAAAAGGGAGAAAAAAAAAATACCATACGGGAAATGTGTCGGGCTGATGAGGGTAAGGAAAAATATTTCAATGAACTGGCTACTATGGGAAGAGACCACTTCCAAAACTTATTCAAAGCTCTTGAGGGAGAAAGAATCACTGAGGTTATCCGACTGATCGAACCCTTCCCTAGATATGTAGAGGAGGAAGACAATGAGAGGCTAATGGCCCCTATAATGAAAATTGAATTTGAAGGTGTTTTGAAGGCTATGCAAAAAGATAAGAGTCCAAGGCCTGATGGTTGGACTGTGGAGTTCTTCCAACATTTCTTTGAACTACTTGGGGAAGAGATTGTTGGGGTGGTGGAAGAATCAAGGAGAAGGGGCTTCATCTATGAACCTTTTAATACAACCTTTCTGGCTCTAATTCCAAAATATGATGACCCAGTCTCCTTTGAAGAGTTCAAACCTATCTCCCTTTGCAACTGCATTTACAAAATCATAGCTAAAATTATTGCAAATCAGCTGAAACCAATTCTATCAAGTAACATATCCAAAGAACAATTTGGTTTTCTTGATGGCAGGAAAATCCATGAAGCTATTGGGGTGGCCCAAGAAATGATGCACAACATTAAGAAGTCAAAGAAAAAAGGCATGATTGTTAAAATTGACCTCTCAAAAGCATATGATAGGATTAGCTAGATATACCTGAGACTACTGATGACCCATTTGGGCTTTAGTATTGGTTTCATCAACTGGATTATGGGTTGCATATCTAATGTGTCTTTTGTTGTTCTCATAAATGGGGTTGCCTCTCCCTTTTTCCACAGTCAGAGAGGGCTTAGACAAGGCTGCCCCTTATCCCCTCTCCTATTTTTATTGGCTGTTGAAGGGCTAAGTCAGTTACTTCTTTCGGCCAAGAGGAGAGGTGACCTAAAAGGAATAGAAGTTGCAACAAATCTTTTCATTTCTCATTTTCTCTTTGTGGATGACATTCTATTATTCAGTAATGGATCTTGGGAAGATTTCAATCAACAGAAGCTCTCCTTGGATCTATTCCTTAAGGCTACAGGAATGAGAATAAATTCTCAGAAATCCTCAATAACACATGAAGGACTCTCGAGAAATGACTTAGAAAGGACTTCCACATCCCTCCCTGTTGTAGTGGCTACAAACGCCCTCCAAAATTTTTCCTTAGCCTGTTTTGGAGCCTCCCCACCAACCTTCACAGCAGCTTGCCTTACTTCGTCAAGTCCTCATGCTTCAGTGTCTTTCTTGCTCAAAGGCAGCCTGTCGATCAAGTCTGATATTTTCCATTCACATGTTGCTCATCTAGACTTGGTCCAGCTGCAAGCTGAGCAGCTTCCTAGTAAAATTTGCTCATTTTTGGAGGGCAACCAGCCTTCCCTCCAGGAATTGCGCAATTACCTATGACAGCCTGCTAGGCTCCAAGATTGCGCAATCCTGCCAGCCAACCCTCCCAGCAGGATTTGCGCAATTTTTCCCATCAACAGACAGTTCAGCCCAAGATTTAAGCAAATCTGGGCAGCAGTCAGCTGCTGGGCCCAGAAATTGCACAATCCTCTCGGGCAGTCAGCCCAGCTTACAATCATAAATGCACATTTTTCTCCAGCAGTCGAGCAGCCGCTTACATGTGAAGATGAGTTAACCAGTTCCCTTCGGGACCGAGAAAAATAGACTTGCATGCATAGGTTGCTTCCCCCAAGGCAGCATGTAAAGGCATCCCTTGTTTCAAGGATCTATGTTTAGCAGTTGGAGGTTACATGCAAGGAGTAATTCTGAAACCTCCCTCCAAGTGTCGCTTCCCCTAGATTTGTGGCATGTGTGTCACAACCTCGATGTTATCAAAACCCATCAATCGGACGATGTAGAGCTCATTCCTCACATCAACCTTATAGCTCTGACATCCCACATCACATCTAGGAATAGTTGGCACATTCAGCTCAGCTGTTTTGGGGTAAGCTCACTTCCCATGCCTTGTGCTGCATTTCTGTCTCTTTTTTTGTATTCGCTTGTGTGAGTGTTGTTTGATTGATTTCTTTGAACGCCTGTTGTCATTTACATATATTCAGCTTGTCCTAGCTCTGTTTCAATTTTCGTTGCTATCTCAATGTTGTCGCATGCATGAAACTTATTTGCACGGACGTTCGCCCAACCAGCAAACGAACTCACCCACATGCGTGTTGATCTGTTTTCTTAATCTTTCATTCATGTTTTGCATGCAATGTTTATCACTTAGTGTCGCCATGCATTTCATCGACTTAATTTCTTTCAGTTTCCCGTCGACGAGTCGGGCCAACCTTGGCCTGGTCTCTTCCTTCACCAAGGTTGTATTGCGCAATCTAGAGAAGGAAGGCTCATCTTCCTCTCTAGATTTGTGCATTCTAGCCCAGCACTAGCCTCCTAGACTGAATTGCACATTTCTGGAGGTCAGTGGCTACTTGGCCCAAAAATTGACCCAAATTTGCCCTTGGGCTAGCAATCCTTCCTAGCTGGGATTTCTCATTGCGCAATCCTAGTAGCCAACTACTCAACTGGATTGTGCATTTTGCAGTTCCCGCAGTTAGTCGGTCTCCCAGCAAACCGGACTATTCCTTGTGCAGTCTTGGCAGTCAGTCTCCCGACCTCCCAGCCGAAATTGTGCAACCTTCATGATCATTCACCCAGGTATGTTGCAAGTAAGTCCCCCTGTTCATTTTGGTTTTCGACTGACAGATTGCTTGCTATGAGTGTTGCCATGTCTCCAGGTATCGCAGGTGTTCATCTGCCTCTCAGCAGTACATGTATAATGGTTTCGAGGAGAGCAGAGATGAAGACATCGTTTAGAGCATGCTTGGGAATGCAGTCAATTGAGTGTCCATGGGCTTACCTACTCACGAAGACATCAAGTTGTTCATGGACAAGGACATCAAGTAGCAGCGTCACAGTGAGTAGCATCATGAACAACAGCTGAAGGTAGCATACCGAATGCAGATAATGCAACAAATGCAGCGAACGCAGCGAATGCAAGAGGAAGGTTGTTGACAACATAGAGGCAGAGAAAAGTTGCAAGATCAAGTAGATCCACCGATAATGAAATCAACTTTGGAGAGTCTTGCTATGCAGTGACGGTGCAACATGAAGATCACGCGAAGGCAGAAGATGGAATAAAGAAGGAGTTGCATGTGCTGAAGTAGCGACTCAAGGAGAACATGAAGCTGCACAGATGATCCAATGAGTTGCAATATGGACATGAACAATAGTGGGCACAACATGCACTCATGGATGAAACTGCGCCAGTACAAGTTAAGGATCCAGCAGCATGCATGTCATTGAGCGCACACATGCAATCCAACCCATTCAACACACTCACCAAGGCGAAGACAAGAAGCAAGTCCAACTGGGGCTGAACATGCACTTCGGCAAGTTGATGTGCATGACCACCAACACACACTTGAAGATCAACACAAACACTATGCATCAGTGTGTTTCCAGTTCAACCGTACCCAAGAAGACCATGTGCATGTTAGCAGACGAGTTAGATGAAGGGTCCGAACCAATGCACCAGTTGCAACGGAGGCAAGATTTCGCTTCAACAAGATGTCACCATGAGGTGCATGCACACCATCATGGACGACCAAGCTTAGCATCAACTCACTAGCTTCACCATCACAAGCATGTCAAAGAGTTGGTCTCACCACAGCGAACCGAGTGTCAGTGATGTCTTGCAAGGCTTGCTCAAGCCATGATGTCTCACATGAGTACATGTGCATTGTAATGTTGAGTCATGTCAAGTGTAAGTCGAGTGTCAACAGTTGGATGTAACAGTCATAGAGTAGGTGAAGAGTCATGAGGGTAGTTGAATTGTCACAAAGGAGAATGTCAAGGGTCACCCCACCCTTTGCTATAAATAGTCCCTCACAACTCATTGTATGGGCTTTTGGTCAGCCAAGCTTCTACTAAGACTATCTTGAAGAAGGCTTGGACAGTATTGTAACGCGCCTTGGCTTCTCCACTACACGGAGCTAGTACATCTCTTTGGAGGAGCAAGTGGATGTGGTTGTAACGTTCCACTAATGGGGCTAGCAAGTTTACATGGTGTATTGTGTGATTGTGACTTACACTTCTTTATATAATAAAGCCATCACATTTTCATGCATATGTTGTTATTGTAGTTGGACTGCTCTGGTTGCCTTAATGATATATGTTGTTTAACTTATGTAATTGTGTATGAACTGATTCACATGCAATTATATGAAGCTTGTTGTTAATGTCGTCACCGTTCATGTCGACTGCTCTGCTGGACACTAGACAGACCTTTCTCTGAACCTTGTTATATCAACCGTCACACTTGTCTCGGACTAATCCATGAGTGTTGTTCATGTTATCTTACCTTGTATGTTGGGACTTCCGTATCTGTGTCTACTCCTCTACCGGAAGTTGTGCATGTCCTTTGTGTTGTGTGTTCCTAGCCGAGTTGGGACTAATCCCTTTCAACCTGGAACCCACCTTCACCTTCCTCTCCCTTTGAAGTGTTGGAACCTCTCATACTCATTCCTTGACTCACTGCATCAGTCACACCCTTGCTATTGACAGATTTATCTTACTTGCCTCTGTGCGACATCGCAGTCAAGGCATTACCTTACGACCCACTACTGAGACTCCTACACCAAACGGTCTGAGGTCTAATTGGGACTTCTTACCAAGGAGATCTCCTTGACATGTTGGCGGGTCCAGTACTGTCAACATTTCTGGCGCTAGAAGGAGGGCCTGATGACAAGCAGTGTCCTCTCATCCAATTTTGAACCTTTTCATATCTTTCATGGAGCCTTGCATTCTTCTTCCCCGAGGTGTTTTTCGAATCGTGAAGATGTCTCCATCTCGAGGAAGATTTTCAATCTCTTGTCCACTCACACGTATGATGGTGAAGGTGAAGCGGCCTAGCCTAAGCACTTACATAACTTTCTTTCCATGATTTATGAGGAAGATGAGTTTACTGACGAATAGGACAGTCTGATGCTTGCATTCACACTTTGCGAATCTCCATTTCGTTGGGTGCTTAGCCTACCGGCTGACGCCATGCACTCATTTGAGCACTTTTGTGATCTTATTGAAGACACGTTCTATCATTTTGATCCAGACCATATTGACCGGAAACTGTTACAACAACGGAGGGCTCCACATGAATCCGTTATTGATTTTTTGCAGCGCTTCCGGGACCTACAGTTTCAAGCTCCAACCAGATGAAGTTCGCTTATCTCTGGGACCAGTTCGAATACTATCTTAAGAAATTTTCCCGTCCCAAGAGGAAGCTTGATGTCAAGTCTTGCTCAACCTTCTTCGTTGATGGAACTGCGTAATCCCATGTGGGAGTAGGCACTATCTCAATGGACTATCCGCCTCCCTTCCATTCAATAGTTCTACCATCGCCTAGTGATGTTGAGGATCATGTTTGCACATCTGTTCATTCTTCACACCCTCCCAACATCATTCAACTCAATTTTCACGCTGAGTTGGTTGTGAGTCCTTCGAGTTCCCATATGATTTCCTTTTTTTCGACCTCTGTCTTTGCATTCAAGTGTTCCTCCGGATGATGTTGTCTTATGTTCGTCCATTCCGGACTCTTCACTTGTTATGAATGAGGAACAACCCATTGACAGAGTTGGCGTTGCATAACCAACATGCGCTATCATTCATGAAGAGTATGAGTGGGAGATTGAACATCAACACTCGGAAAAGGACGAATCCCTTTCGTCCGAGCCCCCTCCACTCTTTCCTAACATCGTTGGTGAACCTGCCATCCATGATTTTGCATGTGTCTTCATCCACTGATGCACCCATTGTTGATATTTCCCAAGACACACCGTATGTTAGCCCATCATCCAACAATGGTGAGGACCAATCATTCATTGAAAATCCACTTGATATTTCATCTGCTCTTTCCAGAAAAGCTAAGGGTGAACATCCTTCCTTCTCATCTACCCCTCTGTGTGATTCATAAAATCATGAGGATGTCGAAAAACATCCTGAATTTTCTGATCTTGGTTGTTGTGATCTCTTCACCTCATCATCCGATCACGATGTTGATTCACTCATTGTTAATCCATTTAAGCCACTGGTCTATGAAGATCCATCTGTCAACGAAGTCAAAACCCCACAGACCATCGAGGCACTTCAGCCTAAGCTGATGGTTATGTCAGGCCCTCGTTGTCCTGAGGTTGGTTTCGCTTCTGATCAGGAAATTGTTCAAACACTCAAGGCTCCTCATCACTCATTTGTATGCACTCAAGATCAATCTAACACTCAGATCACACTTCCTCCACTCAAACTGCACGATCCCATTGCTCATGCATTAGAGGAGTCTTATCATGTGCGATGCAATTTATCTTTGTTTCTTTCGTTTGCTTGAATGTCACATTCAAGAATGTGTTTATGCTTCAATCACGTAGTGTCACACAACACCATGATAATTCCATGAACTGTCCATCGTGAACATGCACTCACTTATGTCCTGTGGGCACTTTGAAACACGAACTGTGGTTGTCTTCACTATTATATCTTTCTTGTATGTTGGTCCGCACAACTGGGTTACTCATGGACCAAGACTTCACCAACATGGGTCTACTAATGCGCTGGTGGCTGCATTGAAAGTATCACTTCATGTGATCAGGCCCATTCATTGTTATTATAGGAGTAGGAGTATGTTTGCTTTCATTTGTTTGCTTGCATTCTTGTCTGCTTTCATGCTTTGATTGCTTGTTTGTCTGCTTGCCTGTTTGTTTACTTGCTTCGCTTTCATTTTTTTCTTCTTCTCTTGCTTTTCTTTGTTGATTCTTAGTTCGTTCGCTTGTTTCGTTCATAGGTTAGTTCACATGAAACCATGTGTGACTCATGAAACAAGCTGGGTAAAGTACAAGAGGCTTTGTACAACTATCACTACTTGGTTATCTGTCATCTTTCCTCTATATGATGAACTTGTTACTCTTATTCCATGATACGTTAAAATACGTATTCTTCAAAGTGAACCTTGGTGTAAACACAACGCTTGCGCGCTAAATAGTGTCACCTGCTCTAGTCGGTTGTTTTTGGGTTAACCCTTGTCAGCTAAGTCAAGTAGAGTAAGGTGAGGGGGAAAACCTTAACAAGCATGTCATAGATACAATAAACTACTTCTTTGCTAGAAAAATCTCTTCTGATCTCAATAAGCTGAGATCCCTCTTCCACCTCTGCAATGAATAAGTGTTATGCACAGTGAAAAAAAAATATAAAATTGAAAAATGAAAAGTCAAAAAATTCAAATGAAAAATGAATAAGGCGAAAGAAGAGAAAGGCTTCCTATGTAAGGAGGTGATGCAAGTAACTTTTTCGGGGTACTGACTAGGCTCGCTGGTAGTGGATCCATGCTTGTGTTCCTATGTGACTCCACCGGGGTACTGTTCAGGCCTGTTGGCAGTGGAGCAACACCAGAGATGGAACTTAGACTCTGACAACTATACTACTTGTGCACTTATATACCCCTCAACCCCAATCGAAACAAATGTGTTTCCTTGGCTTGGAATGTGTGTCAATCGACCAAGAGTCTAGGAGATGCTACATCCTACAATCAAGCTAGTGTTAAGCCAAGACGAGCTGAGAGCTGAACAATACTTCTGGAGGTGTTATACTTTCTTTTCACGAACAAGGTCCATTCAGAGAGCTAAAATTCTACCAGTGTGCCGCCAAGTGTTGTAGCGCTACACCCACCCTCCAAAATTTTTCCTTAGCCTATTTTGGAGCCTCCCTACCAACCTTCATAGCAACTTGCCTTGCTTCGTCAAGTCCTCAAGCTTCAATGTCTTTCTTGCTCAAATCCAGCCCGTCAACCAAATCTGATCTTTTCCCTTCATAGGCTGCTCAATTGAACTTGGTCCAGCTGCAGGCTAAGCAGCTTCCTAGTGAAATTTGTGCATTTCTGGAGGGAAACCAGCCTTCCCTCTAGGAAGTGCGCAATTCCCTCTGAAAGCTTGTTGGGCTCCAAGATTGTGTAATCCTACCAGCCAACCCTCCCAGGAGAATTTGTGCAATTTTCCCCATCAACAGGCAGTTCAACCCAGGATTTGCACAAATCTAGGCAGCAGTCAACCACTGGGCCTAGAAATTGCGCAATCCCCTTGGGCAGTCAGCCCGGCTTACAATCAGAAATGCGCATTTTTCTCCAGCACATGAGTAGTCGCTTGCATGGGCAGCTGAGTTGACTGGTTCCCTCCGAGACTGAGCAAAACAGACTTGCATGCATAGGCTACTTTCCCCAAGGAAGCATGCAAAGGCATCCCTTGTTTCAAGGATCTATGTTTAGCAGTTGGAGGTTACATGCAAGGAGTAATTCTAAAACCTCCCTCCAAGTGTCGCTTCCCCTAGATTTGTGGCATGCGCATCACAACCTCGATGTAATCAAAACTCATCAACTGGATGTCAGAAAGCTCATTCCTCACATCAAACTTGTAGCTCTGACATCCCACATCACATCTAGGAGCAGTCAGCACATTCAGCTCAGTTGTTTTGGGGTAAGCTCCCTTCCCATGCCTTGTGTTGTCGCTTTTTGTGTATTTGCTTGTGTGAGTGTTGTTTGCTTGATTTCTTTGAACATCTACTGTCATTTACATATATTCTAGCTTGTCCTAGCTCTGTTTCAATTTTCGTTGCTATCTCACTGTTGTCGCATGCATGAAACTGCTTTGCATGGACGTTCGCCCAACCGACGAACGACCCCACCCACATGCGTGTTGATCTGTTTGCTCAATCTTCCATTCATGTTTTGCATGCATTGTTTATCACTTCTTTTATCACTTAGTGTCGCCATGCATTTCATTGATTTACTTGCTTTCAGTTGCCCATCGGTGAGTCGGGACAACCTTGGCCCGGTCTCTACCTTCACCAAGGCTGCATTGCGCACTCTGGAGAAGGAAGGGTCACCTTCCTCTCTATATTTATGCATTCTAGCCCAGCACTGGCCTCTTGGAATGAATTGTGCATTTCTAGAGGTAAGTGGCTGCTTGGCCCAAACATTTGCACAAATTTGACCCTGGGCCAGCAGTCCTTCCCAGCTGGGATTTTTCATTGCGCAATCCCAGCAGCCAACTACTCAACTGGATTGTGCATTTTGTAGTTCCCACAGTCAGTTAGTCTCCTAGCAGCCTGGACTATTCCTTGTGCAGTCTTGGCAGTCGGTCTCCCCACCTCCCGGCCGAAATTGTGCAACCTTCATGATCATTCACCCAGGTATGTTGCAAGTCAGTCCTCCTGTTCATTTTGGTTTTCGACTGACATATTTCTTGCTATGAGTGTTGCCATGTCTCTAGGTATCGTGGGTGTTCATCTACCTCTCAACAGTACAGGTACAATGGTTTCCAGGAGAGCAGAGACGAAGACATCGTTCAAATCATGCTTGGGGATGCAGTCGATTGAGTGTCCATGGGCTTACCTACTCATGAAGACATCAAGTTGTTCATGGACAAGGACATCAAGTAGCAACATCACAGTGAGTAGCATCATGAACAACAGTTGAAGGCAACATACCGAATGTAGCTAACGCAACGAATGCAGTGAATGCAAGAGGAAGGTTGTTGACAACATAGAGGCGGAGCAAAGTTGCAATATCAAGTAGATCCACTGATAATGAAATCAACTTTGGAGAGTCGGGCTATGCAGTGACGGCGCAACATGAAGATCACGCGAAGGCAGAAGATGGAACAAAGAAGGAGTTGCATGTGTTGAAGCAGCAACTCAGAGAGAACATGAAGCTGCATAGACATTCTAATGAGTTGCAATAGGAACATGAACAGTAGTGGGTGCAACATGCACTCACGAATGAAACTGCGCTAGTACAAGTTAAGGATCCAACAACATGCATGTCATTGAACGCACACATGCAATCCAACCCATTCAACACACTCACCAAAGTGAAGACAAGAAGCAAGTCCAAGTGGCGCTGAACATGCACTTCGGCAAGGTGATGTGCATGACCACCAACACACACTTGAAGATCAACACGGACACTATGCATCAGTGTGTTGCCAGTTCAACCGTACCCAAGAAGATCATGTGCATGTTAGCAAACGAGTTGGATGAAGGGTCCGAACTAATGCACCAGTTGCAACGGAGGCAAGATTTAGCTTCAACAAGATGTCACCATGAGGTGCATGCACACCATCACGGACAACCAAGCTTGGCATCAGCTCACCAGCTTCACCATCGCAAGCATGTCAAAGAGTTGGTCTCACCACAACGGACCGAGTGCCAGTGATGTCTTGCAAGGCTTGCTCAAGCCATGATGTCTCACATGAGTACAAGTGCATTGTAATTTTGAGTCATGTCAAGTGTAAGTCGAGTGTCAACAGTTGGATATAACAATCATAGAGTAGGTGAAGAGTCATGAGGGTAGTTGAACTGTCACAAAGGGGAATGTCAAGGGTCACCCCACCCTTTGCTATAAATAGTCCCTCACAACTCATTGTATGGGCTTTTGGTCAGCCAAGTTTATACTAAGACTATCTTAAAGAAGGCTTGGACATTATTGTAACGCGCCTTGGCTTCTCCACTACATGGAGCTAGTACAACTCTTTGGAGGAGCAAGCAGATGTGGCTGTAATGTTCCACTAATGGGGCTAGCAGGCTTACATGGTGTATTGTGTGATTGTGACTTACACTTCTTTATATAATAAAATCCATCACATTTTCATGCATATGTTGTTATTGTAGTTGCACTGCTTTGGTTGCCTTAATGATATATGTTGTTTAACTTACGTACTTGTGTATGAACTGATTCACATGCAATTATATGAATCTTGTTGTTAATGTGTTGCATATGTTGTTAATGTTGTCACCATCCGTGTCGACTGCTCTGCCGGACACCAGACAAACCTTTCTCTGAACCTTGTTATATCAACCATCACACTCGTCTTAGACTGATCTGTGAGTGTTGTTCATGTTATCTTACCTTGTATGTTGGGACTGCCGCATCCATGTCGACTGCTCTGTTGGAAGTTGTGCATGTCCTTTGTGTTGTGTGTTCCTAGTCGAGTTGGGACTGATCCCTTTCAACCTGGAACCCACCTTCACCTTCCTCTCCCTTTGAAGTGTTGGAACCTCTCATACTCATTCCTTGACTCATTGCATTAGTCACACCCTTGCTACTGACAGAGTTATCTTACTTGCCTCTGTGCGACATCACAGTCAAGGCATTACCTTACGACCCACTGCTAGGACTCCTACACCAAACGGTCTGAAGTCTAATTGGGACTTCTTACCAAGGAGATCGCCTTGACATGTTTGCGGGTCTAGCACCATCAACACTCCCTTATGAATTTATCTCTATGGGGGACAACCTAAAATACATGGGGTTCCATTTAAAAGTTGATTCCTATAAAAAACAGGATTGGAACTGACTGTTGTCAAAAATCGAGAATCGTATCAAACTATGGAGTTTTAAATGGTTGTCCAGAGCTGGAATATTGGTCCTCATTAAATCTATTCTTATTTCCATTCCTGTATATTGGATTTCCCTCACATGGGTCCCAAAAGGTATTCTATCCAAAATTAGGAAACTTTGTAGTCGTTTTCTCTGGGTTGGGGCAAAGGAGGATGTAGTGCTACCTTGGGTAGCATGGGACAAAATTGCTCGTCCAAAGGAATGGGGAGGATGGGGTATAAAGGACCTTCAACCTTTTACATCCTCTCTAGCAGCCAAAACAGGGTGGAGGCTTCTGATAGAGGATAATTTATGGACAACGGTGGTAAAAAGGAAATACATTGATCTGGTCCCCATGGATGATTGGATACACAGGCCCAGAAAAGACTCTTCCAAAGCATTAGTCATTTGGAAGGAAACTATAGACTCTTTCAAGCTAGTGGAAGAAGGACTTGCATGGCAGGTTGGAAATGGGGAAAAGATCTGAGTCGACATTGACCCATGGGTGGGGTGCAATGAGGCTTTTGCACTATCTAGAGGGGTTATGGACTCCCTTCATGCATAAGGCCTATTCTTCCTGAACCAGATAACAAAGGAAGGGATAAATACAATCTAGCATCAAGGGTAGAAATTTGTAGAGGATATTCAATTAGATCCCTAATAGGGTCAAGAGTGGAAAAATTACATTAGGGAACTCCATCAAACAAATGTCAGGATCAAGGATTGGTTAGACTCTCTTCGATGGGTTCATGCTCCGTCAGGGCATTACTCCCTAAAGTTTGGATATTATTTCCTCATGACTCAAAGGGCATGGGAGGTTCAGGACTGGTGGAGCAAATTACTTTGGAAACTGAAAATCCCAACAAAATCCAGATTGTTCTTTTGTTGTATACTAAAGAACAAAGTGCCTACATGAGACAATTTACAGAAATGAAACAAACATGGTTCTGGTTGGTGTATCTTGTGCAAGGACTCTGAAGAATATTTCAACCATTTATTTCTAAGATTATTGTTCACCATCTAAGTGTGGGAAACAACATTGTCTCTCTTAGGCATCAGATCAATCTGGAATGGGGAAAGTTGCGGGGCATCTTGGAAAAGTTGGTGGACTACGACCTCAGAAGAAAACATAAAAAACATCCCTTTGATTATCTCCTGGGGGATTTGGCTAGCAAGGAATAAAGGCATCTTCAAAGAAGTTTCTTCCTCTCCTTCTATGATTGTTGTAGAATGTGCTTCAATCTTCACTCTCCTCCCTTCCACCGATCCCCCTCAATCAATTAGAAATATCAGTGCAGAACAGATTAGACATGATATCCCATGAGCATACTTTGATGATGCTTCAGATGCTCAAAATAGGTGTGGATAAGGACTGGTTATAAATATAAATGAAAATAGATCTCTAAAATCTTATGTGGGTATCGGAACAGGAAGAAACAAATGTTGAGTTACTTTCTTTAAAATTTATTTTATGCTGGCTCATTCACTTGGGGATTGGTTCAGTTCAAATATTTGGTGACTCCATGAATGTTATAAATTGGTTCAACAATACTCAGAGATGTCAAAATCACATTTTGATTCCTATCATTGAAGAAATTATCTTTTTAAAAATGTCATTTGATCTTATTACTGTTTGCCATATCTACAGGGAATGAAATACAACAACGGACCTCCTATCTAAGGAGGGCCTTCAGCTGGATATGGACATATGGCGCATAACTGAGACAGTCGATGGTACAATTTGTGTGTCGGACCACTGGCCATACGATATATAATTTGATCTGACATATTATTTTTTCCTTCTCACCATTATCTGGTTCTCGATGACATTTTTATGTAACTGTTGTCTTATTATGCGTCATTTTCTCCAAATTGGGGAGGCCTTTTTTACTGGATAGAAAAACTTTTTTGTAATTGGGACTGTGGCATACTTTTACACAAGTTGCTTTGCACTTTTACCCCCCGAGTGATTTCATTATTTTTTGAATGCTTAAATGCATATGCTATGTAACTTTTTATTTCCTTAATAAAAAGTTCGATTTTTCCCTAAGAAAAAAAATAATAATAAAAATAAAACAGTCAAATAAAATATGGTCAAAATAAAATCAAGGTCAATAATGAATAAATTAGTGATACCAAAAGTCCTCGATATAATCAAATGATAGGGGGTTAATAAACATTAATTCTGAATACCTATAAATAGAGAAAGAAATTATTAAAACAATTTAAAATTATAAGAAACCCAAAAATGCAATATTGGGGGCCAATAGAAGTTAAAAATAAAAATAAATACAAAAATTAAAATTAAAATTAAAATTAAACTTAAAATTAAAAAATAAAATAAAATAAATTATAAATAATAAATAATAATAATAAATAAATAGGATCATATTTAAAATAAGGGTATTATAACTCAAAGTTTAAAAATAATTTAAAGACGAATATAATAAATTAAATTAAATTAACTAATTAACTTAAAAATGAAAATTAAAAAATAAAAATAAAATAGATAAAAAATAAAGTAAATAAAAATCAAAGGGAGGTAAGGGCAGTGACCCAACAACTACTAGTTTTCCAGCCATCGTCTCTATTCAAATTACTAGGCCTTCTTTCAGTCTCTGTGGCCTCCCTAAACTTTCGATGATAAAAATGATCAACTTTTGCAATGACTCTAGCTTATTCAATGCATATGTGATGTTTTGTCTTATTTGCATGTTCAACTAATGCTGAGGAGTGGGTCCTCCCATGTTTGATGTCAGTTGCGTGCTCATGAATCCTCTCATTTATTGAGCGACATGTTTCACCAATGTAGGGGGTCACGCAAGAAGATGGGATAACATAAACATCTTTCATATTCTTGGGGTCAACTAGGGTTTTTACAGATCTTAAGGAGCTCTGAATTGTGTTTAGGGGGCTAAAGGTTGAAGGAACCTTATGTTTCCTAAAGATCTTAGCAATCATGTCAATGGGCCCTTGGATAAAAGGAGGATTGATCTGAAATTGATCTAAGACAAACAATTAAGGTATTACAGACTCATGTGCATGGATGTGCCTATGTTATTTTATGCAACGGATCAATAAGATTGTGAAATACACAGGCACTGAAGCAGTTAGAGAAAACATAACAAGCAAACATGTAAACACAACAAGTTTAATAAGGAGTTCACCCAACACTCCTGGGCTACGTCTCCCGGTCCAACCTTTAGTGGTGGCCTCTCTATTATGTTTTCAAAAGAAGAGTTTTTACAATAGTGAGCTCAATTTGAGTCTCACACAGCAGATACAAATCAGTAAGATTGTACTTGGATTCCCCAAGTCTCTGGAGTACACAGACTCTCCTTACTGAAACTCGACCTCTATTGGTCACCGTAGTATGAGCCCAATCTGAGACTCACACATGACAGGCATATACAGAGGAGTTCGCTTGAACCTCTCAAGCCTTCTCTGGAGCACACAGACTCTCTGACTCTCTCTGTCTCTGTCTGGCTCAATGCTGCCTTTGCCTCTACAGGTCAGCTCAGCTTCTTCTCTCTGCTCTCAACTTTCTGAATCTAACTAACTCTGGCTAACTCGCTTCCCCTACTTTCTCTGTCAGTCTGTGGCTTTAAAGCCAATCTGCTTTCCGACTGTTCGTTTTCGCTTCCCGACTTTCCGGTTCCCCTGCCTCTATCTGTTTGAATTCC
Organism: Pinus tabuliformis; assembly: GCA_031772625.1. Lineage (NCBI taxonomy): Eukaryota > Viridiplantae > Streptophyta > Pinopsida > Pinales > Pinaceae > Pinus > Pinus tabuliformis. The sequence goes on from CM062805.1 coordinate 1,032,996,461, forward strand.
TCTGTTCTGCGTCATCATCACTGTATAACGCCTCATAGGGAGGTGGCCACCTGTTTCATAACGAACTGAGTGTCAGTTCTCTTAGACATATTTGAAACAGTCGTTTTTACCGTTAACTCCAAGAATGCCCGCGAACATGATCCTCTGCCAACGCATCGTCCATGTCGGACTTCAAATCTTATACAACTCTGCCTGTTTACCCCGTTGAATCCGGTCATCCATCGGATTGCGTCTCCGCTGTCGATCTGGAGCCTCCAGATCCTACGGTCATCGTTCATATCGGGGGGTAAGTAACACAACGTTTACCCGTCCGATGTGAGTGGTTTTCTCTCTCTTTTGTCGGACGCATGTCACTCGTTGTGTGGCATCGGGCGGGACTTGGTTGAAACCACTTACCACCTCGAAACCCTTCCAATATCTTGCCGGTTTTGTGGGACCCCGCCTCTGACGGAATTGGCACGATATCCGTTATGTTTTATAACTTTTTGGGTCTAGGTTGCTCAAGGCTTTTCCTTCTTTGAGGGGTTTTCCCTATCAGAAACCACCCCCGTTTCTCAAAAAGACCTCCCGTTTTGCCAATTCGTGACAGTGCGCGTTACCATGGGCCAACGGTCTGTGCGCTTGACCGAGGGTCCTCATTGCTCCGCGCTGTTCACAAATTACAACTGTTTCGAGGATATTTCTGATAAGCTCATTCTTTGTAAGACTTTGAAACTTTGGCATGAATTTTACAGAGTTCATGAAAACTTAGAGAGTGTTTTAGGATCCAATTCGAATCAAGGATGCACAACTGAAATTCGATCTTTGGGGTATTTTTTAATAACAGAATCTTTGCTAGATTTTAGGAAAGCTTTAAGACCATAGTTCCTACTATATCCATTATTATTGAAGACATTAAGGAGATGAGCTTTCTCATCAGTCGGGTGGTTTTCATCAGAATTTCTTATCACGCGAGTAGATAAAGTGTTGAGAACATCCAACTTTTGAGCAGGGGAATGATGTGATTTAGCATTAAGATACTACTCTGTATGAGTTTTCTTTTGAAATAATTGTTGGGAGAAACTACCATCATCCTTGTAGGAAATAAGAACGTTAAGGAAAGGTAAGCTACCATCGACTTCACATTCCATAGTAAACTTTACGGAGCTAGATTGACAGTTAAGGTGTTGGAGGAAGAGATCCAACTTCTCACGACCATGAGGCTAGATGACGCAAGGGTCATCCATAAACCTCTTCCATCGCTTAGGTTTGAACAGAGCTAAGGCCAAAGCCTTAGATTCAAATTCCTCCATAAATAGGTTGGAAACTATAGGGGATAGGGGGGAACCCACAGCAACACCACATGTATGTTCATAAAACTCCCCTTCAAAGCAAAATAAGGAAGAAGTGATATAAATTTCAACCAACTTAGTTGTATCAGGATCAGTGATGTGATTAATGACCTTAATGGCCTCATTAATAGGGATATTAGTGTAAAGGGAGACCCCATCGAAACTTACAAGAATATCTCCAGGATCAAAATTTATACCTTTCAACTCATTGACAAACAATGAGATGTATTTGACAAAGGACTCTGTAAGGCCAATGAGGGGATGACACCTACATCATCTCGCCTCATGGTCGTGATAAGTTGGATCTCTTCCTCCAACACATTATCAATCAATCTAGCTCCATAAATTTGACTATGGAATGTGAGGTCAATGGTAGCTTACCTTTCCTTGACGTTCTTATTTCCAAGAAGGATGATGGTTCTTTCTCCCACCAGGTATTTCAGAAGAAAACTCATACATAACAGTATCTTAATGCTAAGTCCCATCATTTCCCTGCTCAAAAGTTGGGTGTTCTCAACACTTTAGCTACTCGTGCGATAAGAATTTATGATGAAAACCACCTAATTGATGAGAAAGCTCATCTCCTTAATGTCTTCAATAATAATGGATATAGTAGGCACCAAGGTCTTAAAGGTTTCCTCAAAGCTAACAAATATTTTGTCATTAAAAAAGACCCCAAAGATCGGATTTCAACTATGCATCTTCCTTTTATCCAAGGGAACACTAACAGGATTTCTAAGATCCTGTGGAAACATAAGGTTCCTTCAACCTTTAGGCCCCTAAACACAATTCAAAGCTCCTTAAGATCTATTAAAAAACCCAGTTGACCCCAAGAATATGAAAGGCGTTTATGTTATCCGATGTTCTTGCGAGAGGATTCATGAGCACACAACCGACATCAAACATGGGAGGACCCGCTCCTCAGCCTTAGCTGAACATGCGGATAAGACAAAACATCACATCTGCATTGAAGAAGCTCAGGTCATTGCAAGGGTTGATCATTTTCATCACCGGAAGTTTAGGGAGGCCATAGAGATTGAAAGAAGGCCTAGTAATTTGAATAGAGACAATGGTTGAAAATTAGTAGTTGTTGGGTCCTTGCCCTTACCTCCCTTTGATTTTTACTTACTTTATTTTTTCTCTATTTTATTTTTAATTTTTAATTTTGATTTTTAAATTAATTATTTAAATTTATTTATTTTATTTAATTCATCTTTTAATTATTTTTAAACTTTGAATTATAATACCTTTATTTTAAATATGATCTTATTTATTTATTTATTATTATTATTTATTTTTATTTTTATTTTTATTTTTAATTTTTAATTTTTATATTTGGCCCCACAATATTGCATTTTTGGGTTTCTATTATAATTTTATTTATTTTTAATAATTTCTTTCTCTATTTGTACTCATAATTAACGTTTATTAACCTCCTATCATATGATTATATTTAGGACTTTGGTATCTAATTTATTCATTATTGATCTTGATTTTATTTTGGCCATTTTTTATTTGACTGTTTTATTTTTATTTATTTATTTTTTATTATTATTTAATTTATTAAATCAAGGGTTTTTTCCTAGCTGCAAGAACTAGTCGTTACTTTTCTAGACTTATAATTTTCAATGCATAAATTTCTTACTATTTAATCTAATGCCAATATCTGATTCTCCATCTTGCCTTAATGATGAACCGCACTAGATGGTTCCAAACGCGTCAGTAAATGAATTCTGATGTGATTATCACCGAAAATTTTCTTTAATCAATGTTATGGATCACAGAAGCCTAAATTTAGATAATACATAAATTATTATTAAATTTATTTCCATAGTAACTCTTTGGGGCTTCAGATGCCCATGATAGATGCGGGGCAAGGATTATCATTCACATAAATGATCACAGACTTCAAAAAGCTTCAGTGGGTATTGGAATTGGTTCAAACAACTATGTAGAATTAAAAACTCTTAAAAATCCTTCTATGTTGGCTAAGACAATTGGGGATTGTTTTAGTACATATTTTTGGTGACTCTCTAAATGTGATTAATTGGACAAACAATATGTAGCGCTATCAAAATCTTACTTTGATTCCTTTATTAGAACGAATTTCTTTTATTAAATCAGCCTTTGTTGATTTCTCTATGTGTCACATTTACAGGAAAAGGAAAAGGAACGTGTAAGCATATTACTTTTCTAAAAAAGGTTTAAAAGATTCCTGGCATATAATTGATTCTGACAATGGTCAGGTGACTGCGTCAGATCAACCTCCATACTTTTAATGGCTCGTTTTTTTGTATATGGTCTTTTTTTTCTACATCTTTTTGCTATGGGGCAATACCATTTTCATTGGTATTTTGGATCTCCTTTATGACTGTTGGGCTCTTGGATATTCACAAAACTGCTACTTTATATTTTTGTTGATGGGTTGTTTTCTCCAAATGTTTGGAGAGATCTAAGTTTATGCTTGCAGTTTATAGTATTTCATATGGTTATTAATATTGAGCAAGCGCACTTTCCACTTTTCTTAGTATGTTGTGATTTCACTTTCTACGTATGGTGGATTCATAGTTTGGCTTAGAATACTTTGTTGCATCTACTTTGTAACTTTTTATTTCCTTAATAAAAAGTTCAAATTTCCTATGGAAAAAAAAAAAAAAAGACAAACAAACAAACAAACAAACTCTTTGACATTAAAATCTTTTAAAAATTAAAATATTTTTTTTTGTAAGTTCGGTATTGGTGAAGATACACCATGGTCATGTCCAAGAATAATACTCATAAGGCCTGAAATTAAATGGATGACTCAACATCTAGGAGCACCTTAACAACACACCCATTACCATCTATCCAAAACCCCATGAACACAAAACACACCCATCACCATCTATCCAAGACACCATAGGCATAAAACTTAAAATATATTGTTGTTTAATGTTTTAATATATTTTTTTAAATTACCTACTTATATTTAAGTGTGAGATGTGATTTAGTCCCTTCCCAAAAATGGAAATTTTAATTTAATTAGGGTTTTTGTTTATTGAATATTATAATTTATTATTATTTAGATGGTTTATTTTATGATTAATGATATAATGACATAAAAGTAAATATTATTAAAGTATATTTAAAAGTAAGTTAAATTATTTTCATAAAAAAAATGTTTTGTCCTTAAATAATATTTTTAAAATTAATAATACTTTCATATTCGAAAATAAAACGTACAAAACATAACAATCTTATTATTTCATATTCGATATTCATTCTAATTATAAAAAACAAAGATTCCTTTAAAACGGAGATTACGTACGCAACTGATCATCTCATTATTCCATTTTTACTACTATAAAAATAGAGATGCCTTTCCAACAAAGACTCGGTCCGCCTTCAAATTATTTGGTCAAAATGATATACTTTAACAATATTTTGAAATATAAAAGTTATATTATTTATTGGAATAAATAAAATTTATATTTGATCGTTAAAAAAACAATAACATATGACGATACAGCAATACCTAAATATATAATTATTTGACTAATTTAGATCGGATTTTATTGTTTTAATAATTTATTTTTCTGTACATAATTATTTATCTATTTCAGATCAGATTCTACTGTTTTATTAATTTGTTTTCCCGTAAAAGAACGACACTGTTTCGATTAAAAAACATATATTTAATAATAAAATTGAAAGTTGTTTCATTGAAGTTAAAATATAGATTTCAATCCATCATTGTATTAATTTCAGTTAAATTTTATTTTTAAATATTTTAGATTTTAATTTTGTATTTTTTAAATGTCTTTCAGATTAATCATATTATTAAGATTGGGTCAACATTTTGAACCAACTAATATGGTTTATCCTCATAACAAGTGGAAAAAATCATACAATCTTCATGAATAAATAGTAGGGATGCATCATTGCCCAAAGTTAGCTTGTTGAAAACTAGTCGTTGGAGATTAGTTAAACAAAAAAAATTCTTAAAATTTTTAAGAAGGTAGATAGGAATTATTTAATATTCTAAATTTAGCTATATATTATTTAGTATTTCTAAAATTAGTTATAAATTATTTAATATTTTGAATTTAGTTATAAATTAGTTGATAGGATGATGTTAAGAATAAGTTAAAAGTATTAATAAACTAGTTGTTAGGATATTATATATAATATTAAATAATAAAAAGCTGTAAGGGGTTATAAATATTAATAAAATAAGTTGTTATATAATATTAAATAATAATGAGGTTAACATATTATAACGTATAAGGTTAAGAGAAGCATAAAAAGGGAAAGGGAATTATTTAATATTATAAATTTAGTTATAAACTAGCAGATAGGAGTACGGATAATAGCAATGTATCATTAAAGATACTTTAAAAATTACTGTGAATCTCCAAAAGTTTGTATTGATCCCATCCTCATGTGTATGAGCCAACAGAGTAAGAGATTCAGAGATTGTAGTTCACCGAAAATTTTTGATCCCTGGCCAAGGCCCATTGAAGCTTTTTAGATTTTTTTTTATTGTTTTTATAAATGACAAGTCCCAAACCACATTTTCCTTGTGGATCAAATGCACCATCAAAATAATCCCATGTAATATCTCCTCTAATATGTTCTTCTCTTAAGATTCTAGGCATCTTAGCAAGATTTGGTGGAGGTAAAAAATCATAAATCGAGGCACTTTCTATAGCAATAGGGGCATGTGTGGGGGCCATATCCTGAAAAATGCTTTTGTTTCAGGCCAGCGAGATGCCCCACAATATTATTAGAGGGAAATTTTTCATGTTTTCCTCTGAGACATCCTTCCACCATCTATGCCATGCATCACTTATATTTTCCCCGTTCCAGCTTTGGATTTTTCCCAAAAGTCTCCCTATTTCTTTCCAAAGATTGAAAGGATTCATGGCATAGGAAAGGGGAGAAGAGACAGTACCTTCCATCTGCCTCTCAGAGGCGATAGTAGCCTGTACCTCCAGGTCCTCATGTATTGTCTCCTAAGGCTCAATCTACTCCTGCACAACCTCATTCTCTATCTACATATCGTGAACTTCCTGTGGTTCTATCAACACTTGTTCTCCTTCTTGCTAATTCCCCAAATCCTCAGCTCGAACTAGTTCCTCTTCCGTATTCTGAGTATGATCAAGATTTCAAGCTTCCCCTCTAGTTCACCTTCTCCTTCTGATCCCTGGAGGGCAGTCCCGAGCTAAATGACCATATTTACAACATCTATGACAGTGAAAGGGAAGCTATTCATAATCAATAATCTAGGTGTGAATATTGTCTTGGTATTGAAGACTAATTTCCTCAGCCAACCCCTCCCATAGATCCAATCTTACTATAATTATACGAAGACTCTTGTCCCTTGTTTCCCTAAATGTCATATCTGCCTCAAGAAAAGAACCCAAGGTATTTCCAATGGCTCTAAACACTACCTTTGTCCATAAATGTGGAGCAGTCTCAAGAGACGAACCCAAACCAGATCTTAGCCACCTTCTCTCTCTGGGCATTGAACAAAGGATTCCACCTTTTGAAAAAGGTTGGCGCTCTCGCAAAACACCTATTGCGCCTCAAAACCCATTTTGATGTTTCCTTTTTGTTGAATTTAACCATGAACTAGCCTCTAGCCAGTGTAGTCACTTTGACTTGTTTATCCGAAGCCTCTATCCATGCTTTTGATATCCATTTTGATATGTGATTTACCGAGTATTTCTTCCCCTTTTGTCTCCCAACCAGTATAACTTCTTCAGCTTCCATGACCCTATCGATCTGTATGTCAACACCCAACACCAGATTCAGACTTACTACCTTCTTTTTAATTAGCTCCCCTTTCTTCCTCTTTGCCCCTACGTTTTTATTCCTTCATGCTTCCCTTGCCTCCACCTGATCCTCCCTCTCATTGATACCTTCTTCGGAGAGTGGCCCTAATCGTGTCTCCCATCTTTGGTTCCAGCTGTTATGCCCCCCTGCAACTACCAGATGCCTTACCCCTCCTAGGATTGGGATTCGGTCACTCGTTGCCTCGATCTCTAAATCCTGATTCCCTTCTTCTACTAACACCTTCGGGATGGGCACAAAAGCACCTTCATTGTTTTGTCCACTAAAAACCACTAATACTTTTGGTATGTCTTCTTGATGGACACTGAAACCCTGGAGGATGGCTACCCCTGCCAAAATCTCCAGAGAAGGGTTTTCATGGAATTTGAAGGGCTCTCCTTCCTTTGGCTCCAAGGTGCTTTTGCATGCAAGGGTGTTATCAAACCTTTTCCCCCTAACAATTTCTGACTAACCCAAATCCACTACCAAATAAGACTTTAACCCCTCAATGCCCCTAAAACTGTTGTTGATAACAATATCTTCTAGCCCTCCAGAAAGAAATCTCGTTGAATGAAAATGACCAGGGTTTTTTAAGCTTACCCGGTTTTCTATCATCGCATCTGCTACACCTCCCGCTGAAAGCATTGTTGTCTCCGACGTCATACCCCCTCCTTAGAATCACATCGAATGCCATTTTCCAACAACCCTAACCCTCCATCCTGGCACTAGTCACATACTGAGCCTCTCCACTTCCCTGCTATCGGTCTATCTAGACAAATAGCTTTCGCTAGATTCTGTTGTGTAAGATCCAACCCCCAAACCAACAAGATATCCTCTGATTCGTGCTCCAAATCCCTGCATTCCTGTTGGTTGACCATTTCTTGTCCTTGACTGTAGGATGAAACTTCACTATAAAAAACTAAAACTGTTGTTATCTCCTTCAACAGGCACATGCAACTGAGTGAGAATCACGAGAGTGGTTGTAAACTGAAAGGTGTAAACTCTCCCTAGTGACAAACCTAACCTATATCTCTGATCCCCATTCATCATTCCCTAGGCCCTCCACAGTGTTGACAGGTAAAATCCATGTGTTGCCGAGTACCACCACCTATCGTCCGGCGTACATCCCTCCCTGCAACATTTCCACCTTCCCACTGACCCCCTCCTAGTCTAGGGATTTACCATTGCCTTCCTATATCTTGGACTGTTGCAAAACCCAAAACAATCCTAAGATTCCTAATACTTGTTTGGAAATTAAAGTTTCAAAACCACAAATGAAATACCCTCCTAAAAAATAACTCTGTGAGAGTCAAAAAAGTAGTACAGACTCTGTCCTCATATCAAAGACTTAAAATGAAGATACATTTATTTTACTTGATGTAATGTATTTTATTATTAATTATATATACCTATCTCATACATCTTAATATTAATCGTATATACTTGACATCATACATCTTAATATTAATTACATATACTTGATATATGCATCTTATTATTAATTATATATACTTGATATCATGCATCTTATTATTATATTTGTTGATAGGTAAGTTATATTGTAATCATTTCTAGTAAAAAAAATAATGTGATTTTTAATTAGTTCTAAAAAATTTAAATTTTAAATAGATTATATAAAATTTATTAAAATTTTGAAAAAACTAAATATTACAAATATTTTGAAAATTAAAAATATTTTTTAAATTATTTAAAATTAATTTTTAGTTTTTTTGTTAGCTCATATTAATGAAATGTCTAATTTTAAAAATTGGAAAATTATTTGGCAAAAGTAAAAATAATAATAATAAAAAATTTAAAATAATAATTAAAAAAAACAACCACTTGCCACGTTTCTTTTATTTCACCGTTGGAACATGACGTACAGTCAGAGCAATGAAAACGAAATGCCAACTATCAATATTTGAGATAGAAAGCATAAGAGACAAGGCGCCACGTGGTGGCCATTCAAAACCGGAGAGTTTGCTAACCACCAATCTTCAGGAGCTCACTTATCGTTGAATTCAATCTGACGTTTGCATTGAAACTAAGTGCTCATGTATCCCAATAATCAAAATAGTAACAATTTTTTATATGGTTTTTATAAATAAATAAATTGAATAGGGAATTTCAGATTTTAGATTTACAGTGCTAATATTGCCTTGTGTTTTTAGGTTTTAATAAATAAATAAATTGAATAGGAATTTCAACATTTAGATTTATTGGCGTGTGTTGCTTCGATTAAAAAAAATGGGGTAATAAATTCATTTGCATGCTTTTTTTTTTTACTTATATATGTATTTAGTGGGATTTTTGGATTTTCTAGTACTTGAATCTTGCCGAAAATGTTTACATGTGGTGTGCACTTGACTTTAGTAAGCTAACTCTAGTGCTTGTATGTGGTACATGTGCACATTAACAGAGCATAAAGCACACTTAGCTTCAGTTAGCTTTAATTATCCGTAGTTATTGCATGTACAACTAGGCTTAACTTAATTGCTTTATGTATTGATTCTCAAACTAATATTGAGAAATTGAATTCATTCTCAATTCCAAATTTCTTTTTAATTCTTGCAAGTTTGTGTCATTATTCTTAAGCTAGATCTGTATCTGTGCTCTAATAATTTTACATGGTATCAAAGCTACAGGGGTCTAGAGAAGGTGCATAAACAATATTTTGTAGGTTTGAAGATCAAGAATTGGAAATTGTTCAGAGATTTGATTTGTAGATCAAAATATTAGAGAACTACCACAATTGTTGCTACAACTACAAGGTGAAAGAATGGAGTTCCCATCTTCAACTATTCTTACTCTGTATAACTACTTCTAATGGAAGCCAGAGATTTTGCTTCACCTCAGAGGCAAAGGCTTGTATCAGATAGTTATGAATACGGAAGTTGAACCTAATTTCGCCATTGAAAAATCCAAATACTTCAACAAGATGGACGAGGCTTTTGGTCTTCTATTGTTGACCATATCTCCAGCATTACATTTCCATGTGGACACATGCACCACTTTGAATGAAGTTTGGACAACCTTGGAGAACTTATTTGGAAAGCAGGATGAGATGCGGGCTCATATTCTTGAAAATGAGCTAAATTCCTTAGATCCAAACAACTTTGAGAACATTCAGGATTTCTTTACAAAATTCAAATAATTGCTTCTACAATTACAGGATTATGGGATCGATAAATCCAAACTGGAAGGTCAATTGATCCTTTCTATTTTGTCTAAATTAGATCATGAATATGATATTTCTTTTTCTACATTTCATATAGTTAGACTTGCAACTGGAGATAAATGGAAAATGCCCAAACTTGATGCATTTATTGAGTCTCTCATTCATGAGCATGATAAGCTCATCAAGATGGTTTCATTAAAGTCTTCAAATTCACATGCACTTTCCATGCATGAAAAAGGAAAGTCTAACATGAAACCAATTCATCAATCCAAAGGAAAAGGAAAGGCAAGAGATCCAAATCCAAGAAAGGGAGGGAATCCAAAACCTCCAAATGACTCTTCCAACTCCAAGGGTAAGAAAGGAAAGAAAGGAAAATCCAGGTGTCCTTATTGTAATAGAGGATATCATCCTAAACCCTCTCTCATGCAAAAGACTATTGATTCGATGACAAAGACTCTTTAGCAAAATAATCTTGGTCATAACATTCTAGAAAATGCCAAGAAGAAGACAGTGGAAAAACCATAAAAAACAAGGAGAAATGGTCATGCTTTGATTTCCCTTCATTCTACACCGCAAGAATGGATCATCGATTTAGGAGCATCGCATCATATGAATTCTTCAAAGGAACCCTTTTCTTCTCTACAAGCATACTCGGGACCTCCTATTATCATGGGGGATAATTCTGTAGTTGAAGCAACTGGACAAGGAAGAGTGCAATTCAAAGATGGAAGTTTTGAGAATGTCTTGCATATTCCAAGGCTTTCTGTGAATCTTATTTCAGTGTATCAGATGACACACACATGCAATAGAAGGAAAGTGGATTTTACCTCGGATTCCGCGAGAATTTATGATATGGAAACTAACTCGAAGATTGCATCTGGCAAGGTAATTGATTAATCTCGTCTATATAAATTTTTTTATTTTGTTCTTCAGTCAAATTCTATTTTTCTACTTACGAATGCAAATGAAGAAAGTAGGATTTGGCATGAGAGATTTGAGCACTTGAATTTCAAATACATGCAACAACTTAGAAAGCAATGGATGGTTAAAGGATTTCTAGCCATTGAATTTTCAAATGGTGTTTGTAATGGATGTGCTCTTGGAAAGCATCAACAAGACAATTTCAAGAAGGGGCATGCATGGACAGCTTATTCACACTTAGAGCTTGTACACAGTGATCTCATGGGTCCGTTTCTAGTACCTTCAATGAGAAAAGCAAGATATTTCTTGTCATTTATATATGATTACACGAGATTCACTTGGGTTTATTTCTTGAAACTCAAGTCTGAAGTTTTTCAGCATCTAAAGATTTTCAAGAAACATGTGGAAAATCAATCTGAAAAACGCATCAAAATCCTCCACACATATAATGGGAAGGAATATGTCAACAAAGATATCCAAAATCATTGTAATGAAGCAGGGATACAATAGCAACATATAATTCCTTACGCTCCACAACAAAACAAGGTGGCTGAGAGGAAGAATAGATCTTGGAAAGAGATGACCAATTGCATGTTGCATCCAAGATCTCTTTTATAAAAGTTATGGGTTGAAGCTATCAATTTTGCCTCATACATCCATAAGAGATCTCCTCATAAATATGTTACTAGGAAAACACCTTTTCAGGCTTGGACTAACATGCAACCTAAAGTGAGTCATTTATTCATTTTTGGATCTCAAGCATGGGCCCACATTCATAAAGAGAAGAGAAAGGCTTTGGAGCCTCAGATTAAGGCATGCATGTTTGTTGGATATTATGATGAAGTCAAAGGGTACAAATTGCTTGATATAAACACTGAAGAGCTATTTATCAAAAGGAGTGTAAAGTTTGAAGAAGATGCTTTACATGCACCACCAAATGAAGTTGTTACAAAGTGTTCCTCTTCACTAGTTGATGAGTACGCAAATGATACTTCAGATCAGAATTTTGATCTAGATAAGCCTTTGCCTGTGACACTGTTAGACCACTAGTTGTTGAAAATAGAGATAATATTTCCTCATGTAGTTCGGAATTTTCTCTACCACCTTCAACACAAAAATGGCACAACATGAGTGATCTTTTAGATGATCCTGCTACTATACCTCAGTTTGAGGAAGCTCCACAAGAACTCTTATCTATGGATCCATGCATGGCCATGCATGCTTATATGATGCATGCATTTGATCCACAAACTTATTCAGAAGCAGTTGGGTATCCTGAATTGGAATGAACTATGGATGAGGAAAACAACTCTCTCATTGAGAACCAGACTTGGGATCTTGTTCCATTACCTTCCAATCGTAAACTTGTGAGGTGCAAGTGGGTTTACCTAACCAAGAAAGTAGCAGATAGCCAAGTTAGTCGACATAAGGAACAGTTGGTAGAAAAAGGTTTTAAGCAGGTACATGGTGTTGACTATGATGAGACTTTTGCTCCAGTGGAAAAAATGGATTCCATTCGGCTAGCTCTCTCCATTGCAGTGGAAAGATGACGGGAGGTGCATCATATGGATGTGAAGAATTCCTCTCTTCATTGTGATCTTGAGGAGGAAATCTACATGGAGCAACCGCAGGGATATGTGAAAAATTCATCTCTGGTATGCAAACTAAAGAAGTCTCTCTATGGCCTCAAGCAGGCACCTAAAGATGGATTCCTATTTGTTATCTCAAAATTTTGTATGCTGTAAATATAATTCCAATGTTTATTTTTTAAAGGAAAGTGACTCCTTGTTGATAATAGTACTCTATGTATATGATATTTTGATAACAGGTAGTTCAACTTCTTCCAATGCTGAGATTAAAATTGCATTGCATAATCGATTTTCTATGACATATATGGACTTGCAAAAAAATTTCCTTGGGATAGAAATCAATCATAGTGGTTCTGGGATTACCATTTCTCAACCAAAGTATGTTAGAGATATTTTGGCATGATTTCACATGAGTAATTGCAAGCCAAAAACCACATCTTTCTTATTAGGGATAAAGCTTGAGAATGGCAAAGACACACCATTGGTTGATTGCACATTGTACCGTCCCGTCAGCTTATGGGGACTCTTCTTTATTTCGTTCACTCTCGTTGTGATCTCTCATATGCCATAGAAGAAGTTTCCAGATACATGAAAGAGCCACATGAGTTACACTAGAAAATTGTAAAGTGCATCGTTCGATATGTCCAGGGGATAATAACTTATGGGATCCATTATGCAGCTAATTGATCTTTGGATCTCATTGGGTTCAAAGATTCAGATTGGGTTGGCGACAACCTTGATCGAAAGTCCACCTAAGGTTATGTACTTAGTTTGGAACTGACCCAATTTGTGGGTTAAGTAAGGAGCAGGTTGCCAGTGCTTTATCATCAACAGAGGCCGAGTACAAAGGAGAAGTCAATGCCACTATTCATGCCATTTGGCTACAACATTTTATTTCTAAGCTTGGTATTAGTGTCCATTGTCCGACTGTCATATGGTGTGATAATCAGAGTACACTAAAGTTTTGTAGAGATCCAGTGCAGTGGAAGCGGACCAAACATATCGAGATCCACATGCACTTCATTAGAGAACTGATTCATGATGGGATCATCGATCTACAATACTCTCCCAATTCTGAGCAGACTACTGACATCTTCATTAAGACATTCACTAAGCATAAGTTTCAATTTTTGTGAGATCGTGCCAGGGTGAACGACACAACTGCCTAGAAGTTGTCTTTTCTCTACTTTTTGCATTATATTTTGAGGGGGGGTTTTCTTCCCACTAGCTTTTCCTTCTTTCCTATTTTTCATTCATTGTACATGGGTACATAAAATGGCCTTGTTGTCGAGACCCATTCATTTTGCATCGAACTCACCTAAGTTATGCTTAAGGGGGGTTGTTGGTGAACATGCACCTAGTTAGCCTTAATTAGCTTTAGTTCAACTCTAGTTCTTGCATTTGATGTGCGTTAGTTAACACAAGTGCTTACATGTGTTGCACACTTGATTTTAGTTAGTTAACTCTAGTGCTTGCACGTGGTGCATGTGCATATTAACATAACATAAGGCACACTCAGCTTCTGTTAACTTTAATTATCCGTAGTTATTGCATGTACAACTAAGCTTAACTTAGTTGTTTTGTGTATTAATTCACAAACCAATATTGAGTAATTGAATTCATTCTCAATTCCAATTTTTTTTTCACTTATTGCAAATTTGTGTCATTATTCTTCAACTAGATTTATATCTATGCTCTAATAATTTTAGACATGAATCCACTAAAATTTATTAGTACATTATATATTCAATAAATTAATTACCAAAATTTATTAGTATATATATCAATAAATTAATATACAAGATTTATATTACATTATAAATATATCAATAAATTACATATTTTATATATATATATATATGTTACTATATAGATTTATTAGAACATTATATATGCAAGTTGGTTTGAATTTGTTTGAGATGATAATGACATAGTTTATTTGATTGGTTTGAATTTGTTTCACATGATATAGCTTATTTGATGCGAATTTACAATAATAAGATATTCATAAAATTTTATGGATAACTTTGTTATTTGAGACTATGATGATAAACTTATTGAAGTTAATGTGGTAATTTTTTTTTATTTTTAATGTAATATTTTTAATTGAAAAGTTAATACGAAATTTATATTTAATAAACAAAATAAAAATTATGATAGGAATGAAATATAATAATATTATATTTTTTATTTCAAATTTTAATAATAGGTAAAATAAGTTCTAATATAAAGGTAAGATAATTAAATTATTAATTAATAATTATTGATATTAATGATAATGTAAATGGAATACAATAATATTATATTTTTTATTTCAAAATGGGAGTAGGCTTCAAGTGTTATTTTTTTAGAATCTTTGTAAGTTTCTAGACAACTAAATCAGAAAATAAACCTAAATTTTTTCCCAAAAATCGCATTTAAAGATTATTTCATAACAATAATATTATATTCTTTATTTGATTGTATATGATTAATTTTTTAATTATGAACAACAATCATCAAATAATTGAAATACTAATAGTTTATAAAAGCTATTTTTCAATCATTTTCATGGACATTTTATATATTGAAAGCCCTGTAAAATTAAATCAATAATATATAATATGTCACCACATTTATGATATACACTGATGTGCATTGTATATATGTTATGAAGTTTGAATGTGTATTTTATGTAGTGAAAACATGGATGCATGCTTCATACATTAAAACAATAATGTACAAAAGACACATAAACAACGGAGTTGTCTATAATGCGACTTTTTGGAGATTCCGGTGACGGAATCCGGCGGAAGAAATTGAGGTTAAATCTTGATTTGTTGCAGTTAAAATGGTTTTTTAACTACATATTTGGATTCAACACCCTGGAAAACCCCTGGGACGCTTTGATTGTGCAGAAACTAGCTATCAAACTTGCGATTCCAATAAATTGCTGCCGGATTTTGACCGGAAAGACCCACCGGAAAGGCTTCCAAAAAATCGCATTATAGACAACTGCATAAACAACATCTAGCTCTATAACAATACTTTTATTCATAATATCAATATAAAGTTCATTTGATTCTCATTCCATTTAACATAGCATGTATATAAGTAACTTTTCTACGTAGAAAAATATGTTTAAAAATAGTCATAAATATAAAGAATTGTTTACCCCATTTACAATAGTTTTTTTTATTAATTATTTATTGCATTAGGTAGACACTTGCATATTAAACTTGCTAATTATATAGATTAATAAACAAATAAAAAAAATACTTTTCATTCTCTAAAATGACTTTCTTATAGAATATATGTTTTTAATTTAAATACGCCGTAAGGCGTTCCCTTTGAGAAAAACTTTCCTCCAACGCATTTCTCATCACTCTCGGCCATTAGATTATATGTTAGTTGATGGGAGGATGTTTTGTCATTCGATTATCCCAAGCAAAGGTAGTTGTAAAGAACGGTCTCAAAATCTTGATGGTGTCCCTGCCTTCTTGAGCAACCGTTCGATGTCCCACATCTGCACCAGTTTCCACACACTACAACAAAGCATGCAATGTGCGCCAAATTTAGCACCAGATTCTAGTGCATCTTTTTCTATATTGGGATGAGCATTCTGGCACTAAATTCGGCTCTATTTTACAATTTTTAAAGCGTACTTTTATGCCCCAAATTTTTCATCTTTTTTTACGCCAAATTTTGCATCTTTTTTTGCATCATATTTTGCACCAAGATTTGTATTTGGTTTTACAATAGGTTTTTCTTCTAGTTTTGTGCCATTTTTTGAATCCATTTTTGCATCATTTTTTTGCTTTTTGTTTTGTGCCATTCTTTTCTTCTAGCTTTGTGTCGTTATTTGCATCGCGTTTTACACCATATTTTGCATCCGATTTAGTGCCTTTTTTGCATCAAGTTTGTGCCAGTTTTTGCATCTAGTCTTATGCCACTTTTTGCTTCTAATTTTGTACCTATTTTTACATCTATTGTTGCGTCAGTTTTTGTGCCTTTTTTTGCACTATTTTGTGCATCCAATTTTGCACCATATGTTGAATTTGATTTAGCACCAATTTTGCATCCATTTTTGCACCGTTTTTTGCAACCAATTTTGTGTTCGATTTGTATCCCTTTTTGGCATCCTATTTTGCATCTAATTTTGCATCATTTGTTGCATCCAATTTAACATCATTTTTAACACTATTTCTTGCATCAAATTTTGCATCCTTTTGAGCATCCAAATTTGCATCTAAATTTTCATCCTAAGTTGAACCATGTGATGCGTCCACCTTTATATCCCATTTTGTGTCTACTGTTACGTTCAATTTTGAGCCATTTTTTCGTCTACTTTTGCATTTGTTTTTGTACCAAGTTTTGCATCATTTTTGGCACCTCATTTTGAATCCAATGTTGCATCTCAATTTGTATCCAAATTTGAGCCATTTTTATGCCCAGTTTTGCACCATTTTTTCTACTTTTGTGTCCAATTTTGCATCCTTTTTGGCATCCAAATTTGCATCTTTTTTCCTACCACATTTGCATCTTATTTTGCACCTAGATTTGAGTTTGAATTTGCATCTAGTCATGCATTATTTTTGGCATCCAATATGGCATCCTTGGTTTCACCCCTTTTTAATCTCATTTTTATCTGTTTTCTGTCATTTCTTACATCATTTTTTGCACCCAATTTTGCATCCTAATTTTACACCATTCTTTGCATCTTCATTTTGGTGTCCATTTTTACATCCTTGTTTGCGCCCAATTTGGTATCCTTTTGTATGCCCTATTTTGTTCCCTTCTTTGTGTCTAATGTTGCACCCCTTTTTAATTCTACTTTAAAACCCTTTTTGTGTCATTGTTTGCATCTTGTTTTGATGGCTAGTTTAACATCCAATTCTACTCCCAATTTTGCATCCATTATAACATCGACTTTTGGCTTCTTGTTTAGATTTGTACTTTTATTCCATTTATGACCCTCTTTATGGGTTCATTTTACTAATTTCAATTACATAGTGAAATATTTTACAGTTTCTAAATATCATTTAAGAAGATACCACAATTCAAATTGATAACTTAATGTTTATAACCAAATTTAAGTGTAATTGACAACATTCATAAAAAAAGAGCAGTATCATCATATATAACAATTCTCCATAAAAAAATCATTGAAAATTTTCAATATACTTATATGACTACTAAATCAACATCTATCGCATATATCATTATTCCAAGGTAAATTCATAACTTTACATCAAAAACTAGTAATATCGTCATACATAATGATTCTCCATAAAAAACAATGACAATTTTCAACAAATATATAAAGTAACAAGATAATACTAATAATATCCTCATCATCTTTAATCAAATCAACTAAGACTCAAATGTGTGATTATCATATCAAAATATTTCGTGAATATCATTATTCTAAGGTAAATTTACCACATCCATCCAAAGATAGTAATATCATCATACACAATAATTCTCCATCAAAATAATGTTGATAATTCTCAATATATACATAAAATAACAAGATAATAATGATAATATCATCATCATATTTAATCAAATAAACTAAAAGTCAATATATGATTACCGAATCAAAAAGTTTCATAGATATCATTATTCTATGGTAAATTCACAACATCCATAAAAAAATAGGAATCTCATCATACACAATAAGTCTTCATTAAAAAAATGTAAACAATTTTCAACATATTTGTAAGGTAACAAGATACCACCGATAGTATCATCGTCATTATTCAAATCAACTGAAATTCAAATGTATGATTACCATATTAATATATCCCAACTAAATATAAAAAATAACACATGGCTAGCTAGCACTGCGAAAATCATAGTCAAGATCATCCTCAAGGTCATTTCCAAAATCATCATCCTGACTATCCTGATAATCTCATCCACATCATCGTCACCAATGACATTTCCATCCTCATCATCATCATCTCTGATATCTGATGTAAGCTCAACATACTCTGTATCATCATCTTCGCAGTCATTACCTGTAGCGTTCTGGAAAAAAAAATCAATATTACATGTTAGTATTAATTCCATAGCACAATGCATATTTTTGTTACAATGCTAACCATAAAATGAGGTAGGACATAATAACATTTAATAGTACTAAAAAATAAAATGAAAATATGGTTTAAGATATATTGGAGATCCAACTAAGTTTACACTTGTAATTCACATTAAGTAGTAGAAGCATTTTTTAATGCATATGAAGTAGGTATCCATTTCATCTTCATATTCTATTGTGAACGTTTCTTATGATGTCCATGCACGATTGGTAAATTAAGAGTTATTGGTAGCTTTAGTTCGAATTACAATTGTAATTCACATACAATATGAATGAATGTCACATGAAATATTGAGTTCTTTTTAATGCATGTACTTTTCTCTATGATCTACTGTTTTCGTTTTTTTTAATATATATTTAGTTTTAGTATTTTTTTTTTCTAAACAAATATATTTATTTTTGGTATTTTTTTATAACAAAAATTATATTTTGTTTTTATAAAAATGGATTTTAAACATTTCTTTCATGCTAGTTTGTGATTTTATGATAAAAGTTTAAATTAGATATAAACAAGTGCAATATGGAGCGCTTACTACCTACTTCTTATGAAAAAAATAATTAATAATTTTAAATATAATGTTTAAAATTAAACATCCACAATGTATACAAATTGAAAAATAATAAATTATTTGCAATCCCTATAACATAATAGTAAATAAAATGTATAATTTAATATATTCGAAATTCACTAACTACATCAAAATTTTATATATATATATATATTGTTGTAAATACTGAGAGGGGGGGGAGGGTGAATCAGTATTTCTTACTTTTTTTTATTTGTTCTAGTGATTGCCAAAAGCATATATAGATATGTATATGTATACATAGAACACAAAAATCAACAGCTGGAATTAATGCTTTTATTAAAACTCAAGACAGTGCAATGAAATAAATACAATATAAGTATATATCTGATTGTGAATAGTTGCCGAGCTCCAACTTGGACTTCAGTGAGGCTCCAACCTCCAGAGAACCAACTCTGTTTTGCAGTGGTTCTACACTTAGGAGCACCTACACCAATGACTTTAGTCCTGTTCAGTTCTGAGGCTCCAACCCAACCTTGGTATAAATTGGTATGCTGCTACACTCTATTCAGCTGAGGTTCTCTCACTCCTAATATCCTACCTCTACTACTTCTGTTGCCTCTACAGCCTCCTCTGCTTCTGTTGTCTCTTCTTCCTCTGCTACTTCTGCTACCTCACACTCTGGTTCTTCACAACAACAACAACACCAACAGTTTTCTGATTTTACTATTTTATACATTCCCATTCCTCTGTCCATTCGTTTCTGCTTACACCGCCTCTTAGGCTTCCTCCTCGGTCGTTGTGGCTTCCTCTGTGCTGTGCAAGTTCACTGACTTTTTGAGGACATGTAGATTCATTTCAGAGGTCCAAAACTCCACGGAGAACACATCTTACTGGTTATGACTGTAACAACGCTCCTTTGACAATGATTGTGGGCATGCACAGAGTTTTGTCTTTGGTTTAAACGGAGGCATTATGCCCCAATCACACTCTCCATCACTCTGATACACCCTCCTGAATCATCGGACCAGTTATCATAGGCCTTTCGGCCTAAGAACCCTGCGCAGGCCAAAAACACGATTACAGAGGAAAACACAGGCAAAACAGTGGAAATGACTTAAGGGCGGACTTCAGGGTGTGTTACACCCATGTTTATTTCTGCATCGGGTCCGCGAATAAATCGAAATCGGCGATTCATGACTCCCGGGGATCCTTTATATTTTGGACCCATGACTCTGCTGATGGCCGATGGCTGATCCTCCACTGCTCCGATGAACCGGATGCGACGTGGTATTAAACCAAGGTTTATATGCCCGTCGGGTCCACAACATTATCGCAATCAGTGCTTTCATGCAGTAAGGCTTCTCGGCGTGCGATCTGCGACGGATGCAATGAAGGTTAAGTCATATTGTAATGTAGTTGCGGGTCCGTATGCGTTCATCGCAATCAGGGGTTTTCCTTTGGTGGAGATCCGATGCGATATTGCTATCGGCGATCTTACATCACAAAGGTCCAAGTCTAGACCTTAATGTAGACCATTCCTTTATAGCGATGCGATATGAGGTACCGGACCCGATATGTCTCAGTGCTCCCGTGTATAAGGTTTCAAGTCGGCAATCTGCCTCCAATAGTGTATTTTCTTGTATATGCATAGTTTTGCCTGCCGATAGTGTTAAAGCATATATACACGTCTTGCATCCATCTGCTTCCTTCATTTCTCCTCCATTGCTCCTCCAATGGCTCCTGATGACCCTGTTAATTGCATGCATATAAGCTCTCCGATGACCCTGTTTCTCTGCTTCCTCCGTTTGCTCTGTGTGCTCCTCTTCTTTGGCATATATATATGACATATACATATATGGCTCCTCTGTAGCTCCAATAGCTCTATTTTGGCATATATTTGAGTTCTGATCCTCTTGGCTCCTCTTGGCTCCATTTGCTCCTCAAATATTGCCATATTGACATCAATGACAATATGTGTCCAACAATCTCCCCCTTTGTTATTGATGGCAATATTCTTCTGCTCTCCCCCTTTGACATCAATGGCAAAGGAATGCATACGGACTCCCCCTGTCAAACTGCTCCCCCTGTCCTGCTACATCTTTATGAATGAACTTGAGTGATGATAAAGAGATAACCCCCATCTTTTGACGCAGATGTTCGAATGCTTCTCGAGGAAGAGGTTTTGTGAAAATATCAACTATTTGTTCCTTAGTACTGATATATTCCAGGACGATGTTTTGTTCAGCTACTTTCTCACGGAGGAAATGATACTTGATTGGTATGTGTTTGGTTCTTGAGTGCATCACTGGATTTTTGTTGAGACTGATAGCACTTGTGTTGTCACAATAGATGGTAATCGGTTGATTTGTACATATGTCGACATCTTTTAGAGCTTCCTTCATCCATAGTATCTGAGTACAACAGTTTGCTACAGCAATATACTCGGCTTCGGCTGTGGATAATGATATGGATGACTATTTTTTGTTGAGCCAGGATACTAAACAGTCTCCTAGGAAGAACGCATTTCCACTAGTACTTTTCCGATCATCTATACTTCCAGCCCAATCAGCATCAGTGTATGCAGTGACAGTCAGTGTTGAGCTCTTTGGGTACCAAAGATCGAAATCAGAAGTTCCTTTCAAGTATCTGAGAATTCTTTTTACAGCTAATAAGTGGGATTGTTTGGGAGCAGATTGAAATCTTCCCACCATTCCTACTACCTGCATTATGTCTGGTCCTGTAGTTGTTAAGTATAGAAGGGCTCCAATCATTGACCTATAATGAGTTGCATCTACTAGAGGGGAGTCATCATCTTTGCTCAGTTTGTAGTTTGTGGTCATAGGTGTGCTCATGGGTGCACAGTCCTCCATTCCATATTTTTTGAGCATGTCTTTTAGATATTTGGTTTGAGATATACACAATCTTGCTCTGGTTTGAGATACTTGAAGTCCAAGGAAGTGGGATAGCTCTCCTATCATTGACATCTCAAACTCTTTTGACATGCTTTGAGAAAATTCATGGCTCATTTCATCATTATTACTAGCAAAAATCAGATCATCGACATAAACAAGAGCAACTAGTAACTTACCTTCATCTGTCTTTATATATAGATTACTTCCAGCCACTCCCTTTTTGAAGCCTTGTTGTTATATCTAGTGATCCAATCTTGCATGCCAAGCTCTAGGAGTTTGTTTCAACCCATATAAAGCTTTTTTCAACTTACAGACTAAGTCCTTTCCTGCTGTTAGATCAAAACCTTCTGGCTGCTCCATGTAGACTTCCTCCTTGAGTTCCCCGTTTAGAAATGCTAATTTCATGTCCATTTGATAGATTTGAATCCTTTTGAGCAAGAAAATGCCAAGAACATCCTGATAGCTTCCATACGGGCCATTGGTGCAAATGTCTCTTCAAAGTCAATTCCTTCAATTTGTGAATAGCCTTTGCAGACAAGTCTTTCCTTGTTTCTGATAACCTATACTTCCTCATTCATTTTATTTTTGAACACCCATTTGGTTCCTATTATGTTTTTGTCCTTTGGACAAGGTACCAGTTCCCATGTCTTGTTCTTCTCAATTTGGGACATTTCTTCTTCCATGGCTTTTACCCAATGAGGATCCTTACTTGCTTCTGCAAATGTTTATGGTTCTATCATAGATAGGAGGGCAATGACTTTTCTCTTGGGTGTGATTGTTATCCTTCTTCGGGTTTGCACACCTTCATCTCTATCGCCAATGATTTACTCTTCTGGATGATGTCTTTGGACATACTTCATCTTTGAAGGGGTATTAGGTGGTTCTCTTTCCTCTTCTTCTTCTTCTTTAGGTTCTTCTTCTTCAATGAGAAAGTCATCTTCATGCTCTTCAATTTCCTTTTCTAGAAGATCTTCATCAACCTTTACATCAATGCTTTCCACTATTTTCTTCAGTCGATAATTGTAGCACTTGTAAGCCTTGCTCGGTGTAGAGTATCCAAGAAATATCCCTTCATCAACCCAAGAATCAAACTTTCCAGGTGAGCCATCATTTATTTTTATGAAGCACTTGCTTCCAAAGATCTTGAAGTACTTCACCGAAGCAGGTCTTCCTTTCCATAGCTCATAAGGAGTTTTTTCACAATTTGGTCTTAATCAAGAGTTCGATTCAATGTATAGACAGCTGTCCCTACTGCTTCTCTCTAGAATCTAGGCTGTAAGTCTGCTGCTAATAGCATTGCTCTTGCCATTTCTTGGACTATTCGATTTCTTCTTTCAACTACCCCATTTTGCTGAGGTGTTCTGGCAGCATAGAATTCCCTTTTAATTCCATGAATATTACAAAACTCACTAAATTCGTTTGATGTGAATTCTCCCCCTCGGTCTGTTTCGAGGCACTTAATTTTTGAATCTTTTTCATTTTCTACAAGGGCTTTTAGATTCTTAAAACACTCAAAAGTGTCAGATTTAAACTTTATAAAATATATCCACATCATTCTAGTATAATCATCAACAAATAACACAAAGTACCTTTCTCCTTGGAGTCCTTGATTTCTAGTTGGCCCACACACATCAGCATGGATGATCTCCAAGGGCTTCGATGTAGAGAGCTCCTTTGTCTTGTGGCTGGTTCTGGTCTTCTTTCCATGTTGACATGGACCACATACTCCTTGATTTGGTTTGAACAGCCTTGGGATGTCTCGTACAACTTTGATCTTGCTGATATTGATCAGATTTTCGAAGCTTGTATGTCCAAGTCGCTTATGCCACAGCCAACTCTCATCTGTCTAACTCAAGTAGCATTTATTTTCTTGAATCTTGTTCAGAATGTAAATGTTGTCTGATGTTCTCACCCCTTTTGCCACAAGTTCCCCTGAGGCAGAGTTCCTTATTTCACAGTCTTTGGTGCTGAAAACAACCTTATGTCCTTGATCACATATTTGGTTGACACTCAGGAGGTTGTGTTTGAGTCCGTCAACTAGCAAAGCATCTTGAGCTTTTCCTTTTCCATTGATCAGAGTAACTATTCCTTTTCCTGCAATTCTGCCATATCCGCTTCCAAAGGACACATTCCCTTCCTTTTTGCTCAGTGAGACAAACTTCCTTCTGTCTCCTGTCATGTGTCTGGAGCACCCACTATCCACAAACCAATCGTTTCCATTATTTTGAGCATATAGAGCCAAGCCGCATTTATCCATGCTGGAATTCTTGTTACTCTTCTTTCTTCCTTTGAGTGGGCAGTCTTGTTCATAGTGTCCATTATTGTAGTAGAAAGATCAGATCAGATCAAATTTGGTCAAGGGATCAAATGAATTGAAGGTTTTGATTTGTCCCTACCTTTTTGGGGGCATATGAGTTGATTATTCGGCCCTTTAGCTTTGTATTTTCACTTCTGCGAGCCATAAAATGTTTGGCTTGATGACCAAAGTTTTTACAGTGAAAGCAGTGTCCAAGAAAGATGGTTTTGTACCTATTGAAGCAGCCATGGTTTGAGTCAATATCCTCCTTAGGAATTACTCCTTCCTCGTTCTTTGGATTTGCGATGGGCCCTTGGTGGAGTACAGGTTTGTATTTGCTGTAGTGTCCATGATTCGACTCCACATTCTTCTTTGGAGTAATTCTCTCTTCATTCTTGGGATCTGATATGCACTTTTGATAACATACTTTTTCATCTTTTGGATTGCAGGAAAGTGCATCGGCATAGCTTTTCACACTATTCTTAGTGCTTGAGGATTCTCCTTTGAAACCTATTCCAGACTTGTCATGTTGAGGTTTTTGATTTTTCATAATAGTCTCAAGTATTTGAGAGTTTTTACAGCCCTTTTTAATTTGCTCCAACTCCTTTCTCAGAGACACTATTTCGGCCTCACGTTCTTCACAGGTATCTTCTTTTTCTTTAAGCTTTGCTTCCAAGAGATCTTCTCTCCTTCTTATTTCCTCGTTTTCCACTTTGAGAGAAATGATTTTGTTCCATAGTTTCTCATTTTCTTCAATGGTGCTTATTAATAGTTCATCTACATTTCCTTCCAGCCCTGAGTCATCTTCATCTGCAAGTGCCATGAATAATGTTTCTTGGCTTTCATCATGATCACTTTCCTCATCTGATTTCTTTTTGATGACCATAAACTCATCCTCATCAAACTCATCTTGCTTGGAGAAGAAGTTTTTCTTATTGAACCCTTTCTTTTTGTGTGCCATTCTTTTAGAATTTCCTTCATCATCACTGTCATGTTTATGAGGACATCTTGCTGCATAGTGACCTATTTTACCACATTTAAAATAGATAAGAGGATACTTGTCTTTAAGCTTAGATCCTCTCTTCAGTTTTCGTACAAATTGAGCCAATTCGGATTCCACATCCGACTCATCACTACAGTCATTCCTTTCTTTCCCATTCTTTGACTTTGAGGCCTTGAATGCTTCATCTTTGGAGCTTGGGCCACCTTTCCTCATTTCATAGGCAGTGAGAATTCCATGGAGTTCATCCATTTTGAGGGTATCTAGATCCTTTGCTTCTTCTATAGCGCTTATTTTGGAGTCAAATCTGTCTAGAAGAGACCTTAATACCTTTTGAACAATGGTACTTTCTTCAATTTTTTCGTCCAATCCTTTCAGGGAATTTACCACTTCAGCTACTCGGAGGAGGTATGCTGCAATATCTTCTTCATCTTCCATCCTCAAACTTTCAAATTGTCTTTTGTGAGTTTGAAGCTTTGCCTTTTTGACTTTTGAGTCTCCATCGTACAAGCCAACTAGCTTCTCCCACATTTCTTTGGCAGAGGTGCAGTGCATGACTTTTGTAAACTCGGAATCAGTGATTCCACTAGTGATGGAGTTCAAGGCCTTTGCATTTGCGATGTAGGCTTTCCTCTCGTCTGGGTCTATTGGAAGAGTGGAAGTCATTTGGTATTCATTTTGAACAAAATGCCAGACTTCAGGTCCAAGGGACATTAAGTAGTAGGTCATTCTTTTCTTCCAGAAACCAAAGTTAGTGCCATCGAACAAAGGAGGTCTTCCTGATGCTTCGTGATTTCTCATCATGGCTGTAGATCCTTCTTCAAGCTGTTAGGCTAGTATGAAGAAGTCGGCTCTGATACCAATTGTTGGAAATACTAAGGGGGGGGATGAATCAGTATTTCTTACTTTTTTTTAATTGTTCTAGTGATTGCCAAAAGCATATATATATATATATATATATATATATGTATATGTATATGTATATGTATATGTATATGTATATGTATATGTATATGTATATGTATATGTATATGTATATGTATATGTATATGTATATGTATATGTATATGTATATGTATATGTATATGTATATGTATATGTATATGTATATGTATATGTATATGTATATGTATATGTATATGTATATGTATATGTATATGTATACACAGAACACAGAAATCAGCAGCTGGAATTAATGCTTTTATTAAAACTCAAGAAAGTGCAATGAAATAAATACAATATAACTATATATCTGATTGTGAATAGTTTCCAAGCTCCAACTTGGACTTCAGTGAGGCTCCAACCTCCAGAGCACCAACTCTGTTTTGCAGTGGTTCTACACTTAGGAGCACCTACCCCTAATGACTTCAGTCCTGTTCAGTTCTGAGGCTCCAACCTCTTGGGCTCCAACCCAACCTTGGTATAAACTGGTATGCTGCTACACTCTATTCAGCTGAGGTTCTCTCACTCCTACTCTCCTGCCTCTACTGCTTCTGCTGCCTCTACAACCTCCGCTGCTTCTGCTGCCTCTTCTGCCTCTGCTACTTCTGCTACCTCACACTCTGGTTCTTCACCACAACAACAGCACCAACAGTTCTCTTTTTTTACTGTTTTATACATTCCCATGCCTCTGTCCATTCGTTTCTGCCTACACCGCCTCTTAGGCTTCCTCCTCAGTCGCTGCGACTTCCTCTGTGCTGTGCAAGTTCACTGACTTTCTGAGGACACGCAGATTCATTTGAGAGGTCCAAAACTCCACAGAGAACACATCTTACTGGTTACGACTGTAACAATGCTCCTTTGATAATGATTGTGGGCATGCACAGAGTTTTGTCTTTGGTTTAAATGGAGGCGTTATGCCCCAATCACACTCTCCATCACTCTGATACACCCTCCTGAATCATTGAACCAGTTACGGACCAGTTATCATAGGCCTTTCGGCCTAAGAACCCTGCGTAGGCCAAAAACACGATTACACAGGAAAAACAGTGGAAATGACTGAAGGGCGGACTTCAGGGTGTGTTACACCCGTGTTTATTTCTGCATCGGGTCCGTGAATAAATCGCAATCGGTGATTCGTGACTCCCGAGGATCCTTTATATTTTGGACCCATGACTCTGCTGATGGCCGATGGCCGATCCTCCACTACTCTGATGAACCGGATGCGATGTGGTATTAAACCATGGTTTATATGCCTGTCAGGTCCACAACCTTATTGCAATCAGCGCTTTCATGCAGCAAGGCTTCTCGGCGTGCGATCTGTGACAGATGCGATGAAGGTTAAGTCATATTGTAATGTAGTGGCGGGTCCGTATGTGTTCATCGCAATCAGGGTTTTTCCTTTGGTGGAGGTCCGATGCGATATCGCTATCAGCGATTGCACATCGCAAAGGTCCAGATCTAGACCTTAACGTAGACCACTCCTTTATAGCGATGCGATATGAGGTACCGAACTCGATACGTCTCAGTGCTCCCGTGTATAAGGTTTCAAGTCCGCAATCCGCCTCCAATAGTGTATTTGCCTGTATATGCATAGTTTTGCCCGCTGATAGTGTTAAAGCATATATACGCGTCTTGCATCCATCTGCTTCCTTTGTTTCTCCTCCATTGCTCCTCCGATGGCTCCCGATGACCCTGTTAATTGCATGCATATAAGCTCTCTAATGACCCTGTTTCTCTGCTTCCTCCGTTTGCTCTGTGTGCTCCTCTTCTTTGGCATATATATATGACATATACATATATGGCTCCTCTGTAGCTCTGATAGCTCTATTTTGGCATATATTTGAGTTCTGCTCCTCTTGGCTCCTCTTGGCTCCGTTTTCTCCTCGAATATTGCCATATTGACATCAATGACAATCTGTGTCCAACATATATATATATATATATATATATATAATGAGCTACATTATAAAGATGCGCAAAACATACTTTTACAAATCCAATTGTTTCAACAATGTAAACATAAATAACAAAAATTATCAAGTTCTGCAAAAGATTAATTTTAAAGTTTTAACAGCCCATCTTTTTGCAATGTACTGTGGCAGCAAACATAAAATTTGTCTACAACCATTTTATAAAATGTATGAGAAACTAATCTTTTTATCACAGATATAACAAGTCAAAATAAAAAACAAATTTGTAGAGTACAAAATCCGCAAGTTTTCCTCAATCCTGAATTACTTTTAGTGTGGTTCAAATGAATCAAATTTACAGTACCAACTTTTGAACATCATGGTTAAAGCTTTAGTGTGGTTCAACTTTTTGGAACTCTCGTTGGATGTGACAAAACCTACAAGTTACTCTGAGTGCATGGAGACTTCACATATGATACTTACATTCAGTCGAGCAGTATTCAAGTAATATTGACATTAGACATTTGTACCATATCCTTGTTTCTTTCTTAGTCTTCCATCAATTTGTCATATTGGCTCTATCCTAAGATAAATTAATTGCAACAAACATTTTTCAAATAGTTGAATCGATGGTTTGTCTATATGCTACTGATCATGTTAGCCATCTCATCAATATAATGAATCCAAGTCAAAATATGGTACACAAAGACATGATTTCTTTTCTCTATAAAATGTGTTACAAAAACTCACAACAATAGCTAAAATCCACCATGGAGTCACTAACGAAGAGTATTTATGCAATTGCTTTTAATGGCTAAACTGGATTTGAATCAGGCGTGGTCGTGGTAAATTGCAGATTGGATGCCAGCAATTTGACCAAATGCCTAAAAGGAATGTCATCTCATGGAGTGCAATGATTGTTGGATATGTAATGCATGGAACCAGGCCAATGAAGCTAACAACAATGGAATCCAAATAATTCCATTAATCTTTCGGGAATGGGAAAACCATAATGAAAAGAAACAATAGTCACTCAAGAAAAATAACTTACTCATAATGGATGACATCGGAAGGAGGCGGGAGGATGGCGGAACCCTAGCAAGTTTCTGCGCTGCTGAACCATACCCCATGGCGGTTTACTGACAGTCTCCGGGTCTCTTGTAATGCCGGGCTGACTGCGGCACTGTTTATTTGTTTATTGCGTGGATTATTGGGTTAATACTGCGGTCCCCCCTGGGCACCCACCTCTGAGCCCACTGCCGCTCTGACCTCCCTGATCTCGGTGCTACCGGACCACAGCTCGAACCCCGCTCGCGACGCATAACCGACAGTTTATCATGGGTGACGAGGAATTGGTAGATTACGAGGCGGACCCTAGGCCGCATCAAGAAATATGGGCGCACACCAGCAGGCCTCATTTGCTTCCGCGTAGCGTTGCTTTGGGTTTTGCGACAGGTGCCCCGAATCTGCACCCACACTTGTCTTCTGCTGATAAAAACAAAGGACCGGCTATCTCAACAGCGGAATCCCCGCCTATTGCATGCCCTCCTCTCTCCCCAGCCACTGCTCAGTTACTAGGCTCTTGTTTCCTGGGATCCCCCTTGCTCGACGTCTCCTTACAAGAACTCAATCGGCCTGCGCTCCATCCTCCCCCTCCGCCTCCCCCCCTTTCAAGCTCCCACTCCCCCTCCGTATCATTTATGCCTCAATCCCTCCAGCAACCCTTCATCCCCCCTGTATCCGGCTTCCCGGGTCCTGGTTCTCCCTCCCCTCGCTCTCCGATTCCCTCAGGCTGTTTCACCACTCCACTCCCGGTTCGTTCAGCTGCATCAGCACAGCACAGCACATCTGATCCGTGCCGCAACCTGCTGAAGGGAATTCCTTTTGGGAGGCGCTCCGAGAAGGTGACCAAGGGACGCTGCCTCCGCTCCATTGATCCTGACTACAATATCAACTTGGGACCTGAAGATCCTATTCCGGACGTGATGGATGCGGCTCGAAAAGTGTTAGTGGGCAGAGTCAGAGGACGAACCTATTCTGCGGAGAGGCTCAAACTCTGGGTAAACGAGATTTGGGGATCGCTCTTCAAAGAACTCCCGGAGGTTATGGTGCTTACAAGGGGCTGGTTTGCCCTACACTTTCAGAGACCCGAATATACTCAGTGGGTACTTACCCAATATTGGCATATTGAGCTTGCGCCGGTGCTACTTAAAAGGTGGGATCCTCTGTTTGATCCAGAGCGCGAACATCTTGGCGAAGGCCCCATATGGGTTCGCCTTCCAGGTTTACCTTGGCAATACTGGAATCAATTCACCTTCAAAAAGATTGGGGACACTCTAGGTACCTATCTGGAGCATGATAGATCATTTGAAAAGACGGGCATCAGGACTATGGCAAGAATTCTGGTTAATATGGATATCAGACCTGGGCTGGTGGAAAAGATCACCCTGCACCACAATCACGTCTCGCGCAAACAACCCCTTGATTATGAAGGAGTGCCTTATCGGTGCAGGAGATGCCACAAAGTCGGGCACCTTTTCAAGGACTGCCCATTGCTTGCGAAGGGGATTTCGGAGGACTCCAAGGGACCTCGCCAACAGAACACGGTGAATCAAAATGAAGGAGAGCACCAGCCATCGGAAGGTGTACAGCCTCAGCAGGAGATCCCCACCACGAAGAAGGGGGATAGCACAACAAAATCTGCTCGCAGCAAGGACCTGGTTGCACCTGGACCGCCACGGACCCGTTCACGGACTGCCGGGAAGAATACAAAACCGGCCGCGACTGTACCTACTCGTCCGGGTAATGATTCCGTCCCCTCTCTCTCACAATCTTGCTCTAATGATATGATATCTAATATTCACTCTTTTATACAAACATCTCGCTCTGAATCTGTTCCCATTCCCTCCATTATTTGCACTATTGCCCCTCCTCCGCCATCCATATCTACTACCCCTCCCATGTCCAACCCGATCCTGGGGGACGCGGACCACTCTTCTTCACCGGAGCTATCCGGATCACACCACTATCACCTGAGATCTAGGACTCGGCCTCGAATACTAGGGCTGGGCTCTTCCCCGGGTCGACTCCAAAAACAGAAACGGGGCAGACCTTCACATATCTCATCGGCTAAGTTAAACGCTGTGGCGGACGTTGCTTTGGGGAGACAATCTACTATCGAAAGGGCGCTTAGAGCTATCGAGCCCATGCACTGTGGTGAATCATGATCTGGCTCTCCTTCAATTGCAGGGGACTAGCCAACCCCAAAAAACGACTGGCTCTGAAAAGACTTCTTCATGTATCAAGATGTGATATTATCTTTCTGCAAGAAACTCTATGCACAGCTGAGATGGCGGTGCATTGCCTGCAAGGTTTTCTTCCGGGGTGGTCTCTGCATGGACTGGACGCATGTGGGCGATCCGGTGGCTTACTCATCGGTATCAACCCAAGGAAGTGTAAGTCAATCTCCACCTGGGGGGGCAGAGGGTTCCTGGGAATGGATATCATGGCTGGGGATCTGGGCTTCCCGATAAGATTTATTAACATATATGGTCCCAACCAGCATCGTCTCCCCTTCTGGCAAGACTTTCTATCTGGTAACCACATAACTCCGCATACAGTGATTGGAGGAGATTTCAACTTCTCTCTGGGAGTTGGTGAATCTTGGGGTCATAATGCCCAGTGGGATTCCATTGCGGATCAAATGAATCTACTGCTGGACTCTCATCACCTAGTGGACATCCCCATGAATAAGAAACTTCCCACTTGGCACAATCAACGCACAGGGGAGGCTGCACTGGGGAGGCGATTAGATAGATTCATGATGCACCAGGATCTAATACAGATTTGCCCACTATACAGACAATGGGTTGGCATAGGGGGTCTATCCGATCATCTTCCAATTTTTTTACAGATTAGTGATAATAAACCCAAGCCGAGATCCCCATTCAAATTCTTTGCTGGCTTTCTCAAGGATCCGGATTATAATAATATGGTCACGAACTTCTGGGTTTCTCAGCCCCCTCTGCGGGCTCATCGCAAGGCCTATGATTTCTGTGTTAGGCTTAATAAACTCAAAGTTCTTACTGAAGACTGGGCGACAGCCAAGAGGAAAAGAGATGAACAGATTTTGACGGATACTGAAACTCAGATAGCCTCATTAACTGATGATAAAGGATCTGGTTACCTCACTGATGAATCCAAAGCTTTGCTCAACCGCCTGTATGGACAAAAATCAAAAATCCTACTTGAAAAGGAGGAGCAATGGAGGCTTAAAAGTAGAGCCATTTGGCTCAAAGCGGGGGACTGCAACACAAAATACTTTCACAACTTAGCCAACGGCAGGAAGGCTTCGAACACCATTTGGAGACTTCCTAGAGAGCCAGATGGATGGGCTACTACTCACCAGCAATTGGCTAGTCTTGGGGTGTCCCATTTCAAGGGTCTCTTTACAGCTCCACCAGAAATCAATCTTCCTGATATTATTAGAACTGCTGAAAAACTCCCTCGGTTTGTTGGCCAGGAGGACCTGGAAGACCTTACAGCTCCTGTCACATCTCTGGAGCTTGAGAATACTCTAAAATGGTTCAAGAAAGAGAAGAGTCCGGGACCAGATGGATGGCCGGTGGAATTCTATTTGGCGTTTTATGAACAGATGGGTGAGGATATTTTAGCTGTTGTTGAGGAAAGCCGGCTCTCGGGGCACATCCACCCCCCTATGAATCAGACCTATATTGCCTTGATCCCCAAAGCTGATGAACCCTCTTCTTTCAATTATTTCCGGCCCATCTCCCTCTGCAATTGCCTATACAAAATCATTGCCAAGATAATTGCCAATCGTATTAAGCCGATTCTTTCCTCCCACATATCTGCTGAACAATTTGCTTTCCTTCGAAATCGCCATATTTATGAGGCTATTGGTACTGCCCAGGAAACCCTACATTCCATCAAGCTGAAGAACCTGAAAGGTGTATCTTTAAAAATTGATCTTACTAAGGCATTCGACAAGGTGAATTGGCTTTATCTCAAGATGACACTTATACACCTGGGCTTCCCCCTGTCTTTCATTAACTGGATTATGGGTTGTGTAACATCAGTCTCGTTTGCCATTCTCATCAATGGAGCAGCTTCAGATCGATTTTACATTAACAGGGGCATCAGGCAAGGATGCCCTCTCTCTCCACTACTCTTTCTCATTGTAATGGAAGGGTTGAGCAGGCTTATTGCGGAAGCCAAAAGGAATGGGGAGATAAGCGGCCTCAAAATTACCGAACAGCTCTCCATCACACACCTATTGTTCGTGGATGATATTCTCATATTCCTTAATGGCAGCGTTAGAGA
This sequence comes from Pinus tabuliformis, assembly GCA_031772625.1. Taxonomy (NCBI): domain Eukaryota; kingdom Viridiplantae; phylum Streptophyta; class Pinopsida; order Pinales; family Pinaceae; genus Pinus; species Pinus tabuliformis. Next base: position 1,033,030,306 of record CM062805.1, read on the forward strand.
TAGCACGGCCCTTAACCGGATCCTTCAACTCTTCTGCAGAGCCACGGGTATGGAAATAAACAGGGACAAATCCACCAGATCAGTGACGAGATGCACTCAACAAGAATCTCTATTGGTTGTTCAGTTCTTTCCCTTCCAGGAAAACAAGCTTCTGGATGGTATCAAATACTTGGGGTTCAGATTAAGGCCGGATGGATACAAATCTGGACACTGGGGGTGGCTCATCAACAAAATAGAAAAGAGGATAACTTGTTGGCACCATCGCCTACTATCAAAAGCGGGCAGATTACAGCTGATCAAATCGGTTCTCGAGGCCACACCGGTATATTGGATGTCCCTTACCTGGGTTCCGAAAGGCATTTTACAGAAAATTCAACAGATTTGTAGCAGGTTCCTGTGGAATGGGAACAAAAAGGGTAAGATCTTTGCTTGGACAAAATGGTCCCTGGTATCCATGCCCAAGCCCTGGGGAGGATGGGGACTTAAATCCCTCCCCGATTTTGCACTCGCCCTAACAGCAAAGCAGGGATGGTCTCTTCTCAAGATGGATAGCTTATGGGCAGAAGTCATACACAAAAAATACATTTGGCCCACAAACATCCTTGACTGGATTCGTAGACCTTCTTGGCAACTTCAAGGTGTGTCGGCCATCTGGAAAGCCACCCTAAAAGCTCTGCCCCTCATCAAGGAAAACCTGCTCTGGAAGATTGGAAATGGTACCCAGGTTCGAATTGGGCTGGACCCATGGCCTGGGTCTGGCAACGCTCACCTCCTTCCGGCAGATATGATCCATCATCTTAATTATATGGGTATCAAATACTTAGATCAGGTCGGTGACCCCATCCGATCAACTATCTTCTCTCAAGCTTGGAGATCGGACCATCAGTGGCAATTAACAGATGAATGGGCGGAATTATGGCAGCGATACTTACAGGCACTCACCGAATCTCATATTAAGTTACATGAGCATGATGATGAACTTATATGGGCACCTGCAAAATCAGGTCTATATTCTCCTAAGTCGGGATACTTAAAACTCATTGAGGACAAGAAGCCTGAATTGATAAAAAGTTGGTGGTCGAATATTTGGCAGCTACAAGCTCAGCCCAGAGCCAGGCTCTTAATGTGGAACATACTGGCGAATAAATTACCAACGGGGGAAAACCTAAAAAGGAGATCATTCGCTGGTCCTACCTGGTGTGTCCTTTGCAACAAGGCGGAGGAATCTACTTACCATCTATTTCTCTCTTGCGAAATCACCAGGGAAATCTGGCAGCAGGTCAAACTAATTCTTAACATCACAGCCGACTGGCACGCAGATGACATTTCTTCGGCCTGGGATCTCTGGTGGTCAGCTGTGTCCTCGGAGAAAGCAAGAAATCTGCCTTTGGTAGTGGCTATGTATATCTGGTACAAGCGCAATGATATAATCTTTGCGGCAGGCAGGGAGAACTGGCAGCACCTTCCGCCATCCATCTGTGCGGCCTACACTGAAATCCCTTTTGACATTAAAGCAAATACCCCCAGGCAGATCACCTCCGAATTCATAAACAGGAACATGCCGTGGGCATACTTTGATGGTGCCGCATCTGCACAAGGGTGCGGTGGGGGTATCCTTTTCCACATTACTGAAACTCATTACTTTCATCTGAGACTGGGTCTTGGCCTGGGGACCAACAATCATGCCGAACTCATCACATTGAGACATCTTCTCTATTTCGCTCTTTCTAAAAATTGCAGACAAATACAAATATTTGGTGATTCTAAGATTGTTATTGATTGGGCAAACAATAATTCCTATTGTCACACATACTCTTTGAGACATATCTTGGAAGAAATTGTTTTTTTCAAAACACATTTTGACCAGATCACTGTTTCACATATCTACAGGGAAAGAAATACAACTGCTGACCGGCTCTCGAAAGAAGCGGCGGCTCGGCCTCTAGGCGATTGGATGATCGAGGAACACAGTCCAGAAGGGATGCACGTCTTCTACCATCGACCATACATAGATGGACTGTTACAGGGGGGAATCCTCCCCAACTGAAATTTTGAAATTTTGAATTTTCTAGCCTATGCTCTGTATATATTTGGACTGACTCTTTTCAGACATATTATGTAATTTTTCGAACAGAGGCCATACCTCTTTTACTTTTTGCATACTTCAGAACAACATGTATATCTGAAAATTTTTTGTAAATGGATACAGGCCCATCGTATCCATAGTGACACATATGGGACAGATCTTATGGAACTACTGAACGGTGGTAATACCACATTTTTTAGCATATGCCTTCGGGCATCTACAGCATGTAATCTCTATTATACCTCTTAATAGAAATTATGAACTCTATTTTCCCCGGAAAAAAATAGTCACTCAAAATTCCAATAAACCACCTTAATAAAAAACTAAAAGCTTACCTTTAGAATCGAGAAATGGAAATTCGTGCAAGCAGGAAAGTTGAAGGTTGTTATGCCAGCGCTTGATCCAAGTGGATATTGGTGGCCACCTGCCAAATCCACTTGGACCCCCACCATTGTTTCTTTCACCTTTTCAGTTTCCTTAATTGCAGCCCAGTTTACTATTTTTAGCAGTTTTTGGGTCCTGAACTTTCGGAGCCATTTTGAGGCCCTAAACAACGTTTTTTGGGAAAAATGGGAGCAACATGGGTCGATGGGCCAATGTTTCTCTTCCCAAAGTTGTAGTTCTTGGATATATCTTTCTAACGAGATACTGTGCGTGTCAAATAGAGATCGTATGCCAAAGTTACAACCACAGGAAGTTGAGGTAGCAATTTACCCAAACGGGTCCCATAGTTTGGCGTTTCATCTTCAAAGGTTAGGTTTTTGGATGTTTAGGGTTTTCCATTATTTCTCAACAATAAATAGGCCTTCGAGCCTCATTGTAACACAATTCAGAGGCATTTAGCGCCACATCTCTTCTAAGAGATAAGCTACCATCACCCTAGCTGGTTTCTTTCCATTTATGTTTGTAAGCATATTTTAGTATTTTACAGTAATGAAATGAAGTATTATTTCCGCTGCATATATGTATTTATGGTTATCTCTGTAATTTGTTGCGTTCCTTATTAAATCCGGATCAATGCTACAAATAAGAACAAGGAAATTATTGTTATTTCCCATTGGAAATTACATCAGGGCTTGTAATTAACACTCTGATAACTACATTACCAACCAATGCTACATAAAGGCAGCGAAGCTGCAAATGATTTCTGTGAAATCTAAAGCAGACGAAAATGCAAATGCCTACTGTGAAATCCAAACCAAAATGAGAGAATGAAAAGTTTGAATAGCTTTGAAGTCCTAAGAAATTGTATAATTTGGAAACATAGGAGCTCATCGCTGGCAAAGGAAACATTGTTGATTTTTATGTTTTTGCAAAGGCCCAATGATAATGGAAACTTGTGTTGGGTGTCTATAAAATCTAGATTTTACAATAATTATATTTATAGACACTTATTTATTAAAAATCTACAGAATTATATTTACACATAAAATTATTGAATGCTTAAACAAATTTATAAATCTAATAATAATAAAACCAAATCCATTCAATAATAAAAATCACTAAGGGAAAAATCAGTGTAATATGGAGAGTTGTTGCTTTTGTTTTTTAAATAGGTTAGTTTCCATGGTTAGTAAAAGCCCAAAAATTAATGTCAACTCTTTTTGTTTTTTAAGAAAATAAAATATTGTTATGGAAAAATCCATAAATAAGGAACGATGACTAATTTATGTTGGCGATTAGAGGTTTTTTTTTTTATAATAAATTTTAGCTTTGAAAATTTGATTTTAAACCACATAAAATTAGTCATCCACCAATTAAAAATTAGAAATTCAAATTTGAATAATTCAGAAAGTGATTTTCAATTTCTAAAAAAATGAGTTTAATATTTAATTTTCCCAAAACTTTAATAAACTTTAGAAATAGTTTCTAAAAATTTACAAATTAATTAAAAGTCAAAGCATTTTGACTCAAAGTGATTACAATATACTCTGCCTTCAACAGTTATAAAAATAACTTAATGCCATGTTGTGTCGCTTAGATGGGTATTATACATCTCTTCCTTGATAAGTTATAGAATGTGCTTTGGTTTTCTTAATGCAATAAAATTCATTATGATCTTCATTATATCTTGAGATGTTCAACTTGCACGTAATAAAACAATAAATTTAAAATAGGTTTGCCTTTGTCCTTTGTAGATATTTGTCTCCATTAATCTTGGTCTTAATAGATTAATTGATCTGAATTTAAACAAGAACACAACACATTACATTTATAACCATAAATACAGAGATGCAGTAGAAATAATACTTCATTTCATTAATGTAAAATACTGAAATATGCTTACAAACAGAATGGAAATCAGATAGCTCGGGCGATGGTAGCTTATCTCTGAGAAGAGCTGTGGCGTCTACATGCCTCTGAACTGCCTTACAATGAGGCTTAAGGGCCTTTTTATTATTGAACAATAAAAGCAAACCCTAAACAACCAAAACCCTAACCCGAGGATATGTAACACCAAGAGTTTATGGGCCTCATTAGGGTTAGTTGGGCAGCCAACTTCATGGGGTCATGACTTGGTCCTATTATCTCCGTTTGACATGCATGATACCTCGTTGGAAAGATCTCTCCGAGGACTATGACGGAAAAAACAACTTTTAATAAGTTATTGGTGGTAGATTGCCAAAACAATGTCATTTAGGGCCTCAAAACAGCTCTGGAAGTTTAGGACCTAAAAAACTGCTAAAAATAGTAAACTACGCTACAATTAAGGAAATTGGAAAAAGGAAAGAGACAGTTGTGGGGGTCCAAGTGGGATAGGCGGGTGGCCACCAACATCCACTTGGATCATTAATTGTCTTATGGTGGCCTTGAGTGGTCACTCCCATTAGTTGCATGCTTTTTAGTTGCCTTTTAGTGACATTTCTTATGCTTGATAACATGTTATTTAATTTATGAAAATTTGTTATTGTCCATATTATTGTTAAATATTAATATTAAATATGTTGGTTTTGAGCATGGTTTAGCAAAAAGTTCCAAAAAGGTTTATAAATTATCTTTTATAATGTAATGATTCATTTCTTGATGAAATTGTTATGGATAATTTTTTTTAGTATATTAACTTGTATGTGATAAAGTTAAAAGTGATCTCTCTTTGAGATTGTCATTGGTCAATTTCCCTCAAGGCCATCAAGTTCACCATTCAATCATGGGTTAAGGAAATATAGGAGTCACAAAGTGGCATTGTCCAAGCACTTAAATCTTGAAACATGTTTTTTTTTATTCACATTATATTTCATTTGTGTGTAAATTATCCATGAAAATAGTCTCATGGAACATGAGGGGCCTCAATAGTAAAGGAAAACAAAGACTCCTAAAAGAAAAATGGTACACAAAGCACCCATCAATATTGTTGATACAAGAAACAAAAATATTAAGTGAGGTTCTACCTCATATAATTAGCAAATGGGGGAGGAATTTCCAAATAATAGTGATTGATTCTTAGAGATACTTGGTTGGAATGGCTATTATTTAGAATGATCAGGGCATCAAGGTTACCAATATGTTTACCTCTTTTCGCATTATGACAATACGATTTAAGTTAGTTGACATCGAGGGCTTCTACCACGTATCCAATGTCTATGACTCCAATATCGCAAATGGCAAACCTATCTTTCTCAATTCTATTGCCAGCACAAGTAATTTATACTCCCCATCTCCATGGATTATTGGGAGTGACTTCAATATTATCAAGTCTCTCAAGGAAAAGAAAGGACGAATCACAATGTTTACCAAGAGATTTTGTAAGCTATACCATCAAATACCTAAAGTAGTCTCCATTAAAGTGCTCAAGCAATGAGTCTCCAACTCACACATATGGATCAATGAGATGTAATACATGTGTGTGTGGTGACTAACTTAATACATTGTTCTAATAACTCCACAAACTTAAGTATTTCACTCCATCACATAAATTGATCGTAGTGTGACATAAGTAAACCAAGAGTAGACATGAAACCCTTAGGCAACAAGCATTCCCTAGATCCTCAATTAGGTGCTTAAATGATGAAGTGAAAATGCAAAGGGAAAAGAGGACTTCATGATTTAACCATCACAAACATGTGATCATGTGTGACTAGGAATGTATATATTCATATGTTTTCCAAAGAGGGAGTGAATACATGAGTTACCATTCATTGGGCCTTGTTTTTTTTTCTTTTTCTTTTTATTATATATAGGACTTAAGGAATGAGGTTTTAATAAGTTTGGCACAACTCGTAGATATAACATTTACATGAATTTTCACTTCAACCTTAGAGATTAGACTTGTATACATCATTCTAGTGTATCTTTAATGCTTTTAGCTTTCACTTTTTTCTTTTCTTTCATCACAAATGACAAAAGGGGAAATATTTTGCCACAAATCTATGAATACTTAATCATAAAGTTGTCATGTGATGAAAATGAATTAATGATGTTATTATCTATGAAAAGGATGGGTATTCTTGAGAAAAGCTTATGCTTGTGGATGTGTTCTCCCTAGTTGAGAGGAAGTGAGGGTGGAAACCATATTCTCCATGTGTCATGTACTATGGCCAGGACTAACAATCATAAGCCTAGTAAAGGCACCACTAGGGAGAATGGTGGATTGGATAAACATCTGGGACCGATATTCTTTGAGAATTTGTACTTTGACTAGGACTAACAGCCATAATTCAAGTACATTAATCCAAGGTAAGAATAGTCATGAGGATTGAAATTTCCGGGTGTCAAGTATTGAGACAATGGATTAGGAAATGGTCATGTGAGGACATACCTGGTGAACCTCCTGGTGGGTTAAGTGCCTAGAGAGGTAGTGGTGTCCAAATTTATGCCTCCCAACATTGTGCTCTGATCTAATGGAGGGATAGAACTTGTTAGTCAAGGCCTTGTTACTGATGATGTAAATCATTGTTGATGCTTATCGATCCAGATCATTTCTTATATGAATATTTCAACTTGAGAGTACTTTGTTGTGTCATTATGAATACCTCGTTAGTTTAGAGGAAGTGTTGAAAAATGTAACTAGTTTGCGAGAGATTTTTCGGCGAAAATCACATGAGAAACCATTTGTCGACGCGTTTCGAACCAACCAGTGTGGTTCATCGTTAGGACAAGTTATTATGGATCACAGAAGCCTCAGCTCTACAAATGTAACTAGTGTCAATATTGCTAATATTATTAATAAAATGTAATTTTTATCATTGATATTTATTATTATATTCATTATTATTATTTCATTTTGGTCAAAGCATGTTAGTCATGCTTATAGAGTCATAAAGAAAATATTTTGAGTTAAGAGAAATGTACTTGAGTCAAGTCCCATTTGGACTTTTGAAAGAAAAAGAAAAGGAATTTTTTATTTTGAGTCAAAGAATCAACACAAGACGAAGTCAACCTGAGAGGCAGCTATTCGACCCTATATATATATATATATAATCGTGACTGATTAGCATTCAAATTGCTTGAGAAAATACTTGCATCGACATAAGAAGAGGCATTATTGCATGCATATGAGTCAATCTGTGATGTAACAAAATGAAAATTGGTAATGAACAGTGAACCGATTAAATTAAATAGAATTGTTGCTTATTTGCTAGAATTTCTAGAAAATAGACTATCCTTCATGAAGGCAAATCTTATGATCTTGGAACTGATAGGATTTGTTAAGGAATGGTATGAAAATTGGTGAAATTAGATCAGAGGATCAATTTTATAGAAGTAAATGAGTATTGACAATCATCGACAAGTATTGCAAATTCCATGAAATTGCCAAAACTAGTATGTACATGCTCAGTTTCAATAACATAAATATTGAATCTAGACAGTCAAGTGGAATTGGAATTCTGAAACTAGCCATAAACTTCTGCACTTAATTCTGGTTTTGTGTGTATTAAATTCGTACAATTCATACAAAAGAATCAATGGCTTCAAATTCTAATCCATCGTTATTCTTTATTTACTTTTATTATTATTCTTATATTTATTTTAAATTATTTTGCTTTTGTTTTTTTCAAGGTGGGAAAACTATTATAACTTAGTTGTCAAACCAATAGTAAGGGCATTCATCTCGCTGCTATGGGCGAAGGGAGATTGGCTTATCATCCTTATTCAAGGAAAACTACCCCACCTAGAATAACCCCTTGGTGGTCCTTAAGGGGTCAATTTTTCACTCCTACCAGACGCCTCTGGAATAACCTCTTGGTGGTCTTTAAGGGATCAGGATTTCACTCCTACCAGATGCCTTTGGAATAACCTCTTAGTGGTCTTTAAGGGATCAGGATTTCACTTCTACCAAATGCCCATGGATCTTGGATCGTTCCTTAGTTTAAGAGAAACTCTTAACCAAACTACAAAAATAAAATATACTCCAGACCCAAATACCTAATTTTAAATTATTTTATTACTTTTATATATATAAATAATTTTATATACTTATTAGATAATATTAATTAAAAAAATATATAAATAAATTAAGATAAAAATTTGAGAATTAAAATAAATTTCTGTTACTTGATGTCATGCATCTTATCATTAATTATATATTACTTATATCGTGCATCTTGTTATTAGTTATATATACTTATGTCATGCATCTTATTATTAATTATGTAGGTTAATAAACAAATAAAAGATACTTATTTCTGTTTTCTAAAGACTAAATTAAATCCTAAAATATTTAAGAGAGAAATTTTAGTTCATTGAGAGCGAGCGGTATCCAGAGAGCTTTTCAAACTCATATTGCAGCCACGCACAGGTTATCAGGTTTTTGGCATCCAGTCAGGTAAAAGACATCTGGCTAGTAATCATTCAGATTGTTGAAGCTAGATAGACATTGGGCCACCTTGTGTCTCTTGGTTATTGGTGAAAGAATTCTGGAATACTAACATATATGTAGCAATCGGACTGGAGGGGACTTCAGCAAGTATTCACGGGTTTTTGCCACCTATTATAGATTATGACAGATATTCTCCTGGGAGACTTGCAGCTGGTAGGCTTAGCTAGACTGTTACAGGTGTCATCTTAAAATTTCTGTGCTGATAGGTCCATAAGTTCCTTGCCACCCTGCGTACTGGAAAGGGTTCATGCATGATACTCTCTTCCCTCAGCTGGACACGTCTGATGTTTATAGATTGCATGGTAGGTTGCCGGAAATAGGTAGGTGAGAGTTTACGTCGGTCTGTAGTGCCTATAATAGCTCTCAAAATGTCTTTTGCGTTTTTTCTTCCTCTCTATCCCCAGGCTCTTGGGTTTATGAGTCTCTGCAATCTTGTTAAGGAGGGTGGTAGAAACAGAGTCAATTTCCAGAACACTAAAATGTGCTCTTTTCTCTCAAAATCTGGGATTTTATGGGCTTTTGAATCTCTGTAGTTTTTCATTGCGAAAGGAGGATGTAAGCGAGTCCCATCTGGATAAAATTTAGGTCAGAGTGGCTCTCTCTGGATCATTGGTGGACGTTTTCTCTCCCGCTGCTCCGGCCATTGCATAAGGAGGTTAGTATCTCTGTTTCTTATCATGGTTTCTGTATTTTTCTGATGCGAGAATGATATTACTCTGTTGCTCAGTCTGGTATAGAAATAAGTTAAGTACTGACATATGATCAATGATGCTGAAGACAATCCTTAATAAGATAAAAAATTCCATAGTATTCTATAGCCCCTGTACTGATTTTCGCATCAGAATAGGGGATTGGTGGTGTGTATTTCAGCCCATTTGTTGCTGCATCATCTGTCAGGATTAACTTCCTGCTTTTAGTTTCAGAATCCTCTTTGTTTCAATTTGGTGGTTTTTGATGACTGACGGTATACCAGAATTCAGTCGAGAGCCTCCCTATCCTTCCGATGACCGGAAAATTCAAATTTTTCCTGACTATACACTCCCTCTCTCGTCCTCTCCTGACCCTGTCTTATCATCAGTAAGCTTTTATTAGTCTACCATCAGGTCCGCCTCCATTCTCCTCTTTCCAGAGTCTTCTTCCTGCTAATCTGATTTATTCTCTGCAGAGGATCTTAAATTCTCCTATCCAGCTATGTACTTTTGTCAGGATTGAGCTCACGGACAGATCTCTCCTTGATCTGTCTAATAAATTTCCATATCATCCAGGCATTTCTCTATCTGGGGCATTTAAAATGTAAGGTCTATGGGCGATAAAAGCTTGTACCTTTTCTGTGGCACTAGCTTTCATTTATCCCATCTTAGCCTGTCTATGTCCTATCGTTAATAAATGATGGAGGACGAGTCTGACTCATCAGCCATGAGAGCATTTGTTCAGGCCACTATTCAAGCAGAGGAAACGAGGGAAAAAGGAACAAACATGACAGGCTGGCAAGCAACGGTGGAGGACATGATAATTAATCCAGCCTGTAAAGTGCTAAACAAGGCAAAAGGCGATAAATCTAGTAAAGGTGCTTCCCCTTCTCTCTATTTTAACAAATCTAGGAATCCTGTTAAAACAATTCCTCCACCGGAAGCCGTTTCTTTGGATGGGGCCACCCTTACAGAAAGAATAGACAGCCTGAAGAACCTGGCACTGGTCGGGAAGTGGAACTTCCCAGAAATGGATGACTTGGTCATGAGGAAATGGTTATCGGAAAAATGGTCCCCTCTGTTAGGGTATACCCCCATCATCTCCCGGCTTATGAAAGATTGGTACTCTTTCCACTTTTTAAACACATCTGATCTTGAGATGATTCTAAATGTTCCCTGGGTCTCTGGCAGAAGTTTTTTGGCTCTTTCTCGATGGTATATAGGCTTTGATCCTCTAAAGAACACACCATCAAACAACTTAATTTGGGTGAAACTCCCGAATCTGCCGCTGGAGCTATGGTCAGAAGAGACTCTCTCTACAATTGGCAATGCGATTGGTAGGTTTGTTTACGTAGATCCCTGGTGTAGAGGAGAGAAGGACAAGCGAATTGCTTGGATCCTCATCGAGAGACCTTACAAAGGAGGATACCCTGATCACCTGGAGATTGCTTGGGGTAGCACAAAAATCCATCAACGATTAGACTTTTGGGGCATTCCCTTCAGGTGTTCCTGGTGTCATAGAACTGGGCACCTTATCAAAAACTGCTGTCATCGGGCACCTAGAAAAGTTAAAAAATCTTCTTTCAATTTGGCCAGGAGGTCTGAATCCGATCACTCTCTGGGATCTCTACAGGCTAGGGATTCCCCCATTCAGATGGATCAAAATCTTGGAACTCACATAAAAAAAAACGAGATTCATTTCCATGAATCTATCTCTCAGCTTGATCCAAGCAGCTCCCTTCATGATTCTCAGGGTCGATCGCATGCTGTTTCTTCGCCTCCTATTATCGCCCAAATTCCAGAACCACATGAGGATCTCCCGGTTCCCTCTCCCCCGCCCATGAATCAAAGCGACTTCGTTATTGGTTCTCTCCCAATTCAGATATCCTCATCCTCTCCTTCGCCTGTTAAATCTCGGTCTGACTTCTCCAAACTAAAAAATCCAGCTACGAATGAGCATTTTCATGAGATCTCCCCGGATAAATCGGTCGCTGTCTCTCCTACTAACATGCCTGATAGTGACATTGACCATCTTCTAAATCGAACATCTCTGGAATTTGAACCTCTGACGATCCATAAGCCGAGTTCTGCTGCATCGCCTAATATAAGTCCAAATTCAGCAAAAAATATAACGGTAAGGAAAAAAACTAAAGGAGGAAGTCGTCATTTCAGAGGCAGAACTATAGCTACTGATCATGGAATAAGGAATCTATCACTTGTGGAAGTTCCTGTCTTTCACTCTCCTGAATTTCAGCCGCTTAGAGCATGTACGGCTGGGGAATCATCAAAATGACTTTCCTAGTTTCTATGAACATTAGGGGTTTAGGCGCAGCTCCGAAATTTAATGCGCTTAAAGATGTCTTTTTCAGGGCACATCCAAAGATTATTTTTGTACAAGAAACCATGCATCCTAGTAATGTGTCAGTTGCCTATTTTAGGAGAATGTTCCCGCACTGGTATATCGTTGCCACGGGGGCAAATGGCCAGTCAGGGGGCCTTGTTGTGTTATGGGACCCAGGAATGATAAGAGCAAAAGCTTTCAGATGCAGCGCAGGAATTCTTATAACTGCTTATATTAGGGGTCAAGCTTCTGTTATTAATTTGATAAATATCTATGCTCCATATAAAAATAGACTTCCCTTCTGGGAAAGCCTCTTTCAGTCTCGCATTTTTGAGCTAGACTCTCTTCTGATGGTGGGTGATTTCAATCTCACTCTCAGTCCTAACGAAAGTTGGGGCAACTGCAGGGGAAAGGATCCACTGGCTGATAGGATGAGGAAAGAACTACTAAGTAGGGATCTAGTGGACATTGCCCCTGATAAATTGGGGCCAACATGGGACAATAGCAGGACAGGCCAGGCCTATATAGCAAAAAGAATAGACAGAGCCATTGTGCATGCCAACATAATCGCAAAAATGGGAATGCCGCTTTTATCCATTGGGAACGATTACTCTTCAGACCATAGACCCATCTTCCTAAAATGGAGGGAAATGCCGATCAGACTTGGCTATCCTTTCAAATTCAATCGGCTCCATCTAACTGACTCTTCATATAACGAATTAATCTCTAGCAAGTGGAAGAGCCTCATTGAATCTGAAATGGCGCCGTTTATGCCCTTTCGTGTTAAAATGGAAAGCTTGCGGGCTCTGACAAAGGAATGGCAGAATCTTAAAAGGAGAAAGGAGAAACAGGACTTGGAAAACATACGGAAAGAACTTGATCTCCTGCTACAGACAGCAGATCCAAATAACCTCTCTTTAGATCTAAAAAGCACGATAAGGAAACTGGAGAAGAGAAAACATACCATCCTGCTAAGAGAGGAGGCTACATGGCGCCTTAAAAGCAGAGCCATATGGCTCAAGGAGGGTGACAGGAATACAAGATTTTTTCACAATTTTGCTAATGCTAGGAGAGAAAGGAATTACATCTGGAGCATAAAAGATAGAGCTGGAAATGTTTACTTAACGCAGCAGGAGATCACGATGGAGGCTGTAAGTTTTTTCCAAAATCAATACAGAAGAAGGGAGGTTCATTTTCAAGATGCTATGTGGGGCATTGAGATGGTTCCTGAAATGTTCGATGAAGCTGCAAACGATGAGTTTATCAAGCCAATCACTGAAGAGGAACTTTTAAAAGCCATAAAGTCCTTCAAAAAGGATAAAAGCCCGGGGCCGGATGGCTGGCCTATTGAATTCTTCTCCCATTTCTTTGATCTTCTCAAAACGGACTTGCTGAGCATGGTCGATGCCTCCCGGATGTCTGGAAGCATTCATTCCGCCACCACTTCAACTTATATAGCTCTAATTCCAAAGAAAAAGGGGTCTGAAACTTTTCATGATTTCAGGCCTATATCGCTCTGCAATATCATGTTTAAAATATCATCAAAAATCATTGCGGAAAGAATGAAGCCAATTTTGAATTCCTTTATTTCGGCAGATCAACATGCTTTTTTAAAGGGTCGTTTTATTTTGGATGCGGTTGCTATGACTCAAGAGGCTCTGTTCTCAATGCTAAAAAGAAACAGGGATGCGGCCATTCTCAAAATCGACTTACAAAAAGCATACGACTGTGTGGACTGGGGTTTTTTAAGAATCCTTCTTGCTAAAATTGGTCTGAGGACTCAATGTGTTAACTGGGTTATGAGCTGCGTTGAGAATGTCAAATATTCGGTCTTAGTCAACGGAATTCCTTCGCCTTTCTTCCAGGCTGAGAGGGGTCTTCGTCAGGGATGCCCCCTCTCCCCTCTGCTCTTCATTCTCGTTATGAATTCCCTCAGTATGCAGATAAATAAAGCAGTTGTGGAGCAGCGATGCCAGCCGGTTAAGATCTGCAAAGAAGTCTCTCTGTCTCATAATCTTTTCGTGGATGATGTCCTAATCTTTGCTATGCTTACCAAGGCTTCATGGATCTGCATAAATGAAATTCTCATCAACTTTCAAAAAGCTACAGGGCTGTTTATCAATAAGGAAAAATCGTTCCTATTTCATAATGAATCAAACATGGAGATTATTAATTGGATAGCTGATTTGATGAATATCACCTCTATTCCCATAAAGCACGGGTTTAAATATCTGGGGTTTTTCTTAAAAGCAAAAGGGAACTCGCATGTGGACTGGCTATGGCTAATAGATCGTTTTTATAAAAGGATCTCATCATGGGAATTAAAACTCCTTTCCCTGGCTGGCAGATTCATCCTTGTTCAGGCGGTTCTTGTTCAGCTTTCAGTTTATTGGGGCCATATTTTTTATCTTCCTGCTAGCATTATTAACCACATGAACCGATTGATTGCAAATTTTCTGTGGGGTGGTCATTCTTTTCAGGACAAAATCCATCTTGTCAAGCTTTCCGCTATTTCCAAGCCAAAAAATGCTGGTGGATGGGGCCTCTTGAATCTGCGCACCTTCGGAAGTGCCCTTCTGTGCAAATCACTTCACCGTGGCATTTTTGGCATCGGCCCATGGAGTAAAATTATAAAGGCAAAATACCTTCGAGGTAAGAGTATTGTTTATTGGTACAGAAGAAGATCTATCGGTGTCGGGAGTGGATCGTCCATCTGGCGCAGTTTCAGGAAAATTCAACACCTCTTCATGAAGTATTTCTGCTGGAATATATGCACAGGGGCCAGTATTCTTATTGGTTATGATTCTATAACAGGTGCCCGGGAGATCTCTTTTCCTCAGCCGCTGCTCCTCACCCTTCATAGGCTGGGCTGCTTTACCTGGGATAAGCTGATAAAGGAGTGGTCGGGTCTTTCCCCGGTTTGGAAGGAGGGTGAAGATCTGCACCTCCCTCTATCCATGCTCTCCCAGTGGAATATGACAAAAACGAGTTTATGCAGCTCTGGAATCTTGCAATTGGGTTCAAAAGATTCCCTGGTTTGGGGCCCCAAAAATCCCAATCAGTCAATATATGTAAAATCTATATATGCTGATCTCATCTCCAACACGGAAGGTAGTCCTCAGCCGCAGTTTCCCACCTGTTTCTGGAAGACTGCGTGTCCTCTCAAAATGATTTTGTTCTCTTGGCTGCTATTCTGGAATAAAAATCTTTCATGGGAGGTTCTACAGAGGAAATCATGGCAGGGGCCGAGCAGATGCTCTATGTGCCTAAACGACGGGGAATCAAACTTGCACATGTTCTTTCAATGTGCCTCGACTCTCAAAATCTGGTACGTCTTGTCATTGCAGTTTGGTTTTCCTCTCACCATTTTCTCTTCTGTCCAGGAAGCTTTTTGCTGGTGGAGCAAGCATTCCTCTTCTCGGAGATCGTTGTTCATCATTTCTTGCTGGTTTCTGTGGACTTGGCGGAATGATCACATCTTCAATGGTTCGGGGATCCCTCTTCAGGCCATTATTCAGCGAATCCAATCCTGTCATGATTTTTTTTGCCAGGATGCCTGAACGCCAATCTATGCAAGGCGCAGCTATTTGCCTGAAGATCTTCTTAGCTTCGTTTTTATTCTTCTCTTCTCATTTTGCTGGTATCTCCTCTTCAATATTTGGTCCTCTGCTATTCGGCTGATCTGTCTGTTCCTTTCTATGGGTAATATATATTGTAATCAATATGTGGATATGTGGACTTTCTCCTTTTTGGTTCTGGGTCTGTTTTGGGACAATTTCGGGCCTTGTGGGCCATTTTGAGGTCATATATAGGTCTAGCTATTCCAGTTTCTGTTATGGTGGTCTTCGGACTATATGTATATGAGTTTCATTCCTAAATCTCAGGAGGTTTCTTTATCTGCTGTATCTGCAGCTATATGTATGAAGGTTTTTTTATATTTCCTTAATATAAATCTATGCCGGTTTTTTCTCTGAAAAACTTTCGACAATACGCATTTTTAATTTAAAGGGTATTGAATTGCATGAAATTAATAAATGATTGAAATAATACAGTCCCAATTAAATTTATTAAATGATTACCGATTACATCATCATCCTATAATATTATTTTAATAGTCAAATACAGATTAGATTTTATTTATAATTCATAAAATATAATATAGTTTTTATATTAAAAAATATTGTAAATATATAACATTTCAAGTAAACAGGTTTGGAATAAGTAAATGGGTTTGGAATATGTATTAGAATTGTTTGGAGTGAAAGGTGGTTTTTTTGCTTACTATCAAGGAGGTAATTCCAAGCAAGGTAATTTTTGCCTAATAACAGTAATGAATTAATTTTCTCGAATTAATCTGGTTTCCCAAATAATATCCATACCTTAAGTCTTCATTTTAAAAGTCTAATTTTTTATAATTGCAATGGATATCAAAGGTAGAATAATGAATTAGTTACGGAAGCTTCGCTTTAAAAGGAATTTTTAATTTTTATGATTAGAATGAACATTAAAGGCGAAATAATATAATTTGAACGTGGATTGAATCTTCGTTTTAAGAGTCTACTTTTTATAATTGCAATGGATATTCAAGGTGGAATAATAAATTGGGTATGCAAGCTCGGCCAGGGCTAACAGGCATACCGTTGCGCATTAAATGTTTGGCTACATGTACCCCCAATAACTGTTTAACATATTTTTTATTTATCTATCACCGCGTGCTTGTGTGTTAAACAGCGATCTTGTGTGTTAAACAGCGATCGGGGTGGCATGTAGCCAGGCATTTAATGCTCCATGGTATGCCCATTAGCTCTTGCCATGCAAGCTTAGCTTTAAAGGAATTTTTATTTTTTTTACGATTAGAATGAACATTAAATGCGAAATAATTTGTTTTATTAAAAAAGAAATGAGTATAATATAAAAAACAAAATTAAAAGTTCATCGGAATGAAATAAATTTTTTTATTTAATATATTTGAATATAAATTTTAAATGTGATTTAATATGATTTTTTATATATAATTTTTTTTTTTTTTTTTCACTTTTATACAATCACAATAATAGTATAAAGATTTACATATTGTAAAATAATTTTAATAACAACGAATAATGATATTTTATCATTCATATATATATATATATATATAAATAATAAATAATGGTATTTTATCTCATATATATATATATATATATATATTTTTGAAAGTTGAGTGCCAATTTTATTGTTTTATAAAAACAAATATATAGTTACATATTGAAGTGAAGTGAAGTTTAACAATCTAAAAAATATTGTGTGATTTTTTTTTGTAAGGGAGTTATATTATCCAGTAATTATAATAAGATGTTAAAGAGAAAAATAGAGGAGCTAGAGAACCAAATTTAAAATCTTAAGACCTAGAAAAGTCATGAATTAGATGGAAGGAGCAGTAGAAACTCTTATAGGGTTTTTCTTTGAGGTGTCAATAGCAACAAAGACTAGAACTCCACCATTTTTTTTGGCTAGCAAAGTGCATACGGTTACCATAAGACACAATTGTTTCTCTACATGGTTGAGCAATTGATGAAGATTTAAGTGTTTTGCTTCATTGGCTTGAAGGGCTTGAGCCATGAATGATTGCATGTGTTAGTAGAGCTTAAGGGTTCCTTGATACTTTGTATAAACCATATGTTGAACCATATATGCCATTTACTCATCACAAATATAACCTCTCTTTGCTTGGCCTCATCCTGAGATATAAGGTGTTGCTTGACATCAAGTGGGTGGGAGTAATGAAAATATCTAGCAATGAGTTACTAAAAATCAATAAGTATATTATTTTCTTTGCGAGAGCTATTTCCAAACCTTTGCACAAAGCAAAGAACTCGGCTTGGTTGTTGGTCATGACAACAAGTCCCTAAGTAAATTGCGACCCAATTTTTCCATCAAAGCTAAATAGTGCCCCTCCTACTCTTGCCTCACCCTATATTTTGTTAGTATTATACATAGCAATATTTATAGGTTTATTTAAGACTATATATTTATATTTGTATCTACATATATCTATATATACATATACATGTGTGTGTGAGAGAGATTTATTATGAATATTTAGATTATAGAATAAATATTTATTATGATAATAAGGTAAATATGTTTTTAGAATTATTTATTTATTTATTATATTTCCTTTCATTTTAGGGTTCTCTCAGCCAACCATTTTAGGTTTTTTATTTCTTTCTTTTTCCTTTTTAGTTTTTATTATTATTTATTCCTATATTTTGCCTTATCTTTCTTCATTAATTGTCATGATGGATCCTCTTAGGGATTCGAAACGTTGACATATTTCAAATATTACTATGGATAATCTGAAATTTCTATTTACAAATAGTTGTAGTGTAGTGGAGGAAGTATTTTTAGTAGTGGCTAGGAATAAATGCAAATCACTAGCAAGAAATAAATGATAAGAAGAAATTGTTGGCCAATCAATTATTGGTTGTTTCCAACATGCATAATTGGAAAACCATAAATGGTTTATGGTTTTTGTTATGCCTATTTATTAAAAATGCTAGGGGTACTAGAGTGTGAAATTTAACTTACTGATATGTTACCAAAGTTTCTCCAAAATCCTTATGTTATTGTTGAAATCTCTTGTCGAGAACATGGAGACTATGTAGTGCACTCTAAATATTTAGTTGTTGAATAATACATTGAATTTAGTTTAGAATGTGGGTTTTCTCTCTTGTAACAATTTTCTTAATAATCATGATTCTATGCTTTGTGTTATTTATTATTGTAACTATATTTATTTTATTTTTGCATATTTTCTATCATTAATTAATATAATAACCTTATTCTACACCCTTATTTTTTAAATAATTAATATACATTAAATTAACACTATTAATTGAATGAAAATTGCATATGAGCATATTTTTATGTATTTATGTTATTATACTAGCATAGCTCCATCTTAATTCTCGATCAACCAAGGGCGGAGAGAGATCAAATCTCTCAAGATGCAAACTTCTTTTTGAGTGGAAAACTTGAAGAAAGATTTTCACCTCAAGAGATTTGATTCTTCTCATAGCTTATTATATCCTTAGTTAAGATGGATCTATGTTGCTTCTTAATAATATTATTTATATTATATAAATCTTAGATCTCTATATATAAAACTATTCTCAATTTTAATTTTATTAAAACATTGATTTAATCTCTATGAAATATCCAGAGAATATTTTAATAGTAGTGAGGATAGAGGGATTAGGTATTATCAAAAGTAACTATAATTTTTTTTCTTTTAGATTTAATTAAAATAAAATATTTTGATTGTTAAATGAGTTATGATTTATGGATGTGTGGTACTAATAAGGCATGATATTGGCTCATAGTATTGTAACAAAACCTATTTACAAGTTAATAATATCTATAGTAAAGTGAAAGTGAATATGAATGGTTAAATTTTTTGTTATATTATAAGTTTATTGTAAGTATTAAGTTTTTATACATGCTTATTAATTAAATTTAAATAGGGTTACAAAATCATTATTTTAACTTATATAGTAAAATATATCTGAATTTATACCTACTATTTATATGTTATATATTTTAATATGATATGTATATTATGATTTTTTTATTTAAAAAATTGTTCCTAATTTTATTAATAAAAAAGAAAATTACAATATAACAAATTGAATTTTGTTATTTTTATTACCTTCAATTTTGTAACACCCCAAGATGCATAAAAATTATTGTGGTTACTAAGTGGATCTTTACCATTTGTTACTTTAGTTTTATTACCTGATGATGTTAATAATAAATGACTAAGGTTGGGAGGCCAAGAAACATATATTTGGTTACCTAAATTATTGGTAATTACTAGTCCAGATACTTTAACGAAAAGAATTTTTTTTTACATTAATTGAAAGAAACAGTTACAGAAGACAGTTACCCATCTGCCATGAAGGGAGATTTAGATGAGGAAAAGAATCCAAGAGACTATCCTAGAGCTGGGTGGAATAAACCAGTGGGATATTTCTCAAGAACAATCAGTAAAAAGTACAGGACTTGAGGTGGGACAAGAGTCCGAAGGCCCAAGTTACTTGATTGTGGCTGGAATTATTTAACTGTGAACAAAAGAAAGTGCTTGGGGGAGGGTCTGGACGTAATTGCTAGGCTCGCGTCTGGGAGGAGAGACTTTCCAAAAAGGATTGAATATTACAGGTTTCTAATATTGAATAGATAAGTATCATAGAGAGTTCCATTAAAGAATTAATATTGTACTGTGGAAAAACAATTTAAATGACAAAATAGAAATTTTCGTTATGAATTGATACTAGAAGAATTACTTAAGTACAATACAATTTAATGAGGGAATTTCTTGAAAGTGCATTCAAGTAGAGAATAGAAATTACCAATTCCGAAAATAAAACAGAAGATAGTATATGGTAGTAATGCATGAAAAATAGCAAGTATCACAAGTAAGTATAGAGAATAACTATATACAACAGCTAAACATGCATATGCTCCTAAAGAGTTAAGAGTATTTGTCTTATCATAAATAGTGGAGCAATCTGTTTGAAATACTATATAATTACTGTCAAATTCATCTATGTATTATGCTACAGAGTCAAACACAAACTGGCTAATACACTGTAACCTGTTATAGGAGTAATACTAGATTACTCATTGTAAAAGAAAATCATATTCAAAAGGAAATGTTTCTGGAGATGCCGAACGAGTATATGTGTCTCAATAGAAATAAACCGTGCGAAAAGTTATGGAAATACTGCATAGATGAAAATCGTAATAGATTGCAAGCCATTTCATAAATAATCCAGGTGATTCCTGGTAAAAATAAACTTTAAGCAAATCGCTCTAGAAAGGCCGAGCGACCTAAGACAAACTCACTAAATTCCTAATACTCTGAGTAAGAGAACAGAGACAATTTCATCACATCATTAAATCAGAGCAAAATAACTACAATAGTGTTTAAGTGTTGAAACATATAAGTTTATTTCATTATAGGAATAACTCAAAAATAAGTTCCACAAATCAAAACGGCTCAAATGTGTCGATATGACCAAAATCCATCAAAGTCCATCCAGTAGATAACCGAACAAGGTATAACAGAGAAAATACCCACAAAAACGCACACAGTCGATCAAGTCTTGATCGTTCACAAAAAATAAGTGTGTCGTGCACAGTATTTGGCCATTTCCCTTATACTATTAATTAACTGAAAGCAGAAACTTAAGCAAGTCTCGTATTAAAAGCTCGACTCAATACTTAGCCTCTTTCTCGAATAATTAAACATCTTATAGCTTAAATTCCATACACCAGAGGTAGAAGTTCCAACCTGGACACAAACATGGACGCCGTAAGCTCTTAAGTCCTTACGAGATGATGTCCTAGCCATACAACTATCTGAGAAAATGTGTAAGAGTACATGTCACAATACCCAAACAATGGAGTCAGTATGCATGTAATTCTACATCATACGCTAACAGAACAATCCCGAGAGGAGGGGTGTATTACCTGAGTTTGGAGAGTTCTAGTTTCGAGTAGCCAACCTGCAATACATAGAACTCTTTCATTAAAACAAAAGGGAAATGATTTGGAAAAAACTTTGCAAAGATTCAGATCTATAATGTTATGGGTTTACCTTCCGCAGATGGTCCTTGGAACATAGCATTCCTCGCAACAGCGGAAACCCTTCGAACCCTCCCTGTGCAATGGAGGCGGTCCTTTAAATTCGGTACCAGACGAAGACTCGCAACGAAAGCCAAAATACATACAATGCAAACAACTGAAATCATGAAGTAACAATCCATCGAGGTTACCTACCTCCACATGTCTAACCATCACAACCATTGCAAACCACGAAGGATCGGTAGATGGCTTGAAACCCTCACCAGACCAGACCATCGCAGAGCAACAAGGTACCTTAGGACGACAACAACAATGGCTACACCAACTATCGGGCGTGAAAAATCGGTTAGGGGGTTAAACCCTATACCCTCTTCGTCGTCAGATCGCTTGACAGATATCGACAGAGATAAAGCAAGACAATTGTTACAAGAGATTGGAACCAGTTGGCGGGTGCATGTAGCATCCTAGTTTACCCACATGCCGCGTGTCCCCGTGTATAAGGGCCATCTTGCCATGGTATGGGCAGGGCCACTGTAGGCCACGTGTGCATTAAACAACATTCTCCATATAAATCTTATTAACTGTGTAATGTGAAATCATACACGTATTACGTTTAAGTGTCGTTCGGTTCTACAAATTCAAATTAATAATATATTAATAAGTCCCACAAGTTGTGACAGGGACCAATATCCAAGGCCGATTACAGTTCTATGTAAAAGAAATATTTTTTTTTAATTATATATATTTCATATTTTTCAAGTTATAGGTGTTACAAATGGTATCAGAGCTCAGGTTCGTACACTGAGACTCTCTGGGAAATATATATATGTACTTGAAACAAATGTGTCTTTTTTTAAAGAAAAAATATTAACTAAACAAATGTATGTGTGAACACAGAGACCACATCAATAAAAGAAAAAGGGTCAGAATGCAAAGGAGCCCGAGACCACCCGACCCGCCCGAAACAACGTATGTGAATGCTAATCATGATATTTGGATACAACTGGGTGATGAATCCCGTCAAGTTAATGCAGTGTTACTCAAGACTATTTAGTAGTTGCGTGTTGAAATGACAAATTTAAGAACAGATAATGAACGACTACATTTTGAACAGGAGAATATTATCATAAGTTTGTCCAATCGAAAAAACCAACGACATCCAGACCCTAGTGCTGAAGACCGAGAGAATACCCCAATGGCTCAGCATGGAGAAGAAAATGTTGAGTTCGCTGAAAAACATGGGGAAGACGAAGAAGGATGCTCAGACAATGTCTTTGACCAGCGCAAAACAAAAAGATAGAAATCTGAATTGCAAGGAGAATTTAAAAAGATTAAACCATCATTCTTTGAAGGGGAATCTGAAGAGGCAACAGAAGCCTGGCTAATTGATATGGGCAAATATTTTCAAATTTATGAGTACACAAATAAACTGAAGGCACGATTGGCAGTTTATCAGTTAAGGGGTAAGGCTACCCTTTGGTGGGAAGAAATCAAAACAATAAGGAAAATTGATGAAGATCAGGTTACATGGAACGAATTCCAAAACATTTCAAATACAAGTATCTAACATAACGTGATGACAACGAAAAAGCAAAATAATTTCACGATTTAAGATTGGGAACCTTAACCATGGATGAATATGTGACACAATTCACTTCCTTGCTGCACTATGTGCCTTATATGAAAGAGGAAAAGGCCAAAATTCAGCGCTTCATTAGTAATCTACCCAACTTTATGAAGGAGAAACTGGAGTTTGACTACCCCAAGACAATGGATGATGCAGTGCGGAAAGCCCGCATCTGCTACCAGCAAATGAAACAAAAGAATGAAGGACCTAAAGGAGGGTCAAACAGGAAAGGTAGAAGCTTGATTCCAAACAGACACCCAAAATTTGCTAGTAGCAGAAATGTACAGCAAAAACCTTTCAGCAAATTTCCAGCAAGGAATCAACCCAAAGATGCATATTCTGAAAATAGAAAGTCAGGAGGAGTTACTAAATCTGTTAATGGCTAGCAATCAAAACTGTTGCTGTAATGCTGGGGATGTAGAGAACCCACTGTTACAAAAATTGTCTGCATAAGGTAAGGACGGAACAACTATCAAGTATGCAAGAAGCATCTACGGTTGGAGAAGTGGAAAGGGGCATGCCTAGAATTAATGTTGCTCTGAATGATCATCAAACAAAATATCAGCCCTCCATGATCGAATGTGAAGGTATGATTGCTAAGAAACCTATCTCTGTTTTATTTGATCTAGGTGCTAGCTTAAGCTATGTTAGTCCTAAGGTGGTAGAAAAGTGTCAACTGCAGAGCAGTAAGTTTCCAAAACCATGGCTAGTTCAATCAACCACTAGGACAAAAAGAAGGGTAATTGCAAAAACGGAACATTGTCCCATAACAATTTCAAGGCAACCTATATATGTTGACCTTAATATACATCGGTTCTTATGACATTCTAATCGGGGTGGATTGGCTAGAAAAATATTGGTCCCTAATGGATTTCAAACAGAAAACTGCCAGTTTTATAGCTAAATCAGGCCAAAGGAAGCAACTCCAAAAAATTAAAACCAATACCAAGTTACGTCCCATCACTTCTAGTCAGCTAGGAAAATGTATTAGAAAGGGTTGTCAAATATATGTTGTTCAGGTGGGATTTACAAACATCAAAAATAAAATGACCTCTTTGGAAAACATTCATGTCATTCAGGAATTTTTTGATGTATTCCCTGAATCCATTCAGTTTAGCACCAAAGCGTGCTATTGATTTCACCATCGAACTGATTCCAGGTGCAACCCCTATATCCAAGGCTCCTTATCGCATGATCGTATATGAGTTAACAGAACCCAAAATGTAGCTTCAGGAGATTCTAGACAAAAATTATATCCGCCTCAATGTGTCCCCTTAGGGAGCTCCCGTACTATTTGTACAGAAAAAGGATGGGACCCTGATATTATGCATCGATTATCATCAATTAAACAAACTAACCATCAAGAATAAATATCCTTTACCACGTATCGATGATCTATTTGATCAGGTGCAAGGAGCTAAAGTATTCTCGAAAATCGACTTAAGATTTGGCTACCATCAAATAAGGATAAGGAGGACATTTACAAGACTGCATTCTGAACTCGTCATGGTCCTTATGAGTTCATGGTGTTGCCATTTGGCCTCACAAATGCCCCAGCCACCTTTATGAGTTTGATGCACGGTATTTTCCAACCCTACCTTGATAAATTTGTATTGATTTTCATTGATGACATTTTAATATACTCTAAGAATCAGAAGGAGCATAAAGAACATCTGAGAATAGTATTGCAAACATTGCGGGAAAATCAGTTATATCCTAAATTTAGCAAGTGTGACTTTTTCAAAGATCAGATTCAATACTTGGGTCACGTTATATCAGCGGATGGAATAACAGTGGACACGAAGAAGATTAAAACCATTATGGAATGGATAGCTCCAAAGAATGTCGTTGATATCAGATCATTCCTGGGTTTGGCCGGGTACTACCGCCTGTTCATCGAGGTATTTTCAAAAATCGCCTTTCCAGAAAAAGGGATCTGCTTTCCAATGGACAATCGAGTGTCAGCAAAGTTTTGAAAGACTAAAACACTTTCTTACCACTGCACCTGTGTTAAAGGTAGCAGATTCGAAAAAGACTTTCATTGTTTGCATGGATGCAAGTACAAAAGGTGTTGGCAGAGTGCTAACACAATAAGGAAAGGTTATTGCCTATGAATCACGAAAGTTGAAGGAGTATGAACAACGATATTCTGCTTATGACCTTGAATTGATAGCGGTAGTGCATGCACTTAAAATGTGGCGACACTACTTGTTGGGGAAGAAATTTCTACTGTTAACGGATCATAGCAGCCTTACAAATTTTCAACCAGTCTAGCTTAAATACTCGACAAGCCAGATGAACAACATTTTTAAGTGAATTCGATTTTGAAATGAAACATCTGAAATGGAAGGAAAATCGAGTGGCCGACACATTGAGTAGAAAAGTACATTGTATTTATGAGGTCCAAATCAGTCAAGTACACTCAAATATTCCTGAAATCATAAAGGAAGCATCTATCAAAGATCCAAAATACACTTTTCTTTGGCAGCAAACAAAGGAAGCTCTGCTAAAAAAGGAAAAATTAGATTTCGAAATAAATTCTGACAACCTCCTTACTTTTAAGGACATAATTTATATTCCTAACCAAAATGCAATTAAACAATTGATATTGGATGAGTTTCATAGGAAACCATGTGTTGGCCACCCAGGTTACCAGAAACTGTGTTCAACCATCAAAAAAGGGTATTTTGGCCCGGGTTAAGGAAGGATGTTACTGAGTACTTGTCCAAATCTTTGGAGTGCCAGCTAGTGAAGGCAAAACATCAGTATCCCGTGGGTTCGTTGCAACCACTGCCCATCTCGGAATGGAAATGGGAGACTTCATCACTGGCTTACCTTGAACCAAGAAGCAATATGACTCAATTATGGTGGTAGTAGACAAATTGAGTAAAAATACTCACTTCATACCTATGAAATCCACTTATAAAACTGTGGAAATCGCAGACATATTTATGAAGGAAATTTTTCGTTTGCACAGAATACCCAAGGTGGTGATTTCCGATAGGGATGTAAAATTTACATCCACATTCTGGAAAACTCTCTTTTCAGGATTGGGTACTCAGATCCAATTTAGTACTGCCTACCATCCTCAAACAGACGGACAGACCGAATGGGTAAATCAAGTGCTAGAGGACATGCTACGCATGTTTGTGATGCAACAACCACATAAGTGGGAAGACTATCTCCACCTAGTGGAATTTGCGTATAATAATGGACATCATGAATCACTGGGCATGAGCCCCTTTGAGGTGTTGTATGGAAGAAAGTGCAAGGTGCCCATAGATTGGAATAATCCAGTTAATAAGCTAGCATTGGGTCCTGACATGCTAGCAGAAATGGAGGAGATTGTTAAGAAGGTTCGACAAAATCTAAGGGCTACCCAAGATAGATAGAAAGTGTATGCAGACAAAAAGAGGACATACAGAGAATTTCAACCGGGAGATCACGTATATTTAAGAGTAAAGCCCCAGAAAAGTTCCTTACAATGGCGGGGTTGTGCTAAGTTAGCACCCCGATACTGTGGACCTTTTCAAGTCTTGGAACGGATTGGGCCGATGGCCTATAAGCTTGCATTACCAAGCCACATTCGGGTCCACAATGTGTTCCACGTGTCTTTGCTAAAAAAATATGTGTATAATCCTCAACATATCATTAACTGGGAAAATATTCAGGTAATCGGTTAAGTGGAATATATGACTTTTGGATAGACTGTCTTGGAAAAGGTTGTGACTATGAATTGTTTTTGTGCAGGTCGAACCGGAAGGAGAGTTTCTGGCATAACCTCTTCGTATTCTCGATCAGAGAGAAACCACCTTGCGGAAGCGAGCCATCACCCAGGTTAAAGTACAGTGGAAGCACTTTGGCCCGGATGAGGCCACCTTGGAAGAAGAGGAATTTATGCGGAAAGCTTATGTGATGTTATTTTCTAAAAGCAAAGAGAACACGAGGGACGATGTTCCTCATATGGGGGGGGGAGATGTAACACCCCAAGATGCACACAAATTTATGTGGTTACTAAGTGGATCTTTAACATTTGTTACTTTAGTTTTATTACCTAATGATGTTAATAATAAATGATTAAGGCTGGGAGGCCAAGAAACATATATTTGGTTACCTAAATTATTGGTAATTAGTAGTCCATATACTTTAACAAAAAGAGAAACTGTTTATTAATTAAAAGAAACAGTTACAGAAGATAGTTACCC
Organism: Pinus tabuliformis; assembly: GCA_031772625.1. NCBI lineage: Eukaryota > Viridiplantae > Streptophyta > Pinopsida > Pinales > Pinaceae > Pinus > Pinus tabuliformis. The sequence continues at coordinate 1,033,057,698 of CM062805.1, forward strand.
ATCTGCCCTGAACAGAGATTTAGATGAGGAAAAGAATCCAGGAGACTATCCTAGCGCTGGGCGGAATAAACCAGTGGGATATTTCTCAAGAACAGTCAGTAAAAAGTACAGGACAGGAGTCTGGAGGCCCAAGGTACTTGTCTATGGGTGGAATTATTTAACTGTGAACAAAAGAAAGTGCTCGGGGGAGGGTCTGGACGTAATTACCAGGCTCGCGGCTGGGAGGAGAGACTTTCCAAAAGCTATGGAACTACTACACAGATGAAAAGTGTAATAGATTGCGGGCCATTTTAGAAATAATCTAGGTGATTCCTGGTAAAAATAAGCTTTAAGAAAATCACTCTAGAAAGGACGAGCAACCGAAGACAAACTCACTAAATTCCTAATACTCTGATTAAGAGAACAGAGACAATATCGGCACATCATTAAATCAGAGGAAAAATAACTACAATAACATTTAAGTGTTGAAACATATAAGTTTAATTCATTATAATAATAACTTAAAAGGAAGTGCCACAAATCAAAACGGCTCAAATGTGTCGATATGACCAAAATCCCTCAAATTCCATCCAGTAGATAACCTAACAAGGTACAATAGAGAAAATACCCACAAAAACTCACACAGTCGATCAAGTCCTGATCGTTAACAAAAAATAAATGTGTCGTGCACAGTATTTAGCCATTTCCCTTATACTGCTAATTAACTGAAAGAATAAACTTAAGCAAGTCTCAGCTTAAAAGCTCGACTCAATACTTAGCCTCTTTCACAAATAATTAAACATCTTATAGCTTAAAGTCCATACACCAGAGGTAGAAGTTCCAACCTAGACACAAACATGGACGCCGTAAGCTCTTAAGTCCTTACGGGGTGTTGTCCTAGCCATACGACTATCTGAGCAAATGTGTAAGAGTACCTGTCACAATACCCAAAAAATGGAATCAGTATGCATGTAATTCTACATCATATGCTAACAAAACAATACTGAGAGGAGGGGCGTATTACCTGAATTTGGAGAGTTCCAGTTTCAAGTAGCCAACCTGCAATACAAAGAACTCTTGCATTAAAACAAAAGGGAAATGATTTGAAAAAAGCTTTGCAAAGATTCAGATCTATAATGTTATGGGTTTACATTCTGCAGATGGTCCTTGGAACAGAGCATTCCTTGCAACAGCGAAAACCCATCGAACCCTCCATGTGCAATGGAGGTGGTCCTTTAAATTCGGTACCAGATGAAGACTCGCAACGAAATTCAAAATACATACGATGCAGACAATTGAAATCATGATGTAACAGTCCATCGGGGTTACCTGCCTCCGCAGGTCTAACCATCACAAGCATTGCAAACCACCGAAGGATCGATAGACGGCCTAAAACCTTCACCAGACCAGATCATCATAGAGCATCAAGGTATCTTAGGACGACAACAAAAATGACTCCACCAGTTTTCGGGCATGAAAAATCGGTTAGGGGGTTAAACCCTAAACCCTCTTCGCTGTCGGATCTCTTGATAGATATCGACAAACATAAAGCAAGATAGTTGTTGCAAGAGATTGGAACTAGTTGGCGGGCGCATGTAGCATCCTAGTTTACCCATATGCCACGTGTCCCCGGGTACAAGGGCCAGCTTGCGAAGGTCTAGGTAGGGCCACCGTAGGCCATGTGCGCATTAAACAACATTCTCCATATAAATCTTGTTAACTGTGTAATGTGAAATCATACACGTATTATGCTTAAGTGCCGTGCGGTTCTACGAATTCAAATTAATAATATATTAATAACTCCCGCAAGTTGTGACAGGGACCAATATCCAAGGCCAATTACGGTTCTATGTAAAAGAAATAATATTTTTGTTTTTAATTATGTATATTTCATAGTTTTGGAGTATAGGTGTTACAAACTTTTTATCATTAATTGAGTCAACATTTAAATATTTACACTCATTTCTCGAGCACTCTATATTACTTTTAACCTTTTATTATCTTTTAATTGAGTAAGCATATAAATGTTTAAAAGCATTTACAACACAACAACATTGCCTCATATTATGCTATAAAATACTTCTTAGTGTAATAAAAATTAAATTTATACATTTTATTAAATTTATAAAAATAATCTTTAAAGAAAGTGAAAAAAGCGAAAATAAAAACTTGTAAAAATTACCAATAAAATGATTATTTAATAAAAGTTTGTGTGTTTATTTATTTACCCTACTTTGACCTACCTGATCCAAAAGTCCTTTGGATTAAATAGGAAATGTAATTAGAATATGACAAGCGAAAATAATAGTCAAAATATAATATTACCTTTTAGTTTGTACACACAAAATATAATATTGTGTATTGGTTTAGTAGCTAAGAAGAGGTAGTTAGGTTTAAAAGTGGAGGCATGTTTTGTTGTATTAGCAAGCATGGTAATATGAAACGAGGTATATATTATTTCTTTGTTTGTGGGGAAAAAAATTTATTGACATTGTGGGAGTTTAAGAATATACATCACTTTATAGTAGTTGATAGGCGCAAAAAGACAAAAATACCTATTCATAATAGTTGTCCATTATTGCTCGAACTTTGTTTAGTTGTCCACCCTCATAGCAGAGTATATTATTTTATGTTCATCATTTCTCTATAGTCTCACCCATTATATTATATTATGTACATTATTTTCCCGTTATTTCTCCTAAACCAAAGCTCATAAATGAAAAAAAAATATGGTATTGGGTGGATAATAACATGCCCTCTAAAATAATTTAGATATTTTGTTCAAATGGGATAAAAATATAAGAATGAAAATATGCATAGTATATTGTGTTTTTTATTATTAATTTATATAAAAGATATTGTATTATTATAAATTAAAAATATTTTTTATTTTTTAATTAAATTTTGAAATTACTAATAAAGATAAAGTAATAATAAAAATAATTTTTATAAAAATATATTCATCACATTTAATATATCAATATATTATTTCATTACATTGATATTAAAATGTTAATGATTAGAAGCTTCCATAGTCATTCATATTGTCAGAGATTTCTGAAAAAAATTATATAATAATTTAGTCAGTTGAAATTTTTTTATGGGTACTTCATCCAATTTTTCGGATCGTTGCTACATCCATCATCACATACTCTTTGGTCCCTGATGATAGAAAAAGCAACTATTAAAAACATTGGAAAGGCTAAATTATTACATAATTCTTCTCCAAAATCCTGCCACCTACAATCCCCAATATTATGGGTAATTTTTTTGCAGGGGATTCTGTACAGTGGATCATGAGTATATATAGTAATGTTATTTACAAAAGATGGAGGAACCAAAATGTATAATCACAAATCCTAAATATAAATTCAGCAGATAGAGATTTTTTTTGTACATTACTTGACGTGGTTGCTGAAGTTCCAGTACCCTGAGTAGTCTGCGCAGGTTCTATGGAAGGGTTTCGCCCAGAGGATGGAGGCGGACTAGTACCATAAATAGGGTATATTTCGTATTGGACCCTGCAGCTTCCCAACAGTGCTTGCGCTCCTCGCTTCAGAGAACAGCATTTGTACAGGGCTTCTGCGGCTAATTGCAGACATGACCTGCAGTCGTTGATGGATAGATCTCTCCAACACTGAACCAGACCGTAAACGGTGCCACTAACAGAATCTGTAGCCGACCCTTCAGCGAATCCTTTGCTTCCAGGATCATTATATGCTTTATCGGACAGGTTGGAAATGAGATTTGAAGTGGTGGTCCTAAACTTATATAGATTACCTGTATCAATATCCTTTGAGTTCTCCAGATAATTCCCATTGGTGTCTACCTTTGAAAAGAAGCTATACTTCTCGTATCGCACGAAGCAGTTATCCAGCCATACTCGACCGCCTACGCCGTTTCCGCAAAGCTGTAAAACGGTATCGTTTGCTTGCTGTGAACAGATTGAACAGTCGTTCTGAGATATGTTGCCTGTGCACTGGAGGAGGCCATAGATTTTGTTGGGAGTTTGACCATAGGAACAAGTGTTGCACCCTGTTTGAGTTGTGTTCTTAACTAAATCGTCCATCACCCTCTTCAAATTGCTCGAGAAAATACTTCCATCAACAAAAGTAGAGGCATTATTGCATGCATATGAGTCCAACTGTGATGTAAACTGGTAATGAATACTAAAGCGATGAAATTAAATATAATAGTTGCTTGTTTGCCAGGATTTGCAGAATAATAGCTATCCTTAACGCAGGCGAATCTCATGATCTTGGAACTGGTAGGCTTTGTTAAGGAATGGGATGAAAATTGGTGGAAATAGATTAGAGGATCAATGGTATGGATGGAAATGAGTATCGACAATCATTGACAAGTATTGACAAGTATTGCAAATTCATGGAATTTGCGAAAACTGGTATGTACAGGCTTAGTTTCAATAATAGAAATATTGAATCTAGAGAATCAACTGGAGTTGGAATTCTGAAACTAGCCATAAACTTCTGCACATAATTCCGGTTTTGTATGTATTAGATTCGTACGATTCATACAAAAGAATCAATCGCTTCAAATTCCAATAGATTGGTTACGACGAGATGCGCCCAAGTTGGGCAAACAACACGATCGTGCGACGAGGTGAACGAAGGGTTGGTGAGTCGTGCGGCGACCATGCGGAGGCGCCGACGAGTTGTGCAACCGAGTTTGCCGAAGTTGAAAATTGGCTAAGTGTAAATTTGGGGTTTCCCAAGATTTAACTTGTACTTTGTAAAAGTGAAGATTGTATAATATATTGATTAAGGCAGACTCATATTGCAGGGAGTTGCCCCTCCCTTTATACTGTTGTGCATTTCTATTGTATAATGTTGTTTATGTGAATGTTATGGGCTTTCACTTGTATAAAGGAACACATTAATAATACTTGGTTGCGAAACAAAAACTAAGTAGGATAAGTGCAATGTTAGCCGTAGTCTACAATCGTAAGTATTGGTGAAAAGAAAATGATTGGTAGTGCTGCACCTCGCTATAAGTGGTTGAAAGACTACCACAGGTGTAGGGACGTGACAAGTGGTATCAGAGCTAGTGCCGAGGAGCTGGTGCTGGTGTTGAAGCGTTGAAGCTGATACACACATGCACCTCGTGACAGGTGGTATCAGAGTTGGTGAACCGAATCAAGGAGTTGATTCTACGAAGACCGAAGACTTGGCAGGGAGCTCAAGTTTTGCAGGTAACAGGTGGAATATCAGGGTGATTGAGGTGAATGGTGAAACAGGTTAGTAGAGGAGAAGCTCTGTGCTTGGGCCAAGCTGAACGACAAGGCATGGCAGGTTTGGAAGAATGCGAAGGGAAGCTCTTGCTTACCTTATACAGGTTGAAGTGGATGAAAGAAGAGAATCTCCGGATTCGAGATAAGCTTGAAGTCTTGGAAAAGAATGTTGAAGACGAAATTATTCAACTTGGTTGGACAATGGAGCAAGATGAATTTGCAGATTGTGCTGACAAGGAAGAGGAAGCTGTGATGACCAAGGATGTTGCAGATGTGACAATGATGGAGGATGAACTTGAGATTGATCAAGTTGGACCAGGATCGTGCAGTTTGCAGACATGGATGGATGAGGATACTCACATGGAGGAGCCTCATGATGATGATGTAAGTACTATTGATACTTGTGTTTCACTTGAGCATTTGGTAGATGGACCGTATGTAGGGAAGGGAAAAATCAGTTTGCTGATGCTAGGGAGGATCTTACCATGGATGTCTATGATGAGACCTTGTATGGAGAAGCAAGGATTGTTGACTGTTGTGGGATTTGTTGGGGTTGTTTGTGACCTTATGGTAGAAGGTACAAAGGCCTGTGACAAGGGAGGAACATGATGATCATTGCAGAGGATTGGGTCATGCTTTAGCCACATGGAGAATTGGCTAAGTGCCCGGCATGACTCATGAATAGATTGGAGGGCACACACTTGAGGTATGATGATACTGGGGTGGACTTCTCATGGCCGAGACCAAGAGAGGAAGTCTTAGTGGAACCTTTAGTGGGGGAGCTATGAAGGAAGGGACTCGTGATAATGATAATATGGTTGGGTGACTGAGTTCACTAGACCGAAGATTGCAGACTTGGATGAGGATGACCGATTGTTGTGATGGGTCTACTTGATTGGACTACATGGGCAACTTAGTCATGGACTCCAGGTTGGAGACATGGAGGATGGTAGTCTTATGCAAGGACATTATGCGGGAGCACTTGTAGAGGTGTCACTTATGGGCATCCAATGAGGAGTGCCAAGGCAGGGATGTTGTGCAGGTAGATTTGTTGATGTGACATGGAAACTTATTATTTATGAATTGATGGAGAGGTTGTGCACTTATGTACAACAAGGCCATGGACTTGGATGGAGTTGTGAGCAGACTATGGAGCATTCCTACTACATGGAGAGCTGAGGCATGCTTGCTAAGATGTTGGTTGGAGATGACTCATGGGGCTCATGATGACATGAGGTTGTGACTTTTAGGGACTTCATATATGGTGGACTTAGAGGATCTGATGCATTTGAGGAGTTGAGGTCAGAGACTTTGATGCAGAATGGGATGCATACTTCTGAGTACATGTATGGGTATGGCTTGGAAGAATGACTTGATGTGGAGGATTGATATGAGACACTTTGGAGTGATAGAGTTACGACGATGATGATGCCTTGGTGACAACATTTGGGCATGGGTTAAGTCGAGACTTGACCACTTTTCACACATGGGAGCTGATTGATCTATGATCATGGGCAGCACATGGATAGATGAGACAGGTGTATACTTGTTTCTAGGTCAAACTTGTGGGATGGCACATTGCAGATATGATGGAGGTTGCTTCATGGACCTGGATGTGGCACATCGAGAGTCAGGTTCGATGAGATGATCTCTTCACTTTGAGGAGATGGATGATGTTGGGGTAGATGTGGCTGGCTTCATGCAGCACATTAGTGCCAAGCATCATGGATAGCATGTTGCAGATGAGATGAGGACTACTTCATGGACCTGAGCATGGCTTACATTTATATGGAGATGGATTCTTGATCAAGTCAAGGATGTGACGGGATGTTCAGAGAAACGACTGATGATGGCATGAGGATGTGCATTCTCATAGTTTGGGCGTGACAGTTGGATTAGCTACCCAAATAGTTCAGACATGGGGGTCGACAGTGTGCAGAGATGTGTTAGCATTTGTTGGAGTATCATGGCAGCAGTTCACATGAGGATGACACATGATGAGGTCGACACTAGATGTTGCAGGAAGCATGTAGCTTGAGATGGAGGGACCAGCCTTCCACGATGGGGAGAGCAGCATGTGGAGATTGCGACGAGATGGTCGATGGTCATGGATTGAGGTGATTTCCGATATATGACATATCAATGGGGTGTATACCTTGGTATGGTGATCTTGGTGACAGATGGTTGCCGGGACGAGACATGATGGAGACGGTGGTTATACATATGTTACAGAGATGGTTGCAGTATGTGGAGAAGTTGACATCATGGATGAGACGGATATTGATGATCTTGGTGGATGGCTACCAGGATGGTATGTTGTCGAGGACGAAAACGACTTCAGGTGGAGGAGGATGTAAGGACCTGCAGTCCTTGACACGCCCACCGGGTGAAGTGCGACACGACCGAACGGAGGACGAGACACGACCGAACGGAGGACGAGCGGTTGGAGGCACGAACAAACAGCATGAAATGACGAAGTGCGAGCTCGAACCATCAACGTGACGGAGTTATGTTATAATGAAGTGCGTAGGAGGAGGTCGAGCTAGTTTATAGATGCGTGGGGAGCATGACCGCTCAACCCACCGGCCGACCTACAAAGTAGCAAGGCCGACACATGTTTGAAGGCTTTTGCGATGAAGTTGAGGGCGTGGGCAGGTTGGCTGGGCAGCCAAGACCTCGCCCTACCACTCGTATAAACTAACAAGGCGCAGAGCTCATTTGGACATCGCTCAACACACAACGACTTCGCTCATGTGAAGAGGTGCGCAGATTTAAGGGGTGGACGCACAAGAGGAAAGGCGCAGTTTTGGTGATGCGCCCATTCTTGGGCAAGGCCACACGGAGGTAAACGCACATCTTGGTTTTGGGTGAAGGGCGTGGGTAGAGGTCGCCCACCGGTTGGAGAAGGGCGTGCACGGGTGTGGTGCCCAGGTTGTGCGAAGGAGCGCCCGACGATGAAACGAAGGCATGGGCGCCCGGTTTGTGCGACAACTTGGCACGGGTTCTTGGGTGACTCGAGTGAGCGCCCGCCTGTCGTGCAAGTGTGCACGGAGTGACTTTTGGTGAAGTGTTGAGATTGTGAACGGAGGTGTGACTCGTGCGGAGGCGCTTGTGTGTGGTGACTTGGTTACGACGAGACGCGCCCAAGTTGGGAAAACAACACGATCGTGTGACGAGGTGAACGAAGGGTTGGTGAGTCGTGCGGCGACGTGCGGAGGCACTGATGAGCTAGGCAACCGAGTTTGCCGAAGTTGAAAATTGGCTAAGTGTAAATTTGGGGTTTCCCAAGATTTAACTTGTACTTTGTAAAAGTGAAGATTGTATAATATATTGATTCAGGCAGACTCATATTGCAGGGAGTTGTCCCTCCCTTTATACTGTTGTGCATTTCTATTGTATAATGTTGTTTATGTGAATGTTATGGGCTTTCACTTGTATAAAGGAACACATTAATAATACTTGGTTGCGAAACACAAACTAAGTAGGATAAGTGGAATGTTAGGCATAGTCTACAATCATAAGTATTGGTGAAAAGAAAACGATTGGTAGTGCCGCACCTCGCTATAAGCGGTTGAAAGACTACCGCAGGTGTAGGGGCGTGACACAACCCGTTCACTACTCCTAAGGTATGTCTCTGGGTTTTGGGCAATTAACATGTTTCTTTAAGTTCAAGAAAGACTAACTCTTAGCCAAACAAAAGCAATTTTAACCTATACTCCAAACCTAGTTTTAAATTATTTAATACTAATTTTTATATTTATTTTTTCATAATGTTTATTTTTTTATTATTTAAAATTTTATATACTTATTAAGAAGAAATTTTTTTATTTTTTTTTTTCCGAAGAAATAGAGTTCGTAATTTCTATTAAGAAGATAACAGAGATTACATGTTGTAGATGCCGAAGCATATGCTGTAATGTAGTGTAAACCACTAACAATAACCAATACTTCTGGGAAGTATGCAGATACAGCCCTCAGCAGGGCCTCCAGAAGATAAAGCCCACAGACAGGGCAGCCAGATACAGGGTATGTAAACCCCAACAGGAGTATACGCCTACCCTTTACAAGAAAATAAAACAGTAAATAAACAATAGCTTCGGTGTAGTACAGAAAAATTACAAAATGGCTGCCAAAATAACAGAGGGGAGAGGCACGAATTGGTAGAGGTAGACACCTCCCCCAGCCCCTCAACTCTCCACCCAATCACCTCAGAAACCAGAGGAAGAAATCCTCCCATATGTCCAGAGAAGCCAGAAAAAGAAATAACCCGCAACAGCCATAGAAAGCGGCACGAATCGGTGCAGAGAAAGACTCCACACCTCAGATCCCTCAACACTGTCCATGGCTGCAAAGGTTACAAGCGAAAATGACCAAAAAAGAAACCAGCCTCAGCAAGGGTGCCCAAACAGGTCCCGACAAAAGCTGAGGCGGGTCGGTTCGGGGGCAGAGGCGGCTAGGGCAGCCACCTCGCCCCCATGAAGAACGTCAGAAAGCCGAAACCCCTTGACTCCACGTGCGGCGCAGCACAATGAACAAAGGCCCAAAACCCTTGCTTAAACCGCCAGGACGAAGGGTCGGTCGGTGAACAGAGAAATGTCGAGGAAGCCGAGGAGGAACGCCGCCGCCGCAAGCTCGAAAGACCCCCGGACCACGGCTGAGCAGATGGGAGGCAGCCTACCCGGATACACCAGTTGAGGCCGAATGAAACGAGTCTCGCTGAGGAAGGATGGAAAAGGGCGCTGCGCGAGGGTCGCAGAACCACCAGAGACGGCAAGCTCCGGAGCAGGAAGAGGCTGGCAGCACGAAGCACCAGACGAAGGCAGCCGGATGGACACGGAACCCCCACCAGTGGGAGCCCAGCCGCCGCAGGCACAGGCTGCAACCAGCGCCGAGAAACCCTAAGTTCCCATATACTTATTAAGAAGAATAGAAAATACTTATACTTATATAAAAATAAAATATAAAAAAAATTAAGATTAAAAAATGAAAATGAAGATAGATTTCTATCACTGATGTCATGGACCATATAGTTAATTATTACTTATATAAAAATAAAATATAAAAAAATTAAGATAAAAAAATGAAAATGAAGATAGATTTCTATTACTGATGTCATGGATCATATAGTTAATTATTACTTATATCGCAAATCTTATTATTAATTATATATATCTGATGTTATGCATCTTGGTTAATTATTACTTATATCACAAATTTTATTATTAATTATATATATCTGATGTCAAGCATCTTATTATTATACATGTTAACGCAGGTTATATTGCTTTTGCTTTTAAGTCAAAAACTTTGATTTCAATTATTTGTGAAAATTTCAAACACATTATATTAAATTTATTAAAATTTGAAACCAATGCTAACATATTTTCATAACTTTCTTTGATATCTTTGAATACATCATATTCCAAAATGAAATGTTTCTCGGATTTCACTGCTCCAACATGCAAAATGTACACACTCGTTCTTCCCCAGCTTTTTTAGGTATTTTCCAGCATCCTTCCTTTTTACAACCAAATTAATGCGAATTAGTTTTTAATTGAACAATAAGAACCTTTGCCATCCTTTACCCTTCTTTACTCCCACTTAATACTTAAGTCCAATAAACTCTTTCTTTTTTATAACATTTCAATCAAATAGTTTCATAAACAAATAACATATTAATCAAAATTTGAACGGGGACTCAGTCTTCGTTCTAAGAGTCTACTTTTTATAATTGCAATGGATATTAAGTATGGAAGCTTCGCTTTAGAAGGAATTTTTAATAATGAAAATTAAAGGCGAAATAATATAATTTGAACGCGGATTGAGTCTTCGTTTCAAGAGTCTACTCTTTATAATTGCAATGGATATTAAAGTTGGAAGAATGAATTAGGTAGGGAATCTGCGCTTTAAAAGGAATATTTTTTTTAATGATTAGAATGAACATTAAAGGCGAAATAATTCGTTTTGTTTAAAAAAATGAATATAATATAAAAACAAAATTAAAAGTTAATCGTAATTACGTAAATCTTTTTATCTAATATATTTGAATATAGGTTTTCAATGTGATTTAATATTATTTTTGAAATATAATTTTTTATTTTTATAAATTATAACAACATTATGATTATGACGATTCACATATTGTAAAATATTTTTAATAATATAAATAATGATATTTTATTAAATATTTTTTTTGTTTTAAGTCCTGTAAATTTTTTTATTTTATAAGAATAAATATATGGTTATATATTGAAGTTTGATAATCAATATTAAATCATAAAAAGCATTGTGTATTGTGGGCTTTTTTATAAGGGAATCACATTTTAAAAAAAAATTATATTAGAATAATTTTTTGATGAGTGATGTTAAGGAGTAGCTATAATAAGACGTTAAACAAAAAAAATAGAGTTGGAGAACCAAATTTAAAATTGTAAGAGCTAGAAAGGTAGAAAAGTCATGAATTGGGTGGAAGGAGAAGTAGAAACCTCTATAAGGTTTTCTTTTGAGGTGTCAGTAGCAACAAAGACTAGAACTCTTTCATGTTTTTTGGATAGCTAAGTGCATATGATTACCAACAAACAAGATTGTTTCTCTGCATGGTTGAGTCATTGATGAAGATATAAGTGTTTTTCTTCATTGATTTGAAGGACTTGAGTCATGAACGATTGCATGTGTCGATAGAGCATGAGGGTTCCTTGATACTTTGTATAAACCAAATGTTGAACCATATATGTCATTTACTCATCACAAATATAACCTCTCTTCTGCTTGGCCTCATCCTGAGATACTAAGGTGTTGCTTGACATCACGTAGGTAGGAGCAATGAAAAGATCTAGCAGGGTCCCCCATTGCCAATTCTGCTTTGGTAGAGCATAATAGAGATTTCCCTTGACTTCTTCTCGAGGAGTCATTATAGACCAATGCCGAAGAATTAGCTAAGAAAGTGAGACATACAAATAATCAAAATGGAAGGGTTACCAAGTACCAAAGGAAACAACATACCAGAGACCATTTAACCCACAATCCATAAACATAATGTACTAACACCAAAAGGAGAGTCGAACATATCCAACATGAAGAGGATTAATGACACATCAATTGTCCATGATAATCATAGAGTTTCAAGCCATCATCCAAGAGACATTCACTTGTACCTACTTAAGATATGATAAGTTGCTAGAAGCCACATGCAAAGGGAATGTTGCAAATGAACATGTAGACTTCACCCATTTTTTTTGCCACGTGCATTGTGTGACTTAGAATTAATCACCTTATCACCCTGTAAGGGGGATTTAAATTTTCCATTTTGATTATAAGAAAAGAGGTCATCTTGATTAGGTAAGTTTCATAGGGTTGAAAGTATGAAAAATAAGTAGACAAAGACATCTCTTAAATTAACATCGAATTTGTGAGCTTTTGAAATTTCCAAGTTTTTAATATATATATATATATGTGTGTGTGTGTGTGTGTGTGTGTGTGTCTTTTTTGGGGCAAGAGAATGTAGAGAAATGAATGGCAATATTCTATAATGAAAAATATAGAAAATCTTCTTGATAATGAATATTTCAAATATTACTTCAAATAAATTGGAGGTAAATCTTAGACAAGCCAAATAAATTGACTTGCGCCTACTGAAAACTATAATGAATGAGCATCAAAACCATTTGAGAACCACTTGCTTTGAAAGGGCTATGTTTATATACTTGGCTTCTTGCTGGCTATGTTTATATACTTGGCTTCTTGCTTTCTGTGATTCGCTTATAGCTCATTTTCACCCCTACACTATTATTTCAAACAAACTAGAGGCCAATCTTAAACATTTGCTACTATTATGTGTGTGCAAATTGTTATATAGTACTCATATCATAATATATTAGACTTTATTATGTGAATGCACTAAATTATATTTTCAACATTAATACATATCAATTTCAAGATATACTAAATTCTCCAAAATTAAAACCTTATTAATATCTGTTAATAATTATATGAATATATCTAATAAAACATTGAAACCTTAAAATTAATTCATTTATAAAATATGAAACAAAATAAATATACTTAATATTAACATCTTTGTAAAATAAAATTTACCTATATAAATCATTATTCTAGTTTGCATTGGAAAAAAATCTAAATAATACTACTCTAGTAATATGAAAATATAATAGATTACTAGTTGAGTTCAAAATAATGTAAAACAAATGCACTACAGATTCAATTTTGCATATGGATGAATTCGGCGAAAAGTTTATCCTTCTGAAGCCATAGCAAATTCCTTCTCCTCATATAAGAATTAATCAATTTGTCCCAAGTTTAGCTCAATTGCTTTAGCATTGATGGGTTCATGGCCTCATTGTTTTTTTCGGTGGGGGGGGGGGGGGGGGGGGGGGCGCGGGCGGGGGAGGAGGGGGTCTGCACCCCTACTACCTTTATGAAACGCTAGGAGATGCAGGTGTATCATGGCATGACCTTGCTACAACACCTCATCAATCTGCTCTTGGTATTCGTCAATAAACTCTTCACACGAGTTCTCCAATCTTAGGAACGACATGGCAGAATCAAGGACAAAATTGTTTCCTTTCTAAGGTAGTCCAAAACCCCCGATATGAAGTAAAATTGGAAAATATCATGGACTGCATCCAATACATGTAGGATCATGCTTTGATCTATAAATTTATTGGAATATGGTCGTCCGAAAAGGATCTAACCTCATGTATAAAAAACAAATGGTAACTAAAAAGGTACATTGTGCTTCAGTCGGTGGCCAATCATTTATTTACCATAGTCTTTGAAATTTTGAGGATCACACCAAGATCTTTGAAAATGGGCCATACTTCCTCAACAATGCGAGTCTTTTCCTATTTTGGGCCACCAGATACAACCTAGAAAATGAGAATTTTATGGTTTCACTGATATGGATATGGTTATATGCATTGCTAATAGAATATTGACAAGAGGAGGTTCTAGAATATATAGGCAACAAAATAGGATCTTTCATAAACAAATTTAGAGGTGACGAAAACCAAGAGATATATAGACTACGTTATAATATGTGTATATATAAATATATCTCAACCTCTACCGAAATCCATTGAGATCTCCTTCTAGAATGAAGACATTATTCAACCAATTGGCTATGAGCATGTTCCTTTTCAGTGTCATTGATGTCATTATATGGGCACTTATTAAGATTTCCCTTTTGTACTCCCTCAACCGCCCATTCAACCTTAAACGGTGGTTGATATGGATGGCTTCAAACAACCATAGAAGTAATAAAATAACCTAGACCTCTAACCCTAAGGAGACCCTTCAGGTTAACAACAAGTTCAACAAGTTAGAAAAAATGGACACTCAGTAAAAAGACTCGGAAAACGAAATGGAGAAAATGGTGATTGGGGAGACCACCAAGTAGGACAACACAGCTAGGAAAAGGAAAAACCCTGAAAATCCTAAAGAGGAATATGTTGAAAAATAAATAGAGATACCAAATGCAGAGATTGCAAGTTAGGAGAATACGTCTCACACTACGCTGCTGGTAAATGAGGAGGAGTTGGTGGACATTGAAAAAGAGGAACAAGGTTTTTCAAACATGTTGGAGGAACTCCATAGATGCAGATGTTGCATCAAACTTTCTCAAAGTGCAACATTCCTCAGAGGATTCATGCTCTTCCTCTAGGGGACCAGATTAAAAAGTATCATCTTCAACACAAAGGAATACTCCCAAGCCAGCTTGAGAGGAGAAGTGATGCAGAAGGAAAACATAATAGGAGCTTATTCAACAAATGGGCACTTTTTAGCCAATTTGGGTAAAGGCACATTGTTTTCAAACATATTCTTGATCACCTCTACCTTCTCAATAAAACTTATTTCTTAAAATATGAACATCTCAACTACAAATGGAAGCAACGACTCCTTAAAAATCGTATGTATTAAATTACTACCATTCATACAAAAGAATAAACAGTGTCAAAATCAATCCATCATTATTCTTTATTTATTTTTATTTTTATTGTAAATTATTTTACTATCTTTTATATTTTTTTTCAATTTTTTATTATTATTTAGAAAATTATAATAATATTATTTAATATTAATAAACAATAAAATATAAATTTTCTTAAAATATACAATATTTAATACTTAAAATTAAGATACATTTATACTTAAAATGAAATGCATTTATGTTACTCGATGTAATGCATTTTATTATTAATTATGTATACTTGATATCATGTATTTTATTATTGATTTTATGGATTAATAAACAAATAAAAAAATACTTTGCATTTTCTAAAGCGTCTTTCTTATAGAATATATGTTTTTAATTTAATTTAAACAACATTGAATTGCATAAAATAATCAAATGATTGAAATGATAAGAGAAGTTTTAATTCGTACTTACACATTCTTTAAAGCAACTTTCTCATAGAATACATGTTTTTAATTTAATTTAAACAGCATTGAATCGCATAAAATAAATAAATGATTGAAATGATACACTCCAATTGAAGTTAATTAAATAATTACTCATTATATCATTATCAAATATTATTAGTACCTGCCATTTGGCAATGGTCAAGGATTATAGCAATCAAAATGTCGGGCGTAAGCATTAGTTCAGCAGCTTAACAATAACAAATAACCAAAGTTTGTAATCAAGCTCTGTATATTTTACACTGCAACCTCTTTCACCATTTTATTTGGCCTCTTCCCGAGGCGGGGAGGCAAAAACATAGGTTATATTCATTAGTTTACTTCCCATAAACTAACAGTTGAATTAATGCTAACATTAATTCTGTAACATTTAATGTTTATTATTTTTTCATTGCCGTTGTTTTATAAAAATGTCTTATAAACTTTTTTACCGTGACACATGTGCCGCCACCTAGCAAACTGAAACATTCTGCATGGCAAACTGCAACATTCTGCCTAGGTGGCAACATGACACATGTACCTAGAAAACATGACACATGTGTCGCGTAGAAAACTACAACATTCTCTGTGGAAAACTGCAACATTCTACCTGGTAATCTAATCTTATGCAGGGTCTTCTACAAGTAAGCATCAGTAGTAGCTCCACATTATCCTGTTGAACAAGCTCCAGATTATCCAATAGAACCAGCAGTAGCAATAGCTCCAGATTATCCAGTCCAACCAACAGTAGCAGTTTATCCACATGATCCAACACTACCAGCATCTTTCAACGTCTTTCTCTGGCTAGTTCCTCAGGTAAGTCACTAGTGTGAGAAGAAAGAGAATCTGAATCTAGCCCAGTTTTCCTAGAAACATGGTACGTTTCTCCATCCTCCGGGGCTTCCATTATCTCCCATGGAGAGATTATCTCTATTTTGTCCTTCTCTATAAGTTTATGTTCTTTCGATTCCTCCTCTCCAGCTTCGTGATTTTTTTATTTTCCCTCTTTTGACGAATTCTCTGATTGCATATCTGTGTCTACTCTAACATGGTTTCCACTAATAAGCCTTTCACCTGTAAATGTTTTAGTATGTCAGTTCTCGAAACAGCTAATGGTTGTTGCAGACTAGAAGTTTGAAAATTACTCATTAAAATATAATTTAATGATGGGAAAAAAGGCAAAAAAAAATCGAACAGGAAAAGTTTACAATGGAGGCATGATTCAGGGGTTTCACATAAATAGGCATGCATTGCAGAAGGAAAATGCCTATGAATGCATATAGAGTTCACAGAAAGCGTTTTCAAAGAAGGAAAAACAAAATTGGAAAGGTAACTTTAATGCTTTAAAGTTTTGATACTGTATTTGGATCACTAAGAATCTAAGATCAGATGCCGATAGACAAATAAATGTTCTTCAGAAGAAAAACAAAGAGAAATGAATTCCAACAAGAAAAGCAAGAAAAGGACTCACCTTCAAATTCTTCAGAATCTTTGCTGATAAAACAAAGTACATTTTCTGGCTCTGATGGAGTTGGGAGTTTCTTGGCAAACTTATTGGCCTTGCAAACCAGAGCAACAAATTCATGGTTGTTTGCCAGGAGCAAGTCGTCTAGTATTGGTATTGCTTCGACAGAAGGAAATGACCGCTCCAAATTCTCTTGGATGCTGGTTGTTATTAAAAATCTCTTGGAATATATGCAACCCATCCCTCAAATATCCACACCCTCTCTAACCTCGATTGTGGATAACTTCAACTGTATTGATTTCTCTGTGGCAGCAATTAGCAAACCTCCGGATCACAAGTCCATGGAGTGACCGAAAAAGAAATCAGAATGCAGGATCTCATTCAGAAATAAAAATTGATTTCTTCTGCAGGGATAAGTTTTGACACATAATCTTGGCAGATATAAACACTAAGGCAAATATATGAACCTGCTCTTTAGATATAAAGAGTTGATCAATTGTTATTTGTTACTATTTGTACCTTCTGTGCAGTTCCATTATAAATTTCAATGGCAAATTTCGAGCATGAAGCTTACTGACCTAGACCATAAATTCTGGTAGTCTGAAGCGAAGAAACGAAAGAGTAGTTTTGGCTTCTTATCGAATTAATGATTCTAGTTTGTTTGCTAATATCTACTTTTTCTGCCGACAAGTGGGTGGCATGCAATAACTGCATGAATATCATGCAGGCGTTTAAACGCATGGCCAGCATGCACCTCGAAAATCCAAATATTTTGTTTATTTTTTAATATGCTGACCATCTATCCCTCTCACTAAGGAATCTCCACCTTGCACCGCAAAAATCTTATTTTGAGACTGCTCCTTTGGGTAACACGCTGTCCTTTCATGTTTAAAATAGGCTTTTGAGGGTCTTTCTTTTCCCTGTCGAAATACATTCCCATCTCATTATGTTTAGAGGTTTTTTTTATGGCACCGAATACGTTTATGATGACATTAAACAACCAACAAAATTGAAGGTTTCTAGAGACGGTGATCCACCTGAAGTCAAAATTAACAATAATTAGGTTGAACTTCATGTTATACTATTTGAATAACCTCTTTATGCAAGTTTCTTTCTCAAAGATAAACAACTTTGCCAAAAATCCTTAAACTTTGTATTCATACCTTCTGAGGAGAGTATATAGCAGTTTCTAGCATTTGTTTTCCTGTTGCAAATTACATTTTATACATGGACTGCAGAGTTTACTGTGCTAGAGTAGATCAAATTACAACATTCTAATATGCTATTAAAAAAATATGCTGAAATATTTTGTTTATCTGCTTTCATTTAATATTTCAATCAGAATATCATAACCTGCTAAGGGCATCATGTTATAATCTTCTTTATAGAATTGGAATCTGTTAGTGTTTCTTAGGATCATAGCATCAGGTAGTAACAATATTCATACCAGAATTTAGCTATAAAAACTGATTTCAAATTAGGCCCATAACATATGGGTTTACATGTCAAAGGAAAAATGCTATTAAATGGTAGTGGATAAAAAAACTCAAATTAATCCTAGGATATGAACACTAACTTCTTTCAAAATGCTGAAATAGACAAAATATAGATTTGAGAACTCCAAGTTACATTTTATTCTCACTGCCTTGGCTTTTATGATATGCCCGCCATACTTGGGCTATATTAGTTCACTTAGTAACACTAGCTCCATAGCATTGATTTTTAACTATCATATGCCATGAGTCATAGTAGTTTCTTAACTTATTTTCCATGTGCTCTATTCTTTAAATCATTTAAAATTAAAGCAAGCTTTTCCATATAAAATTAGAATTATTATCAAATGTAAAGAAACAAGACTCTTTGACAGAAACCTATTCAGAAGTAACAAAAAGACAAAACATAATGATGAGGGAGGCCTTACCATACAAATGATTCACTAGACTTTCTTTGCTCACATAATCTGATAAAATAAGCTTCTCATGCTCCCTTGGTCCCTAGTAATAACCTCTCAAAGAGACTAGATTTGGATGTCTTATGTTCAAAAATTTCTTTGCTTCCCTTACAAATTCATTTTTGTGTTTTGCCAAACCTTCCCTCAGCCACTTCACTATCAACACATGTCCATTGTCTAGTGTAGCTTTATAAGAGGTTCCATGACTGCTTCTCCCCAAAACTTCAACAGGTGCATGTGACAACTGCTCAACTGTGAATGATAGTGTCTCATCCAGAAAGAAAAGATCCCCTACTAACCGATCAGGTGATCTGACGTTCAAAATAACAGGGTGATCAAGAGCAAATGAATCTTCAGACTGTGGTGACGATGAGAAGAAAATTGTATTAGATTATTCTCATGGTTAGCCTTCAAGTCAGGCTGCTCTGAAAAGTAAGGATAACTTTGAGAGAAAATTGATTTGGAGAAAGATATAATAACTGAGAGTAAATTGATTTGGAGAAAGATATAATAACATAAGTGAAAAAAGATTTGCAATTCATATAATTATGTTGTATTGTATCAAATTATCCTCATGGTTAGGCTGCAAATCTGACAGGCTGCTCTGAATTTGTAATTCGTAATTCATATACTTATGTTGTAACAAAAACTTGTGATTCATATATAATTATGTTGTATTGTATCAATATATTCTCATGGTTAGCTTTCAAGTCAGGTTGTTGTGGAAACTAAGGAATATTTGAGAGAGCAAATTGATTCGAAGAAGAGAGCAAATTGATTTGGAGAAAATATAATAACATATACTTATGTTGTAAAAAAATCTTGCACTTCATATAATTATGTTGTATTGTATCGAATTATTCTCATGGTTAGGCTTCTGTGTTGTAAAATCAATTGCAATTCTTTGATTTGACTCAAAAACTAAAAATTACAATCTACATAACAAATCTGACAATTTCAACCATTTACTTTGGAAATTAAAAAACAGAACACAAACCTGAAATAATCAGTTTGCCTGGCTGAGATGCCCACATTTATGCTTTCTTTCACATTTTTTTCTTCTGAATTCAAGCAAGTTTCTTTGTGCCCTTTAAACCAAATGCAATCAATGAGTAGACTTAGAAGATTAGCTACTAGAATGTGCTCAAAGCCGTGAAGATCAAGCTGTGCATGTGATAATGAGAAGTGAATCAATAGAGCAGAGTTCTGAATCATCTCCTCCCGAACATTAGAACCAAGAGCTTCTAAAGCTTTTGCAATAGTAAATTCTGAATTGTTTCCATTCACTCTCCTACTTCTAGCTCTTCTTGTCCAATGGTGTTTACTATCTTCCCATGCTCTTTCCACTATCCTCATCCTTGTTTCGGGAATATCCTGCCACTAGATGACAAAGACTGAATTAGTCCCTTTCTTTCCTTTTAAGCTACTAAAAACTTTGCGAGTAGAAAATTGCAGTTCGGCAAGATCACCTGAGACCATCTTAACATTAGTTCTGCTAGAAGGAGAAACCAGAAATAAGGTGTTGTCTCCCATTTTCAGATTGACAAAACTAGATGAAGGAAAATGAGAGTGTTTTAAAGATGCTACATCTCGCCAAAGTGCCTGTACTCATGCATTATATATGTGCATTAAGCCAGAAAATCATGACTATTTCAGGTCCAATTGCTATGAGGTCTATAGGTTATTTTGCAGCTCGGTCACCTAGCACAATTAAGTAAAATGATTCAACTGGCTTTGTATCCCTGCCGGCTCTGGATCTTGGATCTTGCCTTCAAACTGTTGATTTTTCAAAGATTTTTCTCGGTAAACAAGGGCCACTGACTCTATTTCTAGAGCAAACCATGCGAGTGAGAAAACCACGGAAAACAGACAGATAAGATAACATTTGGTGTTTTGCTTACTAAGACATTACATTGTACCTGTCTCAATTTCATACTGTAATGCGAAGTGGCGACCTGGCTTGCATGCAAACACGACGTGGACCCACAACGAGCTCAAGCCCCGCTCCCCACTCGGAGCAGGGACTAGCTGCTACGCAGCCTCCCTTGTTTTAAAAGTCAATTAAAGATTTTGTTTATAACTAATAAAATTGAATTGAATATGGTTTTTGCATTACATAATTTGGCTTTAATAGTTTTGAAGTTGCGATGGGTTTTATATTATAATATATTATTGTAAATATATAACATTTTAAGCAAATAATTTGAAGGTGTTTTAAGACTCTGCATTTATAATACGATGGATAATAAAGGTGGAATGATGAATTGAATGGATAATAAAAGTGGAATGATAAATTGAATAAGGATGTTTAACTTAGTTGGTAATTCAAGACAAGTGAAATTGTGGAAACTCGAGAGACCCAGGTTCAAATATTGCTATAGTAATTCGAGTGGAGAGGAGGGCAGGTTGTAGCTCCCCAAAGGTTTTTTGGTATTTACATGTCAGGAAGTTGTTGGGTTCTTCTGGGTCAAAAACAAAAAGGATATGTTTCTATTCTATCTATTATAACTTGCATAATCTGAAGCATAACATACTCGAAAGCCGGGGAAGGAGACACCTAAGAGAATAGAAGGTAGAAGTAAAGTAGGTTGTCGAATTCCCATAACATAAACTCATGCAAGCAACAAATGTTGAGAGAAAAAATGGTCGTCTCTCTGCCCTTGAAAGTGTGGCTGGACTCACCTATTAAACATCTTCGTGAGAGCAGTCAGAGAGAAGATTTGTCCAACCATTTGTCAGCTAAGGAGCATCACCATATTTTTCTTGTTAGTTGCATTCCTAGTATGAGTTCCTGACAATATCATTTGCATGTAACACATGGGTTGATTGAATTTGACAACAATGGATAATGGGATGACATGTTGACCAAATATACAACGAACACAATAACTGTACGAGGAAAGAAGATTGTGCAGTTTCAGGAAGGCGTGAGCAGGGGAAGAGGAGTTGCATGAAGGTGTGAATTAAGGCATGCGTAGTGGCAAAAGGAAAAAACAACATGAATGATAAGTAGCACATGCTTTTCAATCTTCACTGCAACATATTTTGATAAACTAGGCAACCATGTACAATATCGAAGAAATTCCCATAATTGAAGCCAACTTCCTAAATAAAGCTAGAATTTGAAATCGAACACGATGTGAACTACTATTGCTAGGTATGAAGCCACAATAGCAAAATAGGAAATAACATACAAATCGGTTGAAGAAAAAGACCATGAGTATCAAGCAGAGGTTAGTTGTCTTTTGGATTTGATAATACACAACTTGTACATCCACAAGGAAATATTTGTTCACGAGTTAGTCAGTAATTCTAGTGATGCATTGCATAAATTTTATTTCTCAAGCATGATAGATTCAAGTCTTCTTAAGTTTTTCTTGAAAGAATCAACAATTTGATTAGTCAACTTGGCGTTGGGTTTTATTCTTCTTTTCTTGTCTCTAATTGGATAATTGTCTCAACAAAGAGCCCAAACTATGATAAGCAATATGTGTGGGTGGAAGAAGCAGACCAAAATTCATGTCATAAGGGAGGAGACAAATCGTGATAAAATGATTCTAAGAGGAACCAAAAGTATTCTACATTTGAAGAATCGAGATTCAAGGAATGATTTTGAAGATGTTGGGCACAGTAACAAGAATTTTACAAGTGAAATGTGCTAAGGGATCCTCCACCCAAAACACAAAGAACCCAGAAAATTTTAATTTTGGTTGTAGGCCTATTTTTATTTCATTTTAAATTTTATGTTTTTGTTTTGTAACATGAGTCAATTCATGGAGACTTGTGCAGACCTAAGACTAGAAAATGAGACCCCAATAGCAATAGAGAAATCTAACACCACTGGCAAGAAGACAAAGGGCCCAAGTAGGTACGACATACATGGACAGTGGAAGAAGGGAGAACAACAGAGAGTTGAATGCAAGTTGCAGTAGTTAGTTGTGGGGTCTTGCAAGCAGAGGTTGGGATGCCTATGCAATAGGAGAAGAGATGAAACTCCCTTACCTTATCATCATAGGACCGCTCAATTATGTATTTTCCTTTAAAGTATTTTTAGAGCTCACTCCAGGTTACTTTCTGCTCATCAATCGCATGAACCATCTAGATCTCTTACCACAACAATTTGGCTTTTCCCTAAAGCTGGTAAACAAGTAATTTGGCTTTTCCCTAAAGCTGGTAAACAAGTAATTTGGCCTTCAAATTGTCATTATACTCATATATCTGAAAATACTTATTTATTTTAATCAGCTAGGCTTCGGTGGTTTCTTCTACTTCCTCGAAAAATGTGGGAGTTTTGATTTTTTTGAATTCTCCTTTCAATTCTACTTTTTGCTTTTTATTTTTCCTTGGGGTGGAGGCATTGTCAGAATCTTCTTCATTTCCATTCCTTTCATTTTCACCTCCTTCCAATTGTTGAGTATGACTTCCCACCAGTATATTTTCAACCCCTTTCCTATGCTCCTCTTCTCTATCTTCATTAGCCAAACTTGGTATGGACTATCTATGATTTTTCCGATTAGAAAGGCTTTTCAAAATTCGCTCTTGATTGCACATGAATCTCTCATTATCTACCCGCAGATGGGCCATTTTAGCTTTCAACTGTTGCATTGTTTCCAAAAGCAGGGTAGTGGGCTTTTGGTGTTCTCCTCCGAGTTGTACTCACACTTTTGGGTTTGCTCCTGCCATGGGTGTAGGACCAATTTCTACTATTGGTATCATTGGTTGAGCACTAGCAGATCCCCTCCTCATGATGCCTCCTTCCTATGAACACAATACACTCAAATTTGTTACTTAGATTTCCAATTAGGCCATAGCTTCGTAAACTTGGCTCTGATACCACTTGTAACATCCATTGACTCCAAAGCAGATAAAAAAATATATATCTTTACCCTTTTCGAAACATATAGACCAAGATTCAAGTACACACACACACACACACACATATAGATATCATTAATAAAATTATAATGTGCCAAGGTATATAACTTAACAAGGTTTATTAACGCAAGGTGTCATTTGAGTGGCAGTCAGACATAACAATATATATGTAACCTTGTTATCAATTGGGGTTTACATTTAAATTTTAATGTCATACACATAGTTATACTCTGGGAGTGATTAATGGTGACAGTTGGGTTCTCAACTTCTCTGCCCAATGTACTTTGCATTAATGTTGAGTTGCTTGACCTAGTACACTTGGCTTCAATGCAATCGTCGATGATCTTAGGCAGATATCATACGGTGCTCATTCTACATAAGCATTTAATGGTATCTGCCCGGTCCTCGGGCTCCCCACTCGCATTGTCACTCCACAGTCTTGTTGTTGTTGCTCCGCCATCGAACCCTAGGGAGATTAGGGTTTCAAAATTTGCACTGACCTTGGCACTAAGGTACTCTCTGCAACTACAACTCTCATTACTGATGGTTTCCGCCTTAAATTCATAGTTCTTTTCTTTAGGAAGTGTTATCACCCCAAGAAACTCTCCTAGGTTGCATATCAGAGATGCTCGGGAACATTACAAACTCAACAAAAATGTTGGATAAATGGTGGATGAATGAAAGAAATGCTGCATATTCAAGCCAGATAACCACTCCTACTATGCTTAACCCCAGACATGGGTGAAAACCCGCAGACTACAAGGCTTTAGACCACCAATTACTCACAGTTTGAGGAATAAGTGATGAAGGAGAAGACTGACCACACCAGCAGATGCACAGGACCCTATGATGGCCGGCTACAACCAGTTAAAAGGTGTGTAAATCTATTTCCTAATGCACAGACAGGATGACAGCTCTCTAGCATTAAAACAATAGAAACCTGCATACAAATTCAATACTACTAACTAGATTCTAACATAGAGGTGGGATGACAGCCCCTCTACTGCTAAACATCAAGAGAAAATGAAAAATGCATACAAGCATAGCCTGGAACAAAGAAGAAGTGGAAAATGAGCAATTGACGGCAAAAGAAGCTTGTATTAGTTGGAAATGAAGACCAAAAGCTGCAGGTCTCACAGTAGTTACAATCTCCAGAAGTTGAAGCTTACAACAAAATAACACTCATCAACCTCATTACATCTTTTTTCTCAGTATATATAGAGGTTGCATACAAAATTGCTCTGCATAACTCATGCGTGGAGTGGTCATAACTGACCACCAACCACATTTACAATTAGCTAGGGCTTCTGATAATAGTTTGATTGTTTTTAATGAACAAAATGGCTCTTTCTGTACTTTGATGTCCTTTCTGAGAAAATGGAATGTAATGTGTACAAGGCTCCATGACTGATTTATACGGTTATCTTCTCGAGCCCTGTACTGCTTGTCCTTCAGTCATTCTACCTTTAAATGCAGTAGCTGAGATTTAACTGCGCAGTGTACAGGGAGCTGATGGGTTGCTTTCTCCTTCGCGCGCACGGAACAGGCCAAAAACACTGAAGAATAGACTGAAAATAGACGATGGCCTCCGAATGAATGTTGATCGTTGGATGACAAAATGGATGGCCCAGATCTGATGACTGGAGGTGATGGGAAGGCACAGAGGTGAGATGGATTGTAGGCTATCAGATCTGGTAAATCGGACGGCAGAGATTAGATCTGAGAGGGTTATCGGGCGTAAACAAGGATAGGTGGACGATGGCCGTTGGATCGCGGCAGGAATGATCCAACAGCTGACGGGAGGCAGAGATGGGTGCAAGTTAACGGGCAGGGAGCCGGGTACGGTGGCGGGAAGCGGTTTCCCCGCACCGCTTATGGGCAATGGCGGTAATCGTACAGGGAGGGTGCGATACGAGTCAGCGAGTGCTGCGTGTCTGATTTGACAGGCGTGAAACTGCTTTCCCCGGGAGTTATCGCATGCGCAGGTTGACGAAGCGAGGGAAGCGTCTATCGTTAGATGATGAAGCGGGCGCGATCGGACGGTCGAGGTAATGAACATGCGCTCCGGGGTTGATGTGACAGGTAAGGGGCGGGCCCGGGCTTTATTAAAGCTTAGGGTTGTGAACTTTACGATATGCGTGGGTTATAATAATTTTATTATATGTGCGTGGGAATTAAACACAAAAAGGTTTATACAAGGTTTTAAAAAACTTTCAGGCTTTATAAAGGGTTAGCGGGTTTATAATATTAAAACAAGAAAAATGCCCAAACAGCCCTTTAAACAAAGTTTATGCGGCTTAATAGCATTATAAACAAAAAGCGCCCGAGAGGTTAGAGGAACATGGGTTTAGGGGTTTTGGAAGCAAAACAGAGAAAAACAAGGTGGCGGGAGTTATAAGGATATACAACAAATGAAGGGGGAAAAGATTAAATGAACTGCTACTAGCCCCTCCTTGCAGAAAACACCACGACCTAACTGTCCCTGACCCTCCAAAATTCTCAAACATGTAGCAGAGCTAACATTTGGCTCCTTCTAGGGACGAGATCCTCCCTGTGAGGTCTCAAGAACCTGCAGATCAGTGCCTTTCTGATGAAAACCAATTAGCAAAATTCCTAGTGTTCCATTGGGCATGGAGTCTAGGTGAACCTATACTAAAACTAATAAAATCAAATATTTACAACTTTTAGGGCCAACGACCTTAAACCACATAAACTTTCAGAAAACACCCATTAACTGGGCCATCAAAAACTGGTTCTCCTCCCATACTTTTCAAGATGAAGGTGTTGTTCCCTTGAACCTGTGAAATGATGAAAGGCCCTGTCCAGAAAGCATCAAATTTCCCATGATTGCCTTTCTTCTCTTTTAGTGCATCCCATTTCAAAACCAAGTCACCAATTTGAAAATTATTTGTTTTTGCCTTCTTGTCAAAGGCTTCCTTGATTCTCTTTTGATGTGCTACAGCCTTTTCAACTAGCTGTTCTCTAATCTGATGTATTTCTGCCAAATCAATGATTCTCTTTACCATTTCTTCTTCCTCATCCTGCTCTGTTTGAAGAAATTTTGCCACAGGGAGAGTGAGCTGAATAGGGAATACAGCATCAGTGCCATATACCAGCTTGAAAGGAGAATTTCCTGTGGATTTTTTAATGGTCACCCTATTAGCCCACAGTGCATACTTGAGCTTTGAATTCCAACTCTTTTTATTGTCCTTTAACAACTTCTTTATTATCTTGATCAGAATTTTATTAGAGGATTCTGCTAGACCATTTCTTTGAGGATAATATGAGGTGGAATGAACAAGTTTAATTCCCATTGAATCACACATTTCCACCAGCTATTTTGCCCTGAAATCTGCTGCATTATCTGTGATTAGTTTATGTGGACAGCCAAATCTACCGAAAATATTTTTTGTTAAAAATTTCATGACCACATTATGATCAGCCTTCTTGGTAGGGACTGCTTCAATCCAATTTGTGAAATAATCAGTGGCTACTAATATCCACCTGTGCTGGCCACTGGAATGTGGATTGATTTCGCCAATGAAATCCAATCCCCACTGCTGAAAAGGTCCTTTTGCCTGAATTGGTTTTAAGGGCAGGGATTTCAACTGCTGTCTTCCTTCAAATCTTTGGCACCTGTCACAAGACTTAACAAAAGAAAATACATCAGAAAATAAAGTGGGCCAATAATACCCAGCTCTGAGAATTTTATGGGTTGTAGTCTTCCAATAATGATGCCCTCCACACCAAGGATAATTTTAGGGGCGAATGTTCGCCCTTTGGCGAAATTAAGGGGTTTTAAATTTTTAGTGGGCGAATATTTTGTATCATAGTACATTTTTACAAATCACCTCAAATAGCCCACCTTATTTTAAGGGAGAGGGTAAAAAAGGTAAATTTAGCCCTTGAAATTAGGACTTACAACCTCCCATTCGCCCATTTTCAAGAATAGGTTTTATTTAAGTGAATTCATTCGCCCATTTTCAAGAATATGTTTTATTTAAGTGAATCCTATGGGCCAAATACCATATTTATAAAAGAGGTATGGTAAATTAATAAAAATATAAATAAATGAGAGGTATGGTAAATAAATAAAACATTTTTTATATTTACTCCATAAGTCACCTTACAAGGGTGTAAACAAATAAAAATATAAGTAAAGTGGAGGTATGGTAAATAAATAAAACGTCTTTTTATACTTACTCAAAAGGTATGGTAAATAAATAAAAATATAAATAAACTAGACGTATCGTAAATAAATAAAACCTCTTTTTAAATTTAGTCCATAACCCTCGTTCTATTTATGAAGGCTCAAGAAAGAGGTTTTATTTAAGTGAATCCTATGGGCCAAATACCATATTTGTAAAAGAGGTATGGTAATTAATAAAAATATAAATAAACGAGAGGTATGGTAAACAAATAAAACATTTTTTTATATTTACTCCATAAGTCACCTTATATTTACGAACACTCAAAAAATGGGTTATATTTAGGTGAAACCTATGGCCAAAATACTATGGGACAAATACATTGTTATTAATACCATACAAAAAACCATTATTAACCCTAATATTAGAATTAATAAAAATAAAAATGGCCCATGGTATTGACCCATGGTATTCACCTGGAATGTAGCCTATTTAAATGGGGGAATTAAACTAGCATGTAGCCTATGCTAAGATTCACTAGGACTTTACAAAGTTTTATTATTTAGTGAAAGACTCGCCAAGATCTTACAAGATTTTATAATTGAGTAAAATATTTGCCATGCCTGGTGAGAGATTCTCCAAAAAATTATATATACATATTATATTATTGATAAAATCGCCTTCCATTTTTCCTATATACCATGGAGATTCGCCCATTTATTATATTTATAAATTTAGGGGGGTTCTTAAAATTTTCCCTGCTCCACACAAGCTGTTATGAAACTGCTGCATCACTTCTTTTGACTGTTCTTTGTCCAGACACCTTAAAAATATTCCAGTTGGATCCCTCCAATAGAGCAGATTTTCATTGATGCAATATTTTGTTGCTCTAAGTTTTAAAGTTATAGCTTGACTTGTGCTTAAGCCTGAAGGGACTTCTAGCTTCAACAAGAAATTAATTATTGCAGAATACCAACCACACGAAGCTAGATTCTTGGCTACTGACTGTTCTTTCACTGTTTCAGTTGTTTCCTCTTCTTTTGTCTGACCATTTTCTGCCATCGTGCATAGGAAATCAATGTCTAAAGACCTACAATTTTCTTCAGCTAATAGTTTGGCAAGACCTTGGCCTCTGACCAGTTTTGTGGGCTTCATTTCTATATTGAATTCAATCAATTTTGCAATCCATTTTGCCCTTCTTCCATCAACATCAGGTTGGGTTAAGACATCTTTAATTGCAGCAGAAGGCACATATGCAATTATTTTTGAATGCAAGATATAAAATCTGAAAGCCTTTAATGATTTAATAAGAGCATATGCTTGCTTTTCTATAATATCATACCTTAGTTTAGCATCCCTCAAATTCTTGCTGAAAAATGCCACTGGATGCTCTAAACCTTCTTCATCTTGCTGCAATAAAACAGCTGCAATGGTGTCTTCAGAGGAAAATGAGAAAATATGAAACTCCTTGCTGTAATATGGACTTATTAATGTAGGAGCCTCCATAATAGCTTTCTTAATTGACTCAAATGATTTCCTTGCTGTATCAGTCCATCTTACCTCTGCTCCTTTCTTCAACATGGAGGTAACATGCTTAACTAGTTCTGCAAAATTTGGAATAAACCTCCTGACAAAATTAATTTTGCCCAAAAAGGACTGGATATCCTTCTTTGATCTCGGGACAGACAAAGTCTGTATTGCTTTGACTCTTTCTGGGTCAATCTGAACACCTGCAGCAAACACAATATGTCCTAATAGCTTGCCTTCATTTAAAGCAAATTGAGATTTTTTGGGATTGACTAAAATTCCAAACCTTCTGCACTTCAAAAACACTCTTCTTAGATGCTGTAAATGATTTTGATGGCTACTAGAGTAAACTGTTATGTCATCAAGGTAGTTAAGCACAAATTTGTTCTTCTCTCCCACAAATGCTATATCCATAGCTCTCTGAAAGGTGGCTCCAGCATTCATCAATCCAAATGGCATTTTAGCATACATAAAAGTGCCCCAAAGATTGGTGAATGCAGTCTTTTCTTGATCATCTGGGTGCACAACAATCTGATTAAAGCCTGAAAATCCATCCAAGAAAGACATTACTTTTGCTCCTGAGACCTTTTGCAGCAAATGCTCCATTTTTGGCAGAGGATAGTTGTCTTTCTTTGAGCATTTGTTCACATTTCTGAAACCAACACACAGTGTGATTTCACCACTCTTCTTCCTCACCACCACTAGATTGGCTACCCATTTTGAATATCTGAGAAGGACTATGATTTTGGCAGCCAGCATCTTTTTAATTTCTTTTTCAATCAAAGGAAGAAGCATAGGATTTATTGGTCTCAGCTTCTGTTTGAATGGTATTGTGTCCTTCTCCAGAGGGATTTTATGCTGAATTATTCTCTTATCATATGTTTTCAGGTCACTATACTCCCAAGCAAACACATCAGCAAATTGCCTCATTAAATTACAGTATTCAGCACTTTGATCAGCAGACAAATGAGTGGACAAATTCACATACCTAGGATGACCTGGACTTCCTATATCATGCTTACAGACTACAGATTGGTCTTCTTTTTGGGCAGCCTTGTAAGGGACATCATTCTGGTCAAACAGTCTTTCAAGAGGAATTAGGCCCTGAGGAATATGATTAATAGGAAGCTGGACAATGTTGTCTTTACCAATTTTATTTCTAAACTAGGACTGGTAATTTTCTAACAAGGCATCATTCTCTTGGTCAATTTGCGTTTCAAAAAATTCATCAATGACTTGCAAGAACCTATTCAATTCATCATCATCTTCAAAAACTTTCCAATGCTGGACATTGTCAGGCAAGGAAGGTCCGTACCTCATTTGCACTTCATAAACTAGTCTGGGAGGCATAGGAGGGATAAATAGACTAGCAGAAACAGCAAGGGAATCAACAAGCTGATTTTGGGCTCTAGGAATGTATGAAATATAGAAAAAATCAAAAGAGTCTCTGATTCTCCATACCTCATCTTTGTATGCTTTCAACCTTGGGTGCTTTGCCTGAAATGTTTTATTTACTTGCTGTATAATTAAATCAGCATCTCCAAACACCTTCAAATTCCTGATTCCTCTGTCTTTTGCTGCATTAAGGCCCAATAGCAGAGCTTCATATTCTGCTATGTTGTTTGTGACTCGAAAAACTAGCTTAAAAGACAGTTGAATGCTTTCTTGTTGTGGAGATATCAGCACCACCCCTGCTCGCGCAGTCTCCTTGGTACATGCTCCATCAAAGTACAACTCCCAAATCTGACTTCCTTGCTCCTTCTCGTCCTGAACTATTGGTTTCTTGATCTGCATTACAACCTTCTAAGATTCTTCGATTTGGAGAATACATGCTCCAAAATCAGTGTCCACTGCATATATAAGATGATTTGTAGGATTCTTCTCATCACTAATGATGTATGCCAACTGTGCTTCTCTGTACAACCTCCTGCTCTCTCCTCCAAAAACTGGGATAGTTGCATAAGATAAATCATTCTGTAAGGTCCCACCTAGTCTCTTAATCCATCCTCTGGACAGCAGCATGCCAAACTTAGGAGGGACATCTGCTACCACAATATCCATCATCATACTCTTCATGGGCAACTGAGTTAAGGTAATTGCCAGGTCCTTAATCAATCCTAGTCATTTCACTTTCCTTGAATCAAAAGAAAATAAATCATGATAGGGTCTAGTGATATCAAGGCCTAACTCTTCCATGACAACTTTAGGCATCAAATTGTGGCTGGCCCCTGTGTCTAGCAGGCAATTGTGGAGGATTTTATCATGAATGGTCAAGGAGACATAAAAAGATGGAGAACTATTATCAGCAGGCTCAATCATAGGGCTGAGCACAATGGCAGGCTTGTCATCTTGCAAATTAATAGAGTTAGTGGAGGTTTGTTTGGTTTCTAGCTCAAGGGCTTCCAAGATAGGCTTCTTAAATACTTCACTTTTAACCAACTGAACCAGAGGCACAGATATTTTCAATTTCTGAACTTCTGACTTAAAGCTGAAAAAAGAAGATGATTTATCAGAACTTTTTACCTCTTGAGCTGGAGCTTTGAGGATGACTGGATTAGCTGCTGGTCTTCTCTGCTTGATATTCTATGGTTCTGTTTGGACAACAGCCGTTTGGGTAGAATTTTCTTTGACATTCTTTGCATTTTACCTCAGATTATATCTCTGCTGGTCACCAGTTTGTAGGACAGCTCCTCTGTCCCACTCTTGATTGTTTTGTTGATGCAGCAATGATTGTTCATACTCAGACAATGTCAAAAATGCAGCACTGCCTTTATCTTCCATGCAGTGAATTTCATCCTCATCTTCTTCAAATTGTTCCTCCTCCATGACTACATTTTGAAAGGGAGCTTTAACTTTCTGATCTTCTTTTAAATCTTCACCCCTCTAAATAATTTGTAACTTCTCATTTGCTCTTCTGAAAGGATTCAGGTTTCTTGGGGCAAATGTGTTATGCTGCCTTGTTTTTCCTGATTTCTGCTCAACCTCCAGCTTAGATATCTTAGCAGCCAATGACTCTATCATTTTAGTCATTTTATCAAATTTGGGGTCTGAAGATGATGCAGAGAAAGTAGAAGCTTGACCTCTCTGCCTCCTTCTATCAGCTTGACTTTTTAGCTTCTCTGCAGCCAAGATATTGGATTCCACTTCTAGTGCAGCATCCTGCATATCAACTAGAGTGGCACATCTTCTTTCTCTCAATAACAGGCAGAAATCAGAATCAAAGGCATTGGCATAAGTGAGTTTGGTAGAGGTAGGAGTAGGCTTTACCTCCACTGGTATCTTACTATACATTCGATTGAATCTTTTATTAAAATCAGGCAAAGATTCACCAGTTTCCCTCTTTAGATTACCAAACTCAGTATGATAATACAACAAGTCTTTTTTATCTCCCCATTGCTTCAAAAATGCCTCATCCAATGCTTCAATATTTGTTATTGATCTCTGGGGTAATTCTCTAAACCACTTCCTAGCCTCTCCATCAAGGCTCTGGACAAAAACTCTCATCCACACATCATTTTCACTTATATCTAAATTATCAGCATAATTGTAAAAAGATTCTAAGTGTTCTTCTGCTGTTAATCCCTCTGTACCAGTGAATTTAGGCATATATTTCTGATATTCTCCCATAGGCATAGGATTTAAAGGCACAGGCAAGACTAATGGTCCATATCTGGCAGCTATAATTCTTTCTATCTTCGTAGGTGCTTGTTGTCCTGCCATGATTGGGTTCTTGGGAAGAACACTAGCAGATTGAATGGTACGGAGTAATGTGATGGATGGCAGATATAAAGGGATGTTTTGGACTGAATGGGATTCTTTCTTTGGACTGAGATTAAGAGGGGAACTAACTGCACAAGGGGTTGAACTAATCTCTGAAGGCTTTTCCTTATTAACAGTGCTGATCTCTAAATCTTCAAACTGTAAATCTTCAGCAATAAATTTATCTTTCAGAGATGAATTAGATTTTTTAGGCTTACCTAATCCTGATGCGCCTTTCTATGAAGCTTTCTTCGATTTAACAATCCTCTCAGGTTTAGGCACTGGTTCAGCTGGTAATTTCTAAGGATTCCTTCGAGTATGTCTCGCAAACTGAGCCAGAACTTCAATGTGGAGTCGCCAAAGGTTGGTCTTCCACCAATGGAGTCGCCAGACAGATGATTAAAACCAGAAACTGTGTTCAAACCTTGTCTGTCATCAAAGCTCGAAGCTATGTCGTTCTCCCAGGGAAGCTGAGCTTCAATTCTCCTCTCCTCGACAACGACGCCAATTAATGTTATCACCCTAAGAAACTCTCCTAGGTTGTATATCAGAGATGCTCGGGAACATTACAAACTCAACAAAAATGTTGGATAAATGGTGGATGAATGAAATAAATGTTGCATATCAAGCCAGATAACCACTCCTACTATGCTTAACCCCAGACATGGGTGAACACCCCCAGACTACAAGGCTTTAGACCACCAATTACTCATAGTTTGAGGAATAAGTGATGATGGAGAAGACTGACCACACCAGTAGATGTACAGGACCCTGTGATGGCCGGCTGCAACTAGTTAAAAGGTCTGTAAATCTATTTCCTAATGCGCAGACAAGATGATAGCTCTCTGGCATTAAAATAATAGAAACCTGCATACAAATTCAATACTACTAACTAGATTCTAACAGAGAGGTGGGATGATAGCCCCTCTACTACTAAACATCAAGAGAAAATGAAAAATGCGTACAAGCACAGCCTGGAACAAAGAAGAAGTGGAAAATGAGCAATTGATAGCAAAAGAAGCTTGTATTAGTTGGAAATGAAGACCAGAAGCTGCAGGTCTCACAGTAGTTACAGTCTCCAGAAGTTGAAGCTTACAACAGAATAACACTCATCAACCTCATTACATCTTTTTTCACAGTATATATAGAGGTTTCATACAAAATTGCTCTGCATAACTCATATGTGGAGGGGTCATAACTGACCACCAACCACATTTACAATTAGCTATGGGCTTCTGATAACAGTTTGATTGTTTTTAATGAACAAAATGGCTCTTTTTGTACTTTGATGTCCTTTCTGAGCAAATGGAATGTAATGTGTACAAGGCTCCATGATTGATTTATACGATTATCTTCTTGAGCCCTGTACTGCTTGTCCTTCAATCATTCTGCCTTTAAATGCAGTAGCTAAGATTTAACTGTGCAGTATACAGGGAGCTGATGGGTTGCTTTCTCCTTCGCACGCACGGAACAGGCAAAAAACACTGAAGAATAGACTGAAAATAGACGATGGCCTCCAAATGAATGCTGACCTTTGGATGACAAAATGGACGGCCCAGATCTGATGACTGGAGGTGATGGGAAGGCACAGAGGCGAGATGGACTGTAGGCAGTCGGATTTGGTAAATCAGACGACAGAGATTAGATCTGAGAGGGTTATCGGGCGTAAACAAGGATAGGCGGACGATGGCCGTTGGATCGCGGCGGGAATGATCCAACGACTGACGGGAGGCGGAGATGGGCGCAAGTTAACGGGCGGGGAGTCAAGTACGGTGGCGGGAAGCGGTTTTCGCACACCGCTTATGGGAAATGGCGGTAATCGTACAGGGAGGGTGCGATACGAGTTAGCGAGTGCCGCGTGTCTGATTTGACAAGCGCGAAACCGCTTTCCCCTGGAGTTATCGCATGCGTAGGTTGACGGAGCGGGGGAAGCGTCTATCGTCAGATGATGAAGCGGGCGCGATCGGACGGTCGAGGTAATGAACATGCGCTCCAGGGTTGATGTGACAGGTAAGGGGCGGGCCCGGGCTTTATTAAAGCTTAGGGTTGTGAACTTTACGATATGCGCGGGTTATAATAATTTTATTATATGTGCGCGGGAATTAAACACAAAAAGGTTTATACAAGGTTTTAAAAAACTTTCGGGGTTTATAAAGGGTTAGCGAGTTTATAATATAAAAACAAGAAAAATGCCCAAACAGCCTTTAAACAAAGTTTATGCGGCTTAATAGCATTATAAACAAAAAGCACCTGAGAGGTTAGAGGAACATGGGTTTAGGGGTTTTGGAAGCAAAACAGAGAAAAACAAGGTGGCGGGAGTTATAAGGATATACAACAAATGAAGGGGGGAAGATTAAATGAACTGCTACTAGCCCCTCCTTGCAGAAAACACCATGGCCGAACTATCCCTGACCCTCCAAAATGCTCAAACATGTAGCAGAGCTAACAGGAAGATTTACCGAAGATGGGTTGACTCCTATCTCAGAACTCGTGTCGTGCAGAGGCAGCTTGCCAGAGGGTCCTTGATCATGTATCTCAGTGTCCGAGCTCATGCACGAGTAATTTTATTTCTATGACTGCTACCCAACCTTCCATGCTCTGGTTACTTGTTAAAATTTTATGTATTTGTTCCTCCTTGTTGTAGGTTATTCACTCCAGCTTCCTGATGCCTTCCACCCAAACAGGTACTACTCACAGCTAAATACTTTGGTTATTGATACTTTTTCTACCCACTAATTTTTCTTGTTTTCTTTCAAGAAAACTATGACTCATGGAAATGAATCGCTCGTAGGTACGACGATTTTATGTCATTAACTTTATATTGTCGCCCTAAGGAATGGTCCAAGCAATTTGGTACTCACATATCTCGCATGTTTGCTCCAGGTGCTTTTCCTGTATCAATCCTTACTCCAGTCATCAAAATTATGGTACTCGGGATGTGCAATTGCCAATGGTTGTTATGGTTCATTAATTTACTTGGGTGCAGTTAGTGTTTGTTCGACACCAAGGAAGTCATTGTGCCCCTAAGGGTTTTTACTATGTTTTTTAATAAAATTAGCTAGTGATGGCATTATATGTGTAGGTTGGTGGGTGCATTCCATGCGACCCAACCCAGATTGCATGTATCACATCATATGTGTGTCTTGTTGGGTTTTGTCTCAGATACTTAATTTGACTTCTATCAAGGCATAATGTAATTATTTACTTCTTAGTTTATCACAGTTGTATTTATAAAATTTCCGTAGAATATATTAGATTTTTATGGATTGATATCATGGATTTAGTTGTTGTCCGAGTTTGTTCCTCTGCTCATACACACAAACTTTACTTGAATTATCGAATTGTGACAAAGTTTTATTTTTTGTTGCAATGGTTATGACATGCGATGAATAGTATTAAATCTTGTTAATTCCTTGTACTCGCTTTGTTTTGTCATTTTTACTGAGTAGTTAAGTTTCCAGTACTCTAGGACAAACATAACGACACAACATGAGACCGTATGGGATAAACTCATTGTTGGTTAGTTGTTACCCTTTAACAGTAACTTCCCAAAAATGAATTAGGAAACTACCAATTTTCCAACATGTATCATTTCATTGTTACATTTAGAAAGGATTTCTCTTCTAACTAACCCCTACCTAGACACTCAATTTATTTCATTAGAAAGTGTATAACTAGGAACCTAATTTCTTTCCTTTACGTACAAGTACCAAATTAATATTACTAGCATTTGCACCAGATGTTGCACAGAGAATGCAGGAATATGAAAGAAGAGCATAAATGAAGGCAATTGTGATATGTTATCTAAATGTTACCTAGTTTGGAATTATTTCCTTTAATCAACTATATAGAACATATGAAAGAAGAGCATAAATGAAGACAATTGTGATATGTTATCTAAATGTTACCTAGTTTCGAATTATATCCTTTAATCAACTATATAGAAAATTACCTGCAATGTCTCATGATATCAAAAGATGAGGATGTCATTTTTCCCTCCACCACTTATTTCTATTTTTATATTTAAACAAGTGTAGAAACAACACTTGTGATTCTACATTCACTATATGGCAAAGTTTATGAGGTTCAAATAGTTAAGGTATTTTTATCTTGTTGGTAGACAAATCCAATCTCTCTTGCAAAGAGTCATAACAAAATTAAAACAATAAAAACAAAATATACCAAAATTTTGGAATGTAAACTTCATTTCCAACAAACCACCATGAAATGCCTTGTTCCGCCTTTATTGTCAAAAAGAGGACAAAATATTAGAGAGTGTGCATAAAGCTGATATATTTTTGTCTTCTTGATAGAGCCCAGAAGGAAACATAAGTACTCAAATGAGCAAGTCTAGTCATTTGTATTTGACTCAATTGGTTCATGCATTAAAGGAACTCAAGTTCCTTTTTGTTGGATTCACAAAATATATATATTTACAATGTAATGAGTAACTTGTATATGGAAACAAGTGGCATCTCTGATTATATTATTATTCGAAGACAAATGCATGAAAGGCACTCAAGTTCCTTTTTGTTGGATTTACAAAATATACATATTTACAATGTAATAAGTAACATGTATAGGGAAACAGATTATATTATTATTCGAAGAAAAATTCATGAAAGGAACTCAAGTTCCTTTTTGTTGGATTTACAAAATATATGTATTTACAATGTAATGAGTAACATGTATAGGGAAACAGGTGGCATCTCTGATTATATTATTATTTGAAGACGAATTCCTTTACTTTTTTGGACTAAGCAACATATCTTACAAGATAGATATAATAAGGGGTTGCTTGCATCCAATCCTCATACTAATTTTGCTGGGTACATCAATCCCCAAGAATTTGGGGTCAAATAGAAGGTTTTAACTTCAAACAAAGGCCAACTTCGATATCTCAATTAAAACCTTATTTTATTTTATTTTCTTGAGACTAGATGAAAATGAGAGTTCCATGGAGATATTGTACATTTCTTCCTTCTTTTAGATAAAGTGTACATTCAATCCCCTAAGCATTTGGGGTCAAATAGGAGGTACAATGAACTTAGATATCTCAATTAAAAACTTATTTTATTTTGTTGAGAGTAGATGAAAAGGAGAGCTCCATAGAGATATTGTACATTTGTTCCTTCTTTTAGATAAATCGCTTCAAAGCAAGTCCAATTTCAAATTGAACAAAAGCAAGTTACTTCATAATCATAATTTCGACGTGTTATATTCCAATGTAGGTAGATGATTTTTTCATAAATTAGTTGTGCAATTTAAATTGGGTGAATTGAAAGAAGAGCATAAATGAGGACAATTGTGATATGTTATCTAAATGTTACCTAGTTTGGAACTATTTCCTTTAATCAGCTATATAGAAAACTGCCTACAATGTCTCATGATATCAAATATGAGGATGTCCTTTTTCCCTCCACCACTTGTTTCTATTTTTAATATTTAAATAAGTGTAGAAACAACACTTGTGATTCTACATTCACATTCAGATATATGGAAAAGTCTATGAGGTTCAAATAGTCAAGATATTTTTATCTTGTTGGTAGACAAATCCAATCTCTCTTGCAAAGAGTCATAACAAAAATAAAACAATACAAAAAAAAATGCCAAAATTTTGGAGGATGTAAACTTCATCTCCAATAAACCACCACGAAATGCCTTGTTCCACCTTTATTGTCAAAAAGAGGACAAAATATTAGAGAGTGAGCATAAAGCTAATATATTTTTGTGTTCTTGATAGAGCCCGGAAGGAAGCATCAAGTGCTCAAATGAACAAGCATATTCATTTGTATTTGACTCAACTGGTCCATGCATGAAAGGCACTCAAGTTCCTTTTTGTTGGATTTACAAAATATAAATATTTACAATGTAATAAGTAACATGTATAGGGAAACATGTGGCATCTCTGATTATATTATTATTCGAAAACTAATGCATGAAAGGAA
Organism: Pinus tabuliformis; assembly: GCA_031772625.1. Classification (NCBI taxonomy): domain Eukaryota; kingdom Viridiplantae; phylum Streptophyta; class Pinopsida; order Pinales; family Pinaceae; genus Pinus; species Pinus tabuliformis. Next base: position 1,033,097,014 of record CM062805.1, read on the forward strand.
ATCAAGTTCCTTTTTGTTGGATTTACAAAATATACATATTTACAATGTAATGAGTAACATGTATAGGCAAATAGGTGGCATCTTTGATTATATTATTATTCCCTTTACTCTTATGGACTAAGCAGCATATCTTACAAGATAAATACGTTAAGAGGTTGGCTTCCATCTAGTCCTCATTGTAATTTTGTTGGGTACATACAATCCCCAAACATTTGGGGTCAAATAGAAGGTTGTAACTTCAAACCGAGGCCTTTTTATTGGATTTACAAAATATACATATTTATAATGTAATGAGTAACGTGTATAAAGAGGTGGCATCTCTGATTATATTATTATTCTAAGACAATTTCCTTTACTCTTCTAGACTAAGCAACATATCTTACAAGATAGATACGATAAGAGGTTGGCTTCCATCTAGTCCTCATTGTAATTTTGCTGGGTACATACAATCCCCAAGCATTTGGGGTCAAATAGAAGGTTGTAACTTCAAACCGAGGCCAACTCTGACATCTCAATTAAAAACTTATTTTATTTTATTGAGATTATATGAAAAGGAAAGCTCCATAGAGATATTGTACATTCATTCCTTCTTTTATGGCCAACTCTAACATCTCAATTAAAAACTTATTTTATTTTATTGAGATTATATGAAAAGGAGAGCTCCATAGAGATATTGCTTATTTTATTTTATTGAGATTATATGAAAAGGAGAGCTCCAAAGAGATATTGTACATTCGTTCCTTCTTTTATTGGGGTCAAATAGAAGGTTGTAACTTCAAACAGAGGACTCTGATATCTCAATTAAAAAATTATTTTGTTTTATTGAGATTAGACATATTGTACATTTGTTCCTTCTTTTAGATAAACCGCTACAAAGCAAGTCCAATTTCAAATTGAAAAAAAGCAAGTTATTTCATAATCATAATTTCTTCGTGTTCTATTCCAATGTAGGTAGATGATATTTTCATAAATTAGTTCTGTAATTTAAATTGGGTAAATTTCACATCTATGAATTGATCTTGAAAATATTTTAGAGTTCTTTACTGGATTTGATCATTAGCACATGCCTTAGGTAAAGTCTTATACATGGTTTTTTATGTTTTCATAGGGTCAAAAAATTGCATTTTGTCTCTCATTTTCGAATCGCATAGTAAAAAATACATAGCATAAAATTCTTGCCACCCATTTTTCTAACGTGTGTCTAGAGATATAGGATAGAATAATTATCCTCTCATTTTTTGTAAATCACATAATAAAAAATACATAGCGTAAAATTCGTGCCACCCATTTTTCCCACATGTGTCTAGGGATATAAGATAGAAAATTTCTCACAATTACATCTAACAAATCGACATTATGGCTGAGATACAAAACAATGAATTCACTAAAAAAAATTGCCATATCTTGTACTCTTGCTCATCTAGTAAATTAAAGAATAAAGATGGAAGGAAGAAATTATATTACAATGTGTATAAATGTTTTTAAACAAAAATAATAATAAAATTATTTACATGTTTTTTAATATTCCCTAAATATTATTCATTCCTTTCTCATAAAATGATATCTTTTTCTTGCCCTTCTCCACACAAACTTTAACACTATTATTATTCATCTATAATTTGCATGTTGTTTTTAAACAAGAATAATAATAAAAATATTTACATGTTTATAATATTCCCTAAATCTTATTCATTCCTTTCACATAAAATGATATCTCTTTCTTGCCCTTCTCCACACAAACGTTAACACTAAATTATTATTCATCTATAATTTGCATGTATATCATTGTTGGACGTTGTACTCTTACTGATCTAGTAAATTAAAGAATAAAAGTGGAAGGAAGAAATTAAATTAGAGCTACTCTTACTGATCTAATATTAAAGAATAAAGGTGGAAAGAAGAAATTAAATTAAAGCTCTTTTTACAGTATCAATCTTTTTTAAATAAGAATAATAATACAAATATTTACTTGTTTATAATATTCCCTAAATCGTATTCATTCCTTTCTTATTAAATGATAATCCCTTTTTTGCCCTTCTCCACACAAACTTGCCCTCTAAATTATTATACATCTATAATTTGCATGTATAAACAAGAATAATAATACAAATATTTACCTGTTTATAATATTCCCTAAATCTTATTCATTCCTTTCTCATTAAATGATACTCCCTTTCTTACCCTTCTCCACACAAACTTTAACACTAAATTATTATTCGTCTATAATTTACATGTTACATGTATATATATACATAATTAATTTAGAATACCATGCACTTTACTTTACGTTACCATGTACATACATATGTTGAAATATCTTTCAAGAAAGGCATTCAAAGGGTGTTATATGCAATGCTATAGCTAATATTAATTCTCATCAAAAGTTATCACAACTATCTACCATTGAGAATATGAAAAAATATCATCCATATCAATATAATTCAAACATTAGTAAGTATGTTATGAAATAAGTATATATATAATTAATCCTAACACCATATTGTTAATTCTGGTAATCACCAACCAATAGCTCATATTAATTGTTATCAAAAGTTATCACAACTACCTACAATTGAGAATATGAAAAATTATCATCCATATATATAATCCTAACACTATATTGTTAAGGAATAATCCTCTTAAAAAATTCTGGTAATGACTAACCAATAGTTACATACATTTAAATTCTGATATATAAATTTTCATAAAAAAAACTATTTTGAAAGAGAAGTCCCACTAATGATATAAAAAACTCAAAGTCCTCCAATAAGTTATGATCCAATACTTTGTAGCAAGGCATTTACATAAACAATATCATGATAGACATTTATCCAAAATCATATTGGAATTTCTCTAGAACCCGATTAGGCAAACATAATATAAAGGTGTAATGTAATATATCATGTTAATTAGTCATCAAAGAATATCACAACTACCTTCCCATCATCAAGAATATGAAATATTATCATCAATTTTCATAATATTAAAAGATAAATATGTTGAAGAATAAGTACATACATATAATATTAGCCGTATCATTAAAAACTCATTTAAGTATCATCATTGTAATAATGATACAATAATTACTAATATTTCATGATCATTATTATAAATATTTATTAATATAATTAATAATTATTATACTAATTATAATATAGACAAACAAGGTAGTTTCCCAGTTATAAAATAAACAGAGCCTAAATCATTAATTCCCGTTAATTACCTGTGAGACAGTTATGGCTTTATCCGACAGCAAGTCGTGACGGTTATAGCAAGCCGTGACGGTTTTTCCGAAAAATAAAGAAAAAAAGAAGAAAAAGACTTTAATTTCCCGAGTTCCTTCCATTTACTATCCATTTCCTTCAGGATTTTACCCAATTTACAAAATAAATAAATGACTTTAACTTCCCGAGTTCCTTCCATTACCATATTTACATAATCACATAGATTGTTACATTTATTAAATTTATAAAAATAATCTTGAAAAAATGAAAAAAGTGAAAACAAAAACTTGTAAAATATAAAAGTTACAAATAAAATATTTATTTAAAAAATGTTTTTGTGTTTACTTATTTGTCTTCTTGATCAAATAAGCTGAGGGCCGTGCGGGAAATAATAAACAAAATATTATATTATATTCCAATTTGTCCATACAAAATATAAGATCATATTCCACTTTGTCCATTATTTCTCCCACTTCTCGTCTCATGGTGAGGGTATATTATTTTATGTTCATCATTGCTCACCCATTATATTAGGTTTATTATTTTTTTCCTTTATTAGGTTTTGTTTATTATTTCTCCTTAACCAATTTTTGTAAATTTGGTAAATAAATAAAAGGAAAAAATTAAAAATTAAAAAATATTTGAGTGAGTAAGATTCTTTCTTTTTAATATAATTTAAATATATTTTTTTCCTAAGGAAAAATCTTAATTTTCTATTATATATGGAAAATTACATATTGTAGATGTGTGGCATATGCTATATGTGTGACTCTAGTCATTCAAAAAAATATATAAGTTTGTACATGATTACCCATTTAGGGTGGAACTTCAAGGTTCAGTAAAAGTTATACAAAAATTACAAAATTTCAAAATTGCTTCACTATAGATTTTGTCTTAGTTTATGCATCTGATAATCTATGATAAATTAAGGCCTGTTGTCCCACTGCTTAATTCGATCTATATAGGGCTTGTGATAGTACTAATAGGCCTCTTCCTGTTTGTGTTCGTGAATCAGCGATTCACCTCTAGGTTGATGTGCTGCCTCTTTTGAAAGTTGATCCGCAATTTTGTTGTGCTCCTTGTAAATATGAATACATGTAATCTGATCAAATTGTGATTTTAAAAACAATGCATCATCCAAAATGTTCCTAAGTGAATGAACATGGCATGCAGATGTGCAATTGAACCAATTGATAACAATCTTAGAGTCCCCAAAGATCTGAATGTGTCTACAGTTATGATTCAGTGCAAAATATAAAAGATGACGAAGCGAGATGAGCTCAGCAAAGTTGTTTGTGCCAGCACCCAGGCCCATACGAATGTGGAAGGAATGAGTATCAGATAGGTGAAGTAGGAGTCCCCCCACACCCCTGGTCTTGGGTAAAACCATCAAAGTAGGCCCATGGGTGTTCATGGTCAACGACTTCAGGGATGTTAGATCGGGCAGGGGAGGGTTGTTCATCCTGCGGAATTTCATTGAAGCTGTTGCAGATCCTAGAAATAATCACTGGCCACCTGATATGCATGTTGTTGGAAATTATTTTGTTTGTGCTTAACCAAATATTCCAACAAATGATCAATGGAATGCCTCCTTGATGTTATTTCCTTCCTATCTCTGAATGATATTTAACGCGGACAGTACCTGCTCCCAAACTTGATGAGTGGTTGTGCAGGACAGGAATAAATGATCATTTGTTTCCTCGGATGATAGATCGGGCAGGGGAGGGTTGTTCATCCTGCGGAATTTCATTGAAGCTATTGCAGATCCTAGAAATAATCAGTGGCCACCTGATATGCATGTTGTTGGAAATTATTTTGTTTGTGCTTAACCAAATATTCCAACAAATGATCAATGGAATGCCTCCTTGATGTTATTTCCTTCCTATCTCTGAATGATATTTAACGCGGACAGTACCTGCTCCCAAACTTGATGAGTGGTTGTGCAGGACATGAATAAATGATCATTTGTTTCCTCCTCCCAATGACATATGACACACCAAGATGGACCCTGAAAGGATCTTTTCATGAGATTAATGTCTGTAGATGTCTTGTTCATGATGATGTTCCACATGAAGAGGTGTGTAGGGGGTGCCTTAAGTTTCCAGATCGCACGCCCCCAATTTTCCAATACAGTGGGCTTATGAGCAGCGTGGATGATGGGGTATCCCTCTTTAAGTGTATATACTCCATGTGATGTCGGGGCCCAAATCAATTCATCATCGTCATCCCTTGTTCCCTTATTTGAACATGTGATTATGATAATGCAGTAGTGTATTGCCTCCAATCCTGTGCCCACTTATCAGGGATACCGAGATTTACTGTTGTCTTCCATGCTTGTTGGAATATGGACGAATTTAGCTAATCCACAATATGAATTATTGTGACTATGCCTCTATTGTTTAGAAATGTAATTAGTGCCAGAGAGAGTTGGTACAAATTGTCACATCCAATCCATGGGTCTACCCTAATACGGACCGTTGTAACATTGTTAATTCACCTATAATTTAAATATTTTGTTTGAATGAAATAAAAGTATAAAAATAAAAATATGCATAATAAATTATGTTTCGTTACTATTAATTTATATAGAAAATATTTTAATATTATAAATTAAAAATATATTTATTTTCTTAATTAAATTTAAAATTACTAATAATAATAAAAATTATTTTTATAAAAAATATAAGCCTTAATTATAAATATAATTTTATTATTATTATAAAAAATATAAGCCTCAATTATAAATATAAATTATTTGGTTTGTAGAATTTAGTCTCTGCACATCGTTAAATCAAAGGGCATAAAAATATGTTAAAATTGAGAACAAGCCTCACACTATCCTTGAAAAACATATATTATATCAGTACAGTATTTCCGGTACAGTGATATTAAAATGTTTTCATACACCCAATGTTTACGGTGATATTAAAATGTTTTCATTACCACCAAAAAAGCCAGAGATATTAAAACGTCTTCACATACCCAGAAAAAATACATTAAGACAATCAAAACGAGATATATATGTGTCATTTTTATAATGCTGGATACCAAACTTGTTTATTCCAATAATTAAGAGGTATGATTTGTAAATACACATATTTTTAAATTCTGTCCATCATGATCCCACAAATAATGATGGAGAGAGATTCTGCTGATAGAATTATATATATATATATATATATATATATATATATATATTTTTTTATTTTTTTTAAGTATGGGGGATTTTCGCAGTGCATTATATTAGATATCATTTTTGGGATTCAACTGCGTTAAGTAAGTCATTCAAAGTATGACCATTTTCATGAGAGGTAGTCGTAAAGTGACTAATTTCTCATGATTTTTGAATAAGTGGGATTGAAACTAGTGAAATGTGGAGAACGAATCACATAGCATCAATCATCACTTCCGGGGCTTGCACCCGGTAACCAGGACTTCCCAGGAGGTCACCCATCCCAGAACTCCTCTGGCTCAAGCGCGCTTAACTGTGGAGTTTTTCCCCACAATCAAGCCCACTTAGCTTGCTACCCCATTTGCAAAACCTTAGCAAGTATTGTGCCTCATGAACCATTCAGGTAGAGATCCCTTGACTCTTTTTGAATTTAAGTATGGGGGATTTTCGCAGTGCATTATATTAGATATCATTTTTGGGATTCAACTGCGTTAAGTAAGTCATTCAAAGTATGACCATTTTCATGAGAGGTAGTCGTAAAGTGACTAATTTCTCATGATTTTTGAATAGTTCACTTAGCACTCATTGCATCGGGTGATGCTCACAGGGGTGAAGAAGTGGGATTGAAACTAGTGAAATGTGGAGAACGAATCACATAGCATCAATCATCACTTCCGGGGCTTGCACCCGATAACCAGGACTTCCCAGGAGGTCACCCATCCCAGAACTCCTCTGGCTCAAGCGCGCTTAACTGTGGAGTTTTTCCCCACAATCAAGCCCACTTAGCTTGCTACCCCATTTGCAAAACCTTAGCAAGTATTGTGCCTCATGAACCATTCAGGTAGAGATCCCTTGACTCTTTTTGAATTTAAGTATGGGGGATTTTCGCAGTGCATTATATTAGATATCATTTTTGGGATTCAACTGCGTTAAGTAAGTCATTCAAAGTATGACCATTTTCATGAGAGGTAGTCGTAAAGTGACTAATTTCTCATGATTTTTGAATAGTTCACTTAGCACTCATTGCATCGGGTGATGCTCACAGGGGTGAAGAAGTGGGATTGAAACTAGTGAAATGTGGAGAACGAATCACATAGCATCAATCATCACTTCCGGGGCTTGCACCCGGTAACCAGGACTTCCCAGGAGGTCACCAATCCCAGAACTCCTCTGGCTCAAGCGCGCTTAACTGTGGAGTTTTTCCCCACAATCAAGCCCACTTAGCTTGCTACCCCATTTGCAAAACCTTAGCAAGTATTGTGCCTCATGAACCATTCAGGTAGAGATCCGCAGGGAGAATATTGTGTTTTATTCTATAATCTATTCTACCTGTTGAGAGTCGCAACTGGGCCTACTGGAAAATATTCTAGTGGTCGATGGTTGCAACTCACCTTTACGGGCTCCATCAATTTTGCCAACATAACCGTCCACCATATCCAGAGGACGCCCTTGCTTGTATAATCTCCATGCCTGCATGTATCACATTTTCAATGGTAAATGCATGCTCACCTTATAACATCTCTATAATTATGGTGAAATTGTTACCCATTCAAGTAAGCATTGCGCTTCATCAGGAAATTTAAGGTCACTGCTCTTCCTTCCACTCACGATCTCCAGGACTAACACTCCAAAGCTATAGACATCAGCTTTCACTGATAGCTTTCCCCTGCATTGCGTACTCTGGCGCCATGTAACCGCTGCATACTCCATTCACAAACTATTCAAATTATTTGGGTGCTTAATATCGCATACATGTTCTCTGTCAATAAATTGGATAAAGAAAGGACAGAGTTAAATGTTCATACTATGTCCCTGCAACCGTTGTTTGGATATGAATTTCGTCCTCAGGAAAGAGTCTTGCTAACCCGAAGTCTGCTATCTTCGGATTCAATCCCTCATCCAGCAAAATGTTATTTGATTTAATGTCTCTATGAATGATTCACATGTGTGAATCTTCGTGCAGATAAAGAAGACCATTAGCTATTCCCATTATGATATTATGGCGCCTTTTCCAAATGAGTTGTCTCTTCTTCTCTCGTTCTACATGTGTATTTCATTATAGCCAAATTTGAAAACTTCTAAATAATCAACCTCATTAAATATACATTCAAGAATTATCATACTTCCCTCACCAAAAGAAGCCAAAATGACATACCAAAGGGAAAGGTATGCGGGCGTTATCCCGCGTGGATGGGACGGTCGGTTAATAGCCTCCCCACCAGGGTTCAACCTACGATACATGTTTGCGCTGATGTGCAGCGATTGTAATCATCTCGACTCTATATATATGTAAAAAATTGCGTTCTGGGTTAATATAGCTTCTAAAGAGGGACTTATCCCTCCTCATTTAGAAAAAAAAGGGAAAGGTGTCAAGACTCTTGTTGGGCAAATTTTCGTACATAAGCAATCTTTCTTGTCCCTCGACACAACAACTAAGCAACTTTACAAGATTTCGGTGCTGAATAGCCAAAAGCTTCACCTCATTCATAAATTCATGTTTGCCCTACCGAGATCTTATACACAATTTCTTCACAGCTATTTCTTTTCCATCTCTGATTAATCCCTAAAACAACCAACCACATCAAGAAAAGCCTATGACCAAACCCATTAGTTATTTTATCGCAATTACATAAATACCTATGTTGCATGAGTTTCTGGAATATGGGAACGTGGGAACTTGGGTAAAGGTGTCGGGAACGGTTAGAGGTTTCCCCAAAATTTATAGGAAATGATTAATCGAGAGGCGACAATATTATATAGTAAAAAAAAAGAAAAAAAAAATTAATTATATAATTTATATAATAATCAAAATTAATATTGAATCAAAATATTCAAATATTAAAATCAATTTCAATATATAATCTCTCTTATATATAAATATATTCTTTGGGTGTGTCAAGTTCATTACGACACATGACGAGTCTTTGAAACAATCTGGGTTAAAAATACAAAGGAACAATTTTACATATGTTTCTCTAGTTATTCTTAAGAGAAAAAGTAAAGCAACTCTAATGTTTGAGCATTCACTGTCACATTCAATATGGACACACAATCTTTTGCGATATATATACATAAATAACAAAAGAAATACTCATCAGCATGACATCCTAGATATCGCCCTTACATCGAGGTGCCACACACTTCCTTAACCCACGAGGAGATTGCTCCAGTTTCTCAATTAAGGATATCGGTGTAAAGGATGTCTTCGGCGTTTCTTCCTCTGAAGATTTCAACTTGGGCTCATGTTTTGTGGACAGTTCAAGATATTTCTCTACAAGCTTTGTATTCCCCAACTCGAGAGAACGTCGGAATTCCAAAAAAAATAGTCTTCAAAGCTCCCGGTGTTAGTTCCCTGTATATGGTCGTGGCCATGAACAGGCCACAACCGGTTCTCACAGAAACTGTCTCGTGGGATTCATTTTCTTGTTGGGAGCTCTTTAAGTGGTCCATAGCTTCCCTTAAGTTCTCTACCATGTTCGTAGGGTAGTTGGAACGTTCCCCATGATCAACTGAAGTTGTGGAACACTTGACACGTAGCCATCGATCGCTTGATGGAAGTTTGGCTATAAATACTTCGATTTGGTCCCCAAACCCACCACTCAATTCCCTTCAGTCTTACACCATCAAAACAGAGTGAGTAGAGTTTTGGAAGTGCCGAAACGAGAGAGAGAAATAGTGACAGACTGTGAGCAAGTATTCATGGCCGGAGGTACGATTTCTTGGGCATTAAAGTTTGTGATTCTTTTTAAGTGTTTATTTCGCATTATAGAATCGTTATTGTGCTAACATTTGGTATCGGAGCCTATTTTATCTCTGCCTTGGTGTTTATAGACATGCTCTGTTTGGTTTGCCTTGGTGTTTGTGAACGACGTTTTGTCTCTGTGTTATTATGCTCTGTTTCATTAATTTTTGAATTAAAAATCATGTAGAAACTGTTTTCGAAGGTTTTATGCATGCGACCCAGATAGCCCAACCCTCTTTCTTTCCTTGAAGAGGTGTTTCGTAGGAACTCGAACCAGCCCCTAGATCAAGTTATGAAGGCACGCATTGAGCCATTGAGCCATCGGTTTGACTCAATGCCATATTTTTAAGAATTTTCTGCATTAAGGCATTTATTTGGAAACATGTCTAATTTTTACTCAATTTTTATGCTTATAATATTTATTTGGTTTAATTATATGCAATTTGGATAATTGTTGTGCAAATTTATTAACTATGTGCATTGAGCCATTGAGCCATTAGTTTGGCTCAATGCCATATTTTTTAGAATTTTCTGAATTAAGGCATTTATTTGGAAATATGTCTAATTTTTGCTCAATTTTTATGCTTATAATATTTATTTGGTTTAATTATATGCAATTTGGATAATTGTTGTGCAAATTTATTAACTATGCTCATATTTAATTTGCATGAATTGATTATTTCTGCTCTAATTAATACATGCTATTTTGGATGAGTATACGAGACCCATCGTTGAATGTTATGCATGAATATTATAGTTTTATTTATGCAATTTATAATTATTCTCATATCAAGTTAATTTTTATACATAAAAGAAATAATTTCTAGTGATCCATATAATTTTTAATTGATTAGAGAATAGCCACAACATCTCTAATTAAATAATATTATATATTATGATTGATTAGGATCACATAAAGAATATTTAGACATTAATTGTAATTAATTATACTTAATATAATAAATTTTATCCCACAGGAATTTTTATTATATTTATATAATTAATTAGGATAAAATATCAAATTATTCATAACTTACTCACATGAATTATGAATTAATAGTTTTATCATAAAGTTTAATCTAAGATAGAATTTATATCAAATTATAATCATAATATACCCTTTAGAATTATGAATTAAGCGAATAATTTGATAAATTCTATCACAAAGAATAATTGAATCTGCTTGAAATAAAAATTTAGCTCACAGACAATTTTTATGTCATTAGATTCAATTTTAAGCATGATTTACATTGGTAAGGCATGAAATTTTATTTAGGCCTCAATTTTAACATAAGCATGTAATCTTTAATTTTATGCAGTTGTACAACCTGCAAATTTCTCTGATATTCGTTGTGATATCCCTGAACTTAAGGGAGATAACTATAAGGTCTGGAAGGAGAGAGTTCTCCTTCATTTAGGGTGGATGGACATAGACTATGCTATTAGGAAAGATGAACCACTAGCACTCACTGATACCAGCACTACAACGGACATCACGCTTTATGAACGATGGGAGCGATCTAATCGCCTAAGCATGATGTTCATTAAGACTAAAATTTCTGCTGGTATTCGTGGTTTCGTTGATCAGCATGAAAAAGGTTTGAGACTTGCTGAAATCCATTGATGATCAATTCATCACTTCAGACAAGGCATTAGCAAGCACCCTAATCATGAAGTTCTCATCCCTAAGGCTCACCAGTGTGAAAGATATGCGTGAGCACATCATGCAAATGAGAGACACTGTGGCTCAATTGAAGAAACTCGAGATTGAAATATTGGGGTCCTTCCTGGTGCACTACATCCTGAACACCCATCCGCACCAATACAAACCCTTAAAAATCTCATACAACACACATAAGGATAAATGGTCAATTACTGAACTCATGACCATGTGTGTTCAAGAGGAAGGGAGACTGGTGATGGAACTAGGAGAAAGTGCAATGCTGGCAACGCGTGGAAAGGGAAAATCTCAATCCAATTAGAAAGGAAAGGTAAAGTACCTCCCCAAGCTTATATCAAGAAGGATTCAAAGTGTTTCTTCTGTAAAAAGAAGGGACACATGAAGAAGGAATGCGCCAAATTTCAGAAATAGCTTGCGGACAAAGGTAATCCAACCTCGTTTGTTTGTTATGAATCTAATATGGTTAATGTCAATATTAATAACTGGTGGATTGATTCTAGATCAACAATTCACATTTCGAATTCCTTGCAGGGTTTGCAAAACCTAAGGAAGCCAGTGGGAAGTGTGCAAAGCATCTTATCAAAAAACAAGATGGGCTCGCATGTGGAAGCTATAGGAACATGCTATTTAACTTTAAGTAGTGGCTTTGTTTTAGAATTAGAAAAGACCTTTTATGTTCCAAGTTTTTCTAGAAACTTAATTTCAGTTTCAAGGCTTGTACCTTTTGGATATTCCTTTAACTTTTCAGAAACATCTTTTAGTTTTAGACAATACAAAGCCAAGACATTGGCGAGTTATGGCATAGGCAGTAGGGCCACTTACATCATGGGGCCTTGAAGATAATGCAGCAGATTTCTACCAGACTTCCCAAAGGTAAACTTGAGCAAGTGGACACATGCAAAGGTTGTACCTTGGGAAAGTACACCAAGTATTCCTTTCATGATCGAGATAGTCAACCTGAAGAAATCTTGGAGCAAGTTCATACAGATTTGTGTGGACCATTCTCAACAGCCTCCACCGCGAAACAAAGGTATTATGTGATTTTCATTGATGATTTTTCTTGTAAATTCTTAAGAGTTTAAGGACTTCTATGCAACGGAAGGAATTAAACAGGAGTTGACAACACCTCATAACCCACAACAGAATGGGGTGGCTGAGAGGAATAACAGAACAATTGTGGGGGAAGCTTGGGCGATGCTACATGACCACGGCCTACCACTTCATTTGTGGGCTGAGGCATGCAACACAGCAGTCTATTTGCAGAATAGAAGCTCGCATCGCATACTTGGGATGAAGACACCAGAGGAAGCTTTCTTCGGGAAGAGACCAGATGTGGGTCACTTTAGGATCATTGGATCATCGGTACATTGCCACGTGACCAAGGATGCCCGGAAGAAGTTTGAGCCGATAGCTGAGTTGGGGATACTTGTGGAGTACACTGATACACCCCATAACTATCAGGTGTATTTGCCTACCAGTTGGAGGATAGCGGTTCACAGAGATCTTAAGTTTGATGAGTAGAAGGCCAAGCGAATTTCCCTAGAGAGGGAGCTCCAACCATAGGTTGTGGAGGAACTTTTTGTTCCTAAGGAGGAGGAGCTTCAGACTGATGCGGAGCAGTGGCATGCATAGGCTCCAGGAGTGGAGACATCCACTCAAGCAGAGTCTTTCAGTGATGGGCAGAAGTGCATGAGAGAAGCTGACAGATTATTGTCAAATGCAAGAGAGAATGTGGGAGAACCGTCTTCTCAAGGCAAACAGTGGAGGTCACCTGATATGTACACTGGATACATGGCCCTTGTTGGTGAATGTGTTGAGACCGAGCCATATTCCTTTGAGAAAGCAGTGCAGCAACTGATTTGAGTTTTTTATCACCCCAAGAAACTCTCCTAGGTTGTAGCTCCGAGATGCTCAGGAACATACAAATTCAACTTAGTGTTGCAAATGGATGAATGGAAGGAATGATGATTGTTCAAGCCAGATAACCACTTCTACTTTGCTTAACTCTAGACATGCGTGAACACCCCTAGACTACAATGCTTTAGACCACCAATTACTCACAGTTTAAGAATTGGGTGAATATGGAGACTACTGACCACACCAGTAGATACACAAGACCATGTGATGGCCGGCTGCAACCAGTAAAGAAGTCTACAAATCTAATTCCCTAATGCACAGACAAGATGACAGCTCTCTGGCACTAGGTGAAAAGAAACCTGAATAGCTCATTCACTGATACATACAAGACTTTAACACAAAGATAGGATGACAACTTCTCTAATGCTAAACATCAAGAGCTCATAAATACAGCATATTAGGCACAAATTAGAATAGAAGAAGAATGAAAAGTGAGTAATTAATAGCAAAAGAAGCTTGTATTAGCTGAAAATGAAGATGAGACACTACAAGTATCAAAATAGTTACAATCTCTAGAAGTTGAACCTTACATCAAAACATCAACCATCAACCCTGATTACATCTTGTTTCGAGGTATATATAGAGTTCCATTACAAACGCACTCGGTCATTCTAGGTATGGAGGGGTCATAATTGACCACCAACTGCTTTAACTGCCTTATGGAGTCTCTGGTGTGTTTGCTTGCTTTAGTGGATAAATTTGATCTTTTCCTGTGCTCTGTTGTCCTCTCGGGCAGGTGGAGTATCGTATAGGATGAAGTTCCATAACTGTTAAATGCAGTTATCTACTTGTGCTTCGTCCTTTTCCTTCTCGGCCATACTGTTTGTTGAATGCAGTTGTTGAGGAAAAATGCATCGAGTACTGGTAGGCGGCTGTCTTCATCCTTCGGGTGCACATAATGGTCAGGGCAAGTGGACTGCCTGGCGAATGTATGAGTCAGATGGAGGACCGAGACTAGCCGTCAGATTAAGGGGATAGACAGTGTGGATTGCTTGGCTGAGGGTATCAGGAGATATGGAAGCAGACTGAGAGCGGGCCGTTGGATCTCTGGCGGATAGATCTAATGGTCATCGGGCGTCGAAGATGCGCGACATTTATTGGGTGGGAATGGAGGTTTTGGCAGTATGTGGTATTGATTGCATCACCTCAGGGCATAAGTTGGTAAAAGGACAATGGTGCGTGATCTTGTCAGGGCATGACGCGTGGCAGCAGAAACCGCTCTCCATCGCGCGTTATCGTCCTAGTGGTTTGAGGGCGCGGGGAGAGCGACTACCGTTGGATCGGTCATGCGGCAATCAATGGCTGCGATTAAAGGTGGTGATGGATTATGGGAGCATGGGGTCACGTGAATACGGACTTACGAGGCTTAATCTTTGCGCTCGAAGCTTGAGGAGACAAGGGTTCATGCCAGGTTTTGGAGGAAAATGGAGGTAGTGGAGGTGGGAGGGAGTAAATGGGATAAAGGATAAGAAGGCAGGTGACCATTATAAGATTTCTTCTGAGCATAATCCATCTACTCGAGCTTATCCCTGCCCTTCGAAACCTTAGTTATAGCAAAGCTAACATTGGCTCCTTATGGGGATGAGATCCTTCCTATGAGGTCTCAAGAACTGCAGACCAATGCCTTTCCTGTGAAAATCAGATTAGAAAAAATTCCTAGTGTTCCATTGGGCATGGAGTTTAACGGGGTCTACACTAAAACTGATAAAATAATATATTTACAACTTTAAGGCCTGAAGACCTTAAACAACATAAACTTTCAGAAAACGCCCAGTAACTAGGACATCAAAAATTGTCTCCCCTTCCATACTTTTTAGTATGAAAGTATTGTTCCCTTCAATCTAAGAAATGATAAAAGGCCCCATCCATAAAGCGTCAAACTTCCCATGGTTTCCTTTCTTCTCTTTCAGTGCATCCCACATAAGAACCAAGTCTCCAACCTAAAAATTATTTGTTTTTGTCCTCCTGTCAAAAGTTTCCTTGATCTTCTTTTGATGTGTTGCAAATTTCTCAACCAAGTCTTCTCTGATTTGATGTACCTCTACTAAATCAATGATCCTTTTTGCCATGTCCTCTTCCTCATTCTACTCTTCTTATAAGAATTTTGCCACAAGGAGGGTCAATTGAATTGGGAATATGACCTCAGTGCCATATACCAGCTTGAATGGAGAATTCCCTGTGGATTTCTTGGTGGTCACTCTGTCAGCCCACAGTGCATACTTGAGCTTAGAATCCCAATTCTTTTTGTTGTCTTCCAACAGTTTCTTAATTATCCTTATCAAGCTCTTGTTGGAAGATTCTGCTAGACCATTTCCTTGAGGGTAGTATGAGGTGGAATGAACTAGCTTAATGCCCATTGAATCACACATGTCCACCAATTCTTTTGCCCTGAAGGCTGTTGCATTGTTTGTAATTATTTTATGTGTACAACCAAATATGGTGAAGATATTCTCTGTTAAGAACTTCATGACCACCTGATGATCAGCCTTTCTGGTAGGAATGGCCTCAATCCATTTAGTGAAGTAATCAGTGGCTACTAAGATCCATCTATGTTGGCCACTAGAATGTGGATTGATTTCTCCAATGAAATCCAAGCCCCACTGCTGAAAAGGGCCACTAGTATGTATGGATTTTAAGGGTAGGGACATCAATTTTTGCTTCCCTTCAAATCTTTGGCACCTGTCACAAGATTTAACAAATGAAAAGACATCAGAAAATAATGTGGGCCAATAGTACCCAGCTCTGAGGATCTTGTGAGTTGTAGTCTTCCAATAGTGATGTCCTCCACATATGCTAGAATGAAACTACTGCAACACTTCCACGGATTGTTCTTTGTCTAGACACCTCATAAGAATTCCAGACGGGTCCCTCCAATAAAGCATATTTTCATGAATGCAGTATCTAGCTGCCTTGAGCTTAACAGTTCTGGCTTGGCTTGAACTAAGGCCTGGAGGAATTTCTAGCTTCAGCAAGAATTGAGCTATTGTGGAATGCCATTCACATGAAGCTAGATTTTCTGCCAATGACTGATCTCGCCCTGGTTCAGCTGCTTCTTCTTCTATCTGACCATCTTCTAAATTCATTCTTATCAAATTAATGTCCAATATTTTGTAGTTTTCTTCAGTCATTAATTTGGCAAGGCCCTGACCTCTGATAAGCTTGGTGGGCTTCAATTCTATGTTAAATTCAATAAGTTTTGCAATCCATTTAGCCCTTCTTCCATTAGCATCAGGTTGTGTTAGGACATCTTTTATTGAAGCAAAGGGTACATATGCAATTATCTTCGAATGCATAATGTAAATTATGAAAGCTTTCAAAGATTTGATAAGAGCATATGCATTTTTTTCAATGATATCATACTTTAGCTCAGCATCCCTCAAGTTTTTGCTGAAAAATGCCACTGGATGCTCTGAGCCTTCCTCATCTGCTTGCATCAAAACTGCTGCAAGAGTTTCATCAGAGGAAAATGAAAATATATGGAATTCCTTACTGTAATCTGGATTGATTAAAGTAGGAGCTTCCATAATGCCTTTTTTAATAGAATCAAAGGATCTTCTTGTTGCATCAGTCCACTTGACTTCTGACCCCTTTTTCAACATGGAGGTAATGTGTGTTACCAGTTCTGCAAAATTAGGAATAAACCTCCTTACAAAATTAATCTTGCCCAGAGAAGACTGGATATCCTTTTTCGATCTCGAGACAGACAAGGTTTGTATTTCTCTTACTCTTTCTGGGTCGATTTTGACACCTGCGGCAGAAACAACATGTCCTAATAGCTTGCCCTCTTCTAAAGCAAACTGTGACTTTTTAGGATTGACTGAAATCCCAAACCTTCTGCACTTCAGGAACACTTTCTTCAAATGCTGCAAATGGTCTTGATGGCTGCTGGAGTACATTGTTATATCATCTAGGTAGATAAGGACAAACTTATCCTTCTCTCCCACAAACTCTATATCCATAGCTCTCTGAAAGGTGGCTCTAGCATTCATCAACCCAAAAGGCACCTTGGAATACATAAAAGTGCCCCAAGCAGTGGTGAATGCAGTCTTCTCTTGGTCGTCTGGATGTACAACAACCTGGTTATACCCTGAAAATCCATCTAGGAAAGACATCACTTTGGCCCCTGAGACCTTCTGCAGCAAATGCTCCATCTTGGGCAGAGGGTAATTGTCTTTCTTAGAGCATTTGTTTAAGTTTCTGAAATCAACGTAGAGCCCGACTTCTCCACTTTTCTTCCTCACCACCACCAAATTGGCTACCCATTTTGAATATTTGAGAGGGACTATGATTTTGGCAGCTAGTAACTTCTTGATTTCTTTTTCAACTAGGGGAAGGAGCAAGGGATTTATGGGCCTCAGCTTCTGCTTGAAAGGGATGGTGTCTTTTTCTAAAGGGATTTTATGCTCGATGATATTTTTTTCATATGTTTTCAGGTCATTATATTCCCAGGCAAAGACATCAGTAAATTGCTTCATTAAATTGCAGTACTCAGAACTTTGGGCAGAAGATAGATGAGTGGACAAATTTATATATTTTGGATGATCTAGACTCCCTATATTATGCCTATGGACTGCAGATTGATCTTATTTTTGGGCAGCCTTATAAGGCACATCATTCTGGTCAAACAGCTTTTCTAAAGGGACTAGTCCTTTAGGTATGTGATTGCTAGGCAGTTGGACAATGCTATCTTTACCAATTTTGTTTCTAAGCTGGGACTGGGGATTTTCTCCTAAGGCTTCATTCTCTTGATCAATTTGCATTTCAGAGAATTCATCAATGACTTGCAAAAATCTATTCACTTCATCATCATCTTCAAAAACTTTCCAATGCTGGACATTATCAGGCAAGGATGGTCTATATTTCATCTGAACTTCATAAACTATTCTGGGGGGCATGGGAGGAATAAACATGCTAGCAGACACAGCAAGCAATCTGATTTCTGACTCTAGGGATATATGATATACAAAAACTATTAAAAGAATCTTTGAGTCTCCATACCTCATCTCTATATGCTTTTAACCTTGGGTGCTTTGCCTGAAATGTTTTGTTCACTTGCTGAATGATAAGATCAGCATCTCCAAACACCTTTATGTTTCTGATTTCTCTATCTTTAGCTGTGTTAAGGCCCAATATCAGAGCCTCATACTCTGCTATATTGTTGGTGACTTGGAAAGCCAGCTTAAAAGACATACATGTACTTTATTGTTCTGGAGATATCAGCACCACCCCTGCTCCTGTAGTTTCCTTGGAACATGCTCCATCAAAGAACATTTCCCAAACCTGACCTCCTTGCTCTCCCTCAGCCTGAACTATTGGCTTCTTGAGCTTCAATGAGGCCTTCTGGGATTCTTCAATTTGGAGGATACATGATCCAAAATCGGTGTCTAAAACATAAATGGGATGATTAGAAGGATTCTTCTCATCACTAATGATGTAGGCCAGTTGTGCTTCTCTGTACAATCTCCTGCTTTCTCCCCTAAAGACTAGGACAGTGGCATAAGATAAATCATTTTGTAATGTCCCATCTAGTCTCTTAATCCACCCTCTGGATAGCAACATGCCAAACTTGGGAGGGACATCTGCTACCACAATGTCCATCATCATGCTCTTCATGAGTAGCTGAGTTAGGGTAATAGCCAGGTCTTTGATTAATCCTAGGAATTTTACCTTCCTTGAATCAAATAAGAATAAATCATGATATGGTCTAGTAATATCGAGGCCTAACTCTTCCATGACAGCTTTAGGCATCAGATTGTGGCTGGCCCCTGTGTCTAGTAGGCAATTATGGAGGGTTTTGTCATGAATGGTCAAGGAGACATAAAATGATGGAGAATTATCATCAGCAGGTTCAGTCATTGGGTTAAGCACAACTACAAGCTTATCATCTTGCAAATTGACATAGTCAGTGGAGGCTTTTGGGGCTTTCAGCTCAAGAGCATCAAGAATAGGCTTTCTAAAAGCTTCACTCTTTGCAATTTCTATCAGAGGCACAACTATCTTTAATTTCTGGACTTCTGATTCAAAGCTAAAAGGGGAAGGGGGCTTGTCAGGACCTCTTACCTCTTGAGCTGGTGCTTTGAGAATGACTGGGTCAGCTGCTGGGCTTTTCTGTCTTATATTCTGTTGCTCTATTGGGACAACACCTCTTTGGGCAGGATTCTCCTTGACATTGTTTTCTTTTGACCTTAGATTGTACCTTTGATGTTCACCAGTCTGCAGAACAGCCTCTCTATCCCACCTTTGACTGGTTTGGTCCTACAACAATGATTCTTCGTAGGCATCCAATGTCAAGAAAGCAGCACCACCTTTATCTTCCATGCAATGGATTTCATCATCTTCTTCAAACTGCTCCTCTTCCATGACTACGTTTTGGAAGGGAGCCTTAACCTTTTGTTCCTCACCGGCCTCTTTACCCCTCTGAATGGTCTGCAATTGTTCATTTTCTTTTCTGAATGGATTTGGATTTCTTGGAGCAAATGTGTTTGGAAGCCTTGTCTTTCCTGAGTTCTGCTCAACTTTCAGCTTAGATATCTCAGTAGCCAATGACTCTATCATTTTAGTCATTTTCTCTAATTTAGGTTCTGAAGATGAAGCAGAGGAAGAAGAAGTCTCACCTCTCTGCCTCCTTCTATCAGCATGACTTTTGAGCTTTTCTGCAACCATGATATCAGATTCCTCCTCTAAAGCTGCATCCTGCATTTCAGCTAGAGTGGCACATCTTCTCTCCCTCAAAAGTAGGCAAAAATCACAGTCAAAAGCATTGGCATAGGTGAGTTTGGTAGAGGTGGTGGTAGGCTTTACTTCAGTTGGTATCTTACTATCCATACGGTGAAATCTTTTATTAAAATTGAGCAATGATTCCCCGTTCTCCCTCTTGAGGCTTCCAAACTCTGTATGGTAATAGAGCAGGTATTTTTTATCTCCCCAATGCTTCAAGAATACCTCATCTAAAGCTTCAATGTCTGCTATGGACCTAGGGGGAAATTCTCTGAACCACTTTCTAGCTTCTCCATCAAGGCTCTGGACAAACACTCTCATCCACACATCATCCTCATTGATATCTAGGTTATCAGCATAACTATAAAAAGATTCAAGGTGTTCTTCAGTTGTTACTCCCTCTGTACCAGTGAACTTGGGCATATATTTCTGATATTCTCCAGTAGGCATGACATTCAAAGGAACAAGCAAGACCAGGGGTCCATACCTAGCAGCTATGATTCTTTCCATCTTCATGGGTGCCTATTGGCCTGCCATGACTGGGATGGGTGGAAAGATACTGGCAGATTGGGTGGTAGGAAGCAATGAAATAGATGACAGAGACAAAGGAATATGATGGACTGTATGGGAGGCTTTCTTTGGACTAAGATCCAAAGAGGAACTAAATGAACAAGGAGCTTTATGAATCTCTGAAGGTATTTCTTCACTAACAATTCTAGGCTCTAAATCTTCAAACTGTATATTCTCAGCTATAATCTTCTCTTGCAGAGATACATAAGATTTCTTAGGCTTACTTGATCTTGATGCTCCTTTCTGTGATGTTTTCCTCTGCTTAGCAATCTTCTCAGGGTCAGGCACTGGGTCAGCTGGTGATTTCTGAGGATTTCTCCGAGTATGCCTCACAAACTGAGCCAGAACTGTAATATGGAGTCACCACTAGGTTGGTCCTCCAGTAGAGTCGCCAGATAGATGATTACAACCAGAAATGTGTCTAGACTTTGTCTATCATCAAAAGCTGGAACTGTGTCATTCTCCCAAGGAAGTTGAGCTTCAATCTCCTCTCCCCGGAAACGGCGCCAATTAATGTTATCACCCCAAGAAATTATCCTAGGTTGTAACTCCAAGATGCTCGGGAACATACAAATTCAACTTAATGTTGCAAATGGATGAATGGAAGGAATGATGCTTGTTCAAGCCAGATAACCACTTCTACTTTGCTTAGCTCCAGAGATGTGAGAACACCCCCAAACTACAAGGCTTTAGACCACCAATTATTCATAGTTTAAGGATTGGGTGAATATGGAGAATACTGACCACACCAGCAGATACACAAGACCATGTGATGGCCGGCTGCAACCAGTAAAGAAGTCTGCAAATCTAATTCCCTAATGCACAGATAGGATGACAGCTCTCTGGCACTAGGTGAAAAGAAACCTGAATAGCTCATTCACTGATATATACAAGACTTTAACACAGAGATAGGATGACATCTTCTCTAATGCTAAACATCAAGAGCTCAGAAATACAACATATTAGTCACAGCTTAGAATAGAAGAAGAATGAAAAGTGAGTAATTAACTGCAAAAGAAGCTTGTATTAGCTGAAAATGAAGATGAGATGCTGCAAGTATCAAAATAGTTACAGTCTCCAGAAGTTGAACCTTACATCAAAACATCAACCATCAACCCTGATTACATCTTGTTTCGAGGTATATATAGAGTTCCATTACAAAGGAACTCGGTCATTCTAGGTATGGAGGGGTCATAATTGACCACTAACCGCTTTAATTTCCTGATGGAGTCTCTGGTGCATTTGCTTGCTTTAGTGGATAAATTTGATCTTTTCCTGTGCTCTGTTGTCCTCTCGGACAGGTGGAGTATCGTATAGGATGAAGTTCCATAACTGTTAAATGCAGTTATCTGCTCATGCTTCGTCCTTTTCCTTCTCGGCCATACTGTTTGTTGAATGCGGTTGTTGAGGAAAAATGCATCGGGTACTGGTAGGTGGTTGTCTTCATCCTTCGGGTGCACGGAATGGTCAGGGCAAGTGGACTGCATGGCGAATGTACGAGCCGGATGGAGGAGTGAGACTGGCCGTCGGATTAAGGGGATAGACGGCGGGGATTGCTTGGCTAAGGGTATCGGGAGATATGGAAGTAGAGTGAGCGTGGGCCATTGGATCTCAAGCGGATAGATCCAACGGTCATCGGGCGTCGAAGATGCGCGACGTTTATTGGGTGGGAATGGAGGTTTTGGCAGTAGGCGGTATTGATCACACCGCCTCAGGGCATAAGGTGGTAAAAGGAAAATGGCATACGATCTCCTCAAGGCGTGACACGTGGAAGCGGAAACCGCTCTCCATCACGCGTTATCGTCCTAGCGGTTTGAGGGCACGGGTTGAGCGACTACCGTTGGATCGGTCATGCGGCAATCAACGGTTGCGATTAAAGGTGGTGATGGATTATGGGAGCGTGGGGTCACGTGAATACGGACTTACGGGGCTTAAGCTTTGCACTCGAAGCTTGAGGAGATAAGGGTTCATGCCAGGTTTTGGAGGAAAACTGAGGTAGTGGAGGTGGGAGGGAGTAAACGAGATAAAGGATAAGAAGGCAGGTGACCACTATAGGCTTTCTTCTGAGCATAATCCATCTACTCGAGCTTATCCCTGCCCTTCGAAACCATAGTTATAGTAGAGCTAACATGGTTGATGCTATGGTGGAGGAATATGACTCCATAGTTCGAAATAGTGTTTGGGATGTTGTTCCAAGACCGAAGAACAAGTCAGTTGTGAGTTCCCGTTGGCTTTAAAAGGTAAAGCAATCTATTGATGGTAGTGTGGAGAAACATAAGGCAAGATTTGTTGCCCGTGGTTTCTCACAGGTCGAGGGGATCGACTATGATGAGACATTTTCTCCTATAGCAAGGTACTCATCTATCAGATCGATGTTGGCATTATCAGCACAGATGGGTTGGAAGATCCATCAGATAAATGTGAAGAATGTATTCCTCAATGGAAATATTGAGGAAGAGGTGTACATAGAGCAACCGGAAGGTTTTGAGACCTTCGATCGTGAGTCACATGTGTGTCGACTCAAGAGATCTTTGTACGGGCTGAAGCAAGCACCTCGTGCTTGGTACACCAGGATTGACAACTACTTCACCGGGTTGGGCTTCACAAAGAGTGAAGCGGATGCGAACCTGTACCACATCATGGTAGAAGGTAAGCAGTTGATCATTGTTCTTTATGTTGATGATCTCATATTGACAGGTGATGATCAGTTGATCATGTCTTGCAAGGAGGACCTTGCAAGAGAATTCGAGATGAAAGACATGGGTCTCATGCACTACTTCCTTGGCATGGAAGTGTGGTAGAAGGATGGGGAGTTGTTTGTGTCTCAAGGCAAGTATGCCAATGAGATACTCAGGAGATTCCACATGTAGAAGTGGAAGCCCATGCAGACTCCTCTAGCAGGTAACTGGAGGAAGGAGAATGTTACTTCAGGAGAAGTAGTAGAGGCTACTGTGTATCGACAGCTTGTGGGTTCACTGATGTACTTAGTGAACACACGACCAGATTTGTGTTATGCGGTGAACTAGCTGAGTCAAGCTATGGTTCAGCCTACCAAGTTGTTTTGTAAGGTTGCTAAGCATGTTTTGAGATACCTCAAAGGCACATCTCAGTATGGATTATGGTACAGATGGACAGAGGGAGTGAAGCTACAAGGCTTCACAGATGTAGATTGGGTATGGAGTCCATCAGGAGGAATTTTCAACCTTGGGTCAACTACAGTTTCTTGGTACAGCAAGAAACAGAGGTCAATTGCACTCAACTCAGCAGAGGCTGAATACATGGCTGCAAGTTAGGAAACATGTGAGGCCATTTGGATGCGTAAAATTCTAGTTGGTTTGTTTGATTAGAGGATGGATACAACTGTGATCTGTTGTGATAATCAAAGTTGTATCAAACTCTCTGAGAATCAAGTATTTCATGATAGGTCCAATCACATCGACATTCGGTATCATCCTCTCAAAGACTGTGTGGTGAGGAGGATCATGTTGTTGCAGTATATTTCGACCGAGGAGCAAGATGCTAACATTTTGACTAAGGCATTTTCAAAGTGTAAATTTGAGTTCCATAAAGACAGGATCGGGGTGGAAAATAATCCCTTTCTTGTTGAGAGGGAGTGTTGAAAATAGCAACAAGAAATTCTAAAAATAGCATTGCTAAAGATACCATTTCAGGATATTCCAATTTTAATTTGTCCTTGAATTAAAATTGAGAATTAAAATTCGAATTTAGTCTCACCAGTTGTTTGAAAAATAATTAATTAATTCATCTTGGATTAATTAGTTGGAGAAATTCAAACATGAAGTCTTTGTGAAGTCATGCAACAGTTAACCCTTAAATTAAGGAAGTTATCCCTTAATTAAGGAGGTAAGGATGAGTTTTATTTAAGTTGTAATAAGTTAGCTCAGTTAACTGAGTTAAGTCTGGTTAGATTAGTTCCAGACAATTTGTGGAACTAATTGTGAGTTCAGTCAGTTAATGCATGCATGCATGCAACTAGTGTACTCTAGATAACTAAATATTCTCTCATAAATACCTTGGGTAGCATGGAACAAAATTTATCGTCCAAAGGAATGCGGAGGATGGGGTATAAAGGACCTTCAACCTTTTACATCCTCTCTAGCAGCCAAATCAGGGTGGAGGCTTCTGACAGAGGATAATTTATGGAAAACGGTGGTAAAAAGGAAATACATTGATCCGATCCCCATGGAGGATTGGATACGCAGGCTTAGAAAAGTCTCTTCCAAAGCATTAGTCATTTGGAAGGAAACTATAGACTCTTTCAAGCTAGTGGAAGAAGGACTTTCATGACAGGTTGGAAATGGGGAAAGGATTTGAGTCAAAATTGACCCATGGGTGGGGTGCAATGAGGCTTTTGCACTATCTAGAGGGGTTATGGACTCCCTTCATGCACAAGGCCTATTCTTCCTGAACTAGATAACAAAGGCAGAGATAACTACAATCTGGCATCAGGGGTGGAAATTTGTAGAGGATATTCAATTAGATCCCCAATGGGGTCAAGAGTGGAAAATTACATTAGGGAACTCCATCAAACAAATGTCAGGATCAAGGATTGGTCGAACTCTCTTCGATGGGTTCACGCTCTGTCAGGGCATTACTCCCTAAAGTTTGGATATTATTTCCTCATGACTCGAAGGGCACGGGAGGTTCAGGACTGGTGGAGAAAATTACTTTGGAAATTGAAAAGCCCAACAAAATCCAAAATGTTATTTTGGTGTATACTAAAGAACAAAGTGCCTACATGGGACAATTTACAGAAATGAAAGAAACATGGTTCTAGTTGGTGTATCTTGTGCAAGGACTCTGAAGAATATTTCAACCATTTATTTCTAAGATTCTTGTTCATCATCTAAGTGCGGGAAACAACAATGTCTCTCTTAGGCATCAGATAAATCTGGAATGGGGAAAGTTGCAGGGCAACTTGGAAAAGTTGGTGGACTACGACCTCAAATGAAAACATAAAAAACATCCCTTTGATTATCTCCTGGGGGATTTGGCTAGCAAGGAATAAAGGCATCTTCAGAGAAGTTTCTTCCTCTCATTCTATGATTGTTGCAGAATGTGCTTCGATCTTCACTCTCCTCCCTTGCACTGATCCCCCTCAATCAATTAGGAATATCAGTACATAACATATTAGACATGATATCCCATGGGCATACTTTGATGGTGCTTCAGATGCTCAAAATAGGTGTGGATGAGGACTCGTTATAAATATAAATGAAAATAGATCTCTAAAACCTTATGTGGGTATCGGAACAGGCAGAAACAAATGTTGAGTTACTTTCTTTAAAATTTATTTCATGCTGGCTCATTCGCTTGGGGATTGGTTCAGTTCAAATATTTGGTGACTCCATGAATGTTATAAAATGGTTCATCAATACTCAGAGATGTCAAAATCACATTTTTATTCCTATCATTGAAGAAATTATCTTTTTAAAAATGTCATTTGATCTTATTATTGTTTGCTATATCTACAGGGAATGAAATACAACAATGGACCTCCTATCTAAGGAGGGCCTTCAGCTGGATCTGGACATATGGCACATAATTGAGATAGTCGATGGTACAAATTGTGTGTCGAACCACTAGCCATACAATATATAATTTGATCTAACATATTATTTTTTCCTTCTCACCATTATCTGGTTCTCGATGACAGTTTTATGTAATTGTGGTCTTATTATGCGTCGTTTTCTCCAAATTGGGGAGGCCTTTTTTACTGGACAAACAAAAATTTTTGTGATTGGGACTATGGCATACTTTTACACAGGTTACTTTGCACTTTTACACCCCGAGTGATTTCATTATTTTTTGAATGCTTAAATGCATATGCTATGTAACTTTTTATTTCCTTAATAAAAAGTTCGATTTTTCCCTAAGAAAAATAATAATAATAATAATAAATAAAAATAAAACAGTCAAATAAAATATGGTCAAAATGGAATCAAGGTCAATAATGAATAAATTAATGATACCAAAGGTCCTCGATATAATCAAATGATAGGGGGTTAATAAACATTAATTATGAATACCTATAAATAGAGAAAGAAAATATTAAAACAATTTAAAATTATAAGAAACCCAAAAATGCAATATTGGGGGGCCAAAAGAAGTTAAAAAAAAAAATACAAAAAAAATATAAAAATTAAAAATAAACTTAAAATTAAAAAATAAAATAAAATAAATAAATAAACTATAAATTATAAATAAAAATAAATAATAATAATAAATAAATAGGATCATATTAAAATAAGGGTATTATAACTCAAAGTTTAAAAATAATTTAAAGACGAATATAATAAATTAAATTAAATTAACTAATTAATTTAAAAATGAAAATGAAAAAATAAAAATAAAATAGACAAAAAATAAAGTAAATAAAAATCAAAGGGAGGTAAGGGCAGTGACCCAACAACTACTAGTTTTCCAGCCATCGCCTCTATTCAAATTACTAGGCCTTCTTTCAATCTCTATGGCCTCACTAAACTTTTGATGATGCAAATGATCAACCTTTGCAATGACACTAGCTTATTCAATGCATATGTGATGTTTTGTCTTATTTGCATGTTCGGCTAATGCTGGGGAGTGGGTCCTCCCATGTTTGATGTTGGTTGTGTGCTCATGAATCCTCTAATTTATTGAGCGACATGTTTCACCAATGTAGGGGGTCACGCAAGAAGATGGGATAACATAAACATCTTTCATATTCTTGGGGTCAACTATGGCTTTTACAGATCTTAAGGAGCTCTGAATTGTGTTTAGGGGCCTAAAGTTTGAAGGAGCCTTATGTTTCCTCAAGATCTTAGCAATCATGTCAATGGTCCCTTGGATAAAAGGAGGATTGATCTGAAATTGATTTAAGACAAATAATTAAGGTATTGCAGACTCATGTGCATGGATGTGCCTATGTTATTTTATGCAACGGATCGATAAGATTGTGAAATACACAGGCATTGAAGCAGTTAGAGAAAACATAACAAGCAAACATGTAAACACAACAAGTTTAATAAGGATTTCACCCAACACTCCTAGGCTACGTCTCTCGGTCCAGCCTTCAGTGGTGGCCTCTCTATTATGTTTTCAAAAGCAGATTTTTTACAACAGTGAACTCAATTTTGAGTCTCACACAGCAGATACAAATCAGTAGGACTGTACTTGGATTCCCCAAGTCTCTAGAGTACACAGACTCTCCTTACTTAAACTCGACCTCTATTGGTCACCGTAGTATGAGCCCAATCTGAGACACGCACATGATAGGCATATACAGAGGAGTTCGCTTGAACCTCTCAAGCCTTCTCTGGAGCACACAGACTCTCTGACTCTTGTAGAAATTTTGAATAATATGACACTTATTCACAGAGATTATCCTGATTATACACTATTGCGGAATGCATGCATAATACATAACCTCCTCTACGTTGATCATCAATTTTGCGGAATTAAAAACAATGAAACATCAATCGCATGCGCACATTAACACAGTATGTACTGGGGAAAGCATACAGGTGAAAACCCCCAACTATCTGTATATTGTAATGATTGAGAACATGTAACAATACATAGTACAATACTCCTCGCAAGTACTCAGTACTATCTCCACCTGTTACACACAAACTAGCTCAGATTTGAATCAATCACGGGTTCAAATCTCCTCCGCTGCTTGCCTGCCTCCACTGTGCAATCCTGCATGAGAATAGATGAGAATGGCTGATCCAAACTCGTATTTACCTTGGTTGAACCACGCAATCCTCATTGGAAATACTCAATCCATTGATTGTGCAAATCTCATGCACAACTATAGTCACAATTGATACCAATCTCAACCTCTAACACCTGTGTCCACTGAACTGTCCATGCACTGAGTTAACTGATGTATTCTTTAGTTGCTTTATGAGTTAATAATTAGTGAATTAATTCACATCACTCATCACTAGTGTATTCTGCAGTTAGACTAAATAAAACTAGTTCAACTAAGTCAAACTGAACACAACTCCATCAACTCCTCAATCAACTCCACCAAACTCAATCACTTGAGTTCTAACTGAAGTCCATCATGCAATAGCTCAACTAACTCATAGGAAAAGCATATTTCCTTCTGACAGCTGCATGTGCCACATCTGTAGCTCGAACTGAAGTGCTCCAAGAGGATAAGATAATGTTTATAGTCCAAAAATTATTAAGAGCTAATAATATTCGACTGTTCTATTTTTAGCCTGGCAGTCTAAAAATAGACTCTGCCCATATGTCTAAAAATAGAAGTCCATCTATTTTTACCAACATGACCAATCATCCACAAATAGCATCCTGCAACTCATAGTCCATGATCCATATGTCTAAAAATAGACTTTGCGCCAAAAATAGCCTGCGGGCCCACTTAGTGAAGGCGACTCCTTTCCACTAAGCTCGATCATCTTGTTACATTTTCAACACTCCCTCTCAACAAGATATTGATTATCTGCAACCCCTATCTTGCAACTCTGGAATGTTCTGCATGCAACACATTTGCCCGGTCCACTTGCTCCAACAACACTTGGAACAAAAACACTCCCAACTGACCACTCTGTTGGGCTAGGAACATACTCTGATGTTGAAGCTCTACCTGCTGCTAATAAGTGCTCCCTCTCTGACATTTGTGCTACTACAATATCTCCATG
The DNA here is from genome assembly GCA_031772625.1 of Pinus tabuliformis. Lineage (NCBI taxonomy): Eukaryota > Viridiplantae > Streptophyta > Pinopsida > Pinales > Pinaceae > Pinus > Pinus tabuliformis. Next base: position 1,033,126,709 of record CM062805.1, read on the forward strand.
CATCTCGCACCATTGCACACTTCTCTATGCCACCTAGCACTGTGCAAAACACTTGTGCCTCTCGCATTGCTACAGCCTGCTAGCTATGCGCTGTCCTAGGATTCCCTACACTGTCGCTCTCTCTGCCGCTCCATCCGCATCTGTCTCTACCCAATCAGTTAGTTCCTGCTACTCCACATCGGGGCTTCTGTAGCAAGGTCTCATCCAAGAGGTTGGGTACCTCAAGGATCCTGCCCCTCCTCCTTGGGACGATCACTCTATATCGCCCCACCTCCTACCTGGAAGTATGGCTGCATGTGATCCCTCAGCCCACCTGGCTCGAAGTTTCCCCCTACTGGAGGTCTCTGTATGAGTAGATGTCTCTACTCGATCTCCTCTCAGCTTCCCTTGTTGTGGCTGCTCCACAACCTCCTGAAGCTGCTGCACCAATCGTGGCTCCTCCACAATCGTCTGAGACTTCTTCTGGCTCTACATGTTGAGAGGTAATATACGCTCCCTCTCAACCACCAAGTCTCCATCATTTGCCTCGCTGCTCAAGGCTTTGCATGCATCTTGAACCTCAAGAGCATACAGGTTCTTGACCCGTGAACCAATCTGCTTCACCTGTCTAGTGATGATGTGTCCAAGGAAAACCTTTCCCTTACTGTAGACTACATCATAGCCTCTATCTTCCAGCATCGTGATCGACACCAAGTTTCTCTTCAGTCCTGGTACATACTTGACATTGGTCAAGGTAAGGCGAGCTCCATGCTCCCTCTGAAAAATAACTGTGCCTACACCTGAGACACTATACTTCTCATCATTACCCATCGCTATGAGTATCTGGAGATCTTTCTCCTCTAAAGTACTGAACAAGCTCTTGTCACCGGTCATGTGGAAAGAAGCTCCACTGTCAAGAAACCAACCACTTCCCACCATGGATGAAACCATGCATGCGAAGAGTGTGAAATCCAACTCAAACTGTGAAGCAAGTGCCTCACCTTCAGATCCTTCCCCGGATCCCTTCTTGGATTTCTTCTTTGGGCAATTAGTAGCATAATGGCCCAACTCATGACAATGAAGCATCTCACCTTCAACTTGTCAATCTTCTTCCCATCATTGGAAGAACTGGATTCGGAAAGAGAAACCTTCTCCTTCCCCTTCTTTTCTTTGGCAGCCAAAGCGCAATTTTCTTCATCAGATGCTTTTGATGAAGATCCGTCCTTGGTATTCCGCCTGATATCCTCCTGCACAAGATCTGACCAAAGTCTCTCCCATCCTGGTAATTTCTTGCGACCATTGACAAAATCCTGATAGGAATGCCAACTCTTCAGAAGACCAAGGAGAGCCAAGCTCACCAAGTCCTCATCATCGACAGTCACCCCCACACTTCTCAGCTCATCCCGGCATTGAGTGAACTTCGTGAGATACTTGGGCATACTGTCTCCCTTCTCACACTTAATGTTTCTGAGTTTATCCTTGAGCACCAACTTCCTCTGGTCGCTCTTGCTTTGGACTAAATTTGTCAACGCTTGTCAACGCTTTCCACATCAAGTATGGAGAAGCCTTTCCATGCAGGCTGGATACAATGTGATCCTTCACGGCCTCCAACAGAATCCTTCGACACTTTGTTGTCTTCTTTTTCCAAGCATCAACGTGAGCAGCATCAGTAGGCTTTGGAACATCAACATCTATGAACTCCTTCAACCCATTGTCATCTAACACCGCCTCCATCCTTTCTTTCCATGCAATATAATTTGAGCTGCCTTCAAGAGCATACTCCAATCGCAATCCGTTGCAAGAAATTTCAACTTTGACACCAAGAAAACACTGCCGCAAATTCGAATTCCACTAGCTCAAAACTCAATCGCTTCTGATCTAAAATTCGTGAGAACAAAGTATTTCTCGTACAGAGATTGACTGTATGGGCATTCATTGGATATCTCACCTTCCAAAAGAAGGATGAATCCAGAGGCTACCTGGCTCGATTACAGACTCTGCCTGAAGAAATAAAATGTAATCACTTTCTGAATAATAGATCTGATGATCAGCTCTGCTCTGATACCATGTAGAAATTTTGAATAATATGACACTTATTCACAGAGATTATCCTGATTATACACTATTGCGGAATGCATGCATAATACATAACCTCCTCTACGTTGATCATCAATTTTGTGGAATTAAAAACAATGAAACATCAATCACATGCGCACATTAACACAGTATGTACTAGGGAAAGCATACAGCTGAAAACCCCCAACTATCTGTATATTATAATGATTGAGAACATGTAACAATACATAGTACAATACTCCTCGCAAGTACTCAGTACTATCTCCACCTGTTACAGACAAACTAGCTCAGATCTGAATCAATCACAGGTTCAAATCTCCTCTGCTGCTTGCCTGCCTCCACTGCGCAATCCTGCATGAGAATAGATGAGAATGGCTGATCCAAACTCGTATTTCCCTTGGCTGAACCATGCAATCCTCATTGGCAATACTCAATCCATTGATTGTGCAAATCGCATGCACAACTATAGTCACAACTGATACCAATCTCAACCTCTAACACCTGTCTCCACTGAACTGTCCATGCACTGAGTTAACTGATGTATTCTTTAGTTGCTTTATGAGTTAATAATTAGTGAATTAATTAATAATTAATTCACATCACTCATCACTAGTGTATTCTGCAGTTAGACTAAATAAAACTAGTTCAACTAAGTCAAACTGAACACAACTCCATCAACTCCTCAATCAACTCCATCAAACTCAGTCACTTGAGTTCTAACTGAAGTCCATCATGCAATAGCTCAACTAACTCATAGGAAAAGCGTATTTCCTTCTGACAGCTGCATGTGCCACATTCGTAGCTCGAACTGAAGTGCTCCAAGAGGATAAGATAATGTTTATAGTCCAAATATTATTAAGAGTTAATAATATTCGACTGTTCTATTTTTAGCCTGGCAGTCTAAAAATAGACTCCGCCCATATGTCTAAAAATAGAAGTCCATCTATTTTTACCAACATGACCAATCATCCACAAATAGCATCCTGCAACTCATAGACCATGATCCATATGTCTAAAAATAGACATAGTCTAAAAATAGAGTTTGCGCCAAAAATAGCCTGCGGGCCCACTTAGTGAAGACGACTCCTTTCCACTAAGCTCCATCATCTTGTTGCATTTTCAACAACTCTCTCCGTCTCTGTCTGGCTTGATGCTGCCTTTGCCTTTGCAGGTCAGCTCGACTTCTTCTCTCTGCTCTCAGCTTTCTGCGTCTAACTAACTCTAACTAACTTGCTTCCCCTGCTTTCTCTGTCAGTCTGTGGCTTTAAAGTCAATTTGCTTTCCGACTGTTCGTTTCCGCTTCCCGGCTTTCCGATTCCCCTGCCTCTGTCTGTTTGAATTCCTTTTTTTTGCGTCATCATCACTATATAACGCCTCACAGGGAGGTGGCCACCTGTTTCATAACGAACTGAGTGTCAGTTCTCTTGGATGTCTTTGAAACGACCGTTTTTACCGTTAACTCCAAGAATGCCCGCGAACATGATCCTCTACCAACGCATCATCCACGTTGGACTTCAAATCTTATACAACTCTGCTTGTTTACCATTGAATCCGATCATCCATCGAATTGCATCTCCGTTGTCGATTTGGAGCCTCCAGATCCTACAGTCATCATTCGTATCGGGTGGGTAAGTAACACGACGTTTACCTATCCGATGTGAGCGGTTTTCTCTCTCTTCCACCGAACGTGTGTCACTCGCTATGTGGCATCGGGTGGGACTTGGTTGAAACCACTTACTGCCTTGAAGCCCTTCCGATATCTTGTTGGTTTTGTGGGACCCTGCCTTTGACAGAATTGACGTGATATCCATTATGTTTTATAACTTTTTGGGTCTGGGTCGCTTGGGGCTTTTCCTTCTTTGAGGGGTTTGACTAGAGATATGCAATTAGCGACTTGTCGCTAATCAAATATCAGAAACCACCCCTGTTTTTCAAAGCGACCTCCATTTTTCCAATTCGTGACAGCGCGCGTTACCATGGGCCAACGGTCTGTGCACTTGACCGAGGGTCCTCGTTGCTCCGCGTTGTTCACAAATTACAATTGTTTCGAGGATATTTATGATAAGCTTGTTCTTTGTAAGACTTTGAAACTTTGGCATCAATTTTACAGGGTTCATGAAAACTTAGAGAGTGTTTTAGGATCCAATTTGGATCACGGCCTTCCCACTGAAAAATCTTTTGGACCACCAAAAGTTTGTTTTTAAGCATCGATCAAGTGAGGGTATAGATTCCTTGCTTGCCCAACTTCTATCCATTTTGCACTGCTTGGTTTTAAACCTTTGAGCCCTAAGGTACTCAACATCCCCTCTGCGCGTGGTTCTCACCTTCCTGTCCAGAACTGTATCTTCCTGCAATTCGTTAAGATATTCAGGCAACAAATCATCAATAGAAGGTAATTGACTCTGCTCTTCGGGATCTTCAATCAATGAAGGTTCAAATAGTCTCAAGCTATTTGCATTGACAACTGAGTAGATGTGCATGTAAGCTGGTAAATCAAGGCGAAAAGCATTCTCACCAATTTTCTCAAGTATCTTGAAAGGTCCATACCTTAGCGGCTTCAGCTTCTTACCTTCACCTTGCATTCTGTCTTTGCTAATATACAGCCAGACTTGATCACCAACTTGGAAACTATGCTCAATACGATGCTTATCATGCCTTTCCTTGTACTTGGCTTGGCTCTTTTCCAGCTGTTCTTGTACTGCCTGGTGAATCTCTTGGATTTGTTCAATGAACTTGGTTACCTTGTCCACATCACTGTGTCCATCAACCGCTATGTCTTTACCAAAGACGAAATCCAAGGGAGACCTTGGTATGAAACCAAAACAGGTCTCAAAGGGAGATCTCTGTGTAGAATAATGTTTAGCACGATTGTAAGCATGTTGCACATAACATAAATGTTCATCCCAAAGCTTGGGATGCTTGCTGCAATAGCCTTTGAGCAACTGGATCACTGTCCTGTTGACCACTTCTGTTTAGCCATCTATTTGTGGATGAAAGGTTGTGCTCTTCTTCAGTCTGGTGTCCATTAATTCCCATAGACTCAACCAAAACTTCCCAACGAATCGGGAATCTCGATCAGATACAATGGAGGTGGGTAATCCAAAATGAACTCATACATGCTCAAAGAACAACTTTGCACTTTGTTTAGCTGTAATCTGTTTGTTACAAGGTATTAAAATACACATTTTGCTGAACCTATCCACAATAACATATAAATAGTCATGACCTTTTCTAGATTTAGGCATTCCCCCAACAAAGTCCATGGAAATACTTTCCCAAGGATGAAAAGGATCTGGTAATGGAGTGTACAAGCCTAGTTTTCTATTGTTGGGCTTGCTTTTAGCACACATAGTACACCCTCTTACATATCTAGAAACTGTCTCATTCATTTTTGGCCAATAACAAAATCTTTGCAGCTGTGCAACTATTTTACTTGCACCAAAGTGACCTGATATTAGAGAAGTGTGTGCTTCTCGAATTATATTTACTCTTTCGGTTTGAGGAATGCATATCTTTCCCAAATGATACAAGAGTTGGTCCTTAACATAATAATCCAATTCTTCTACTTGTTTTCCATGACTTAAAGTTGCGTGTACATCTGTAAAATGTATATCTCGAGCATATTGTTCAATGTAGCTTTCAAGCAATATTGAATTATGCTTAAGTATAGTAGATGCATTTATGATTGGTCTGGACAACATATCTGCAACTTTATTGTGTATGCCCTTTTTATATCTGATGACAAGGTGAAAGTGTTGTAGAAAACCCATCCACCTATAGTGTCTTGATTGCTGCAACTTAGTTTGGGAGTGTAAATATTGAAGTGCTTGATGATCAGTATGTATAACTTTCTCTTTTCCCATTAAATAATGTTTCCACTTTTTCACACTCTGTACTAATGTGTACAATTCTTTATCATATGTGGGATAATTAACTACTGCAGAATTAAATGTCTCAGAATGATAACATATGGGTTTACCGTGTTGCATCAACATTGCTCCCATGGCATAGTCACTGGCATCTGTTTCAATCTCAGAGGGTCTTTGAAGATCGGGCAGTGCTAGTACTGGTGTTGTACTAATCTTTTCTTTTAAGGTGTCGAAGGCTTTCTGTTGTTTGCCTCCCCACTAAAACACCTTGTTCAATCCTGTTAAAGCATGTAAGGGCACTTCAATCAAGGAAAAGTTAGAAATAAACTTTCTCCAATACTGTGTTGCCCCTAGGAAGCTTCTAACTTTTGTAGCAGATTTGGGTTTAGGCCAGTTTACAATGACTGCAACCTTAAAGGAATCTATCTTCAATTCACCACCCCCTACAATATGACCCAAATAATTCAAAGATGTTTTGCCAAATTCACATTTTGATAGCTTAACACAAAGATTTTCTCTTTTCAAAACATCTAGAGTCTGCTTTACATGCTTCAAATGTTCTTCCCATGTTTTACTAAATATAATAATGTCATCTAAACATAAAATGACAAAATCATCAATAAAAGGCCTGAGTACATCATTCATTACTCTCATGAAAGTAGCAGGAGAATTAGTTAAACCAGAAGGCATAACCAACCACTCATACAATCCCTGGTTTGTTTTGAAAGTAGTCTTCCATGCATATTGCTTTGAAACCCTGACCTGATGGTAGCCACTATGCAAGTACAACTTGGAAAAGTAAACAACTTATTTTAACTGATCTAATAGATCATCTATTCAAGGAAGGGGATAACGATTTTTTATCGTTATCTTATTCAGTGCTCAGTAATCAATGCACATTCTCCATGATCCATCTTTCTTTCTCACCAAGACAGTTGGAGACCCACAAGGTGATGTGCTAGGTCTTATGAACCCTTTCTCGAGCAGCTCTTGTACCTACTTCTTGATTTATGCATTTTCTAAAGCAGACAACCTGTACATTCCAATGTTAGGCAATGGAGAATCTTGCTGCAAATTAATATCATGTACTATTTCCTTTTGGGGTGACAGGTTCTTGAAATAGTATATCATATTTTGAAACAAATTTTTCTAAATCAACTTGTTGTTTAGCATTACAGCCCTCAAATATACTGGTTTTATCAGGTTTCTTTTCCTTTACAACCATCAATAAAAATTGTTTGCATGAATTTACAATTCTTTTCATCTACCCTGAGTTTATGAGAGTATAATTATTCTTGAGTTTATGAGCTCTTACAATATATTCGATTCCATCTTTAACGAGTTGATACTTGTTTTTAGCTCTATAGAAAATAGCTTTCCTATCATACAAGTAAGGACTTCCTAAAACAATTCCACATATATCCAAAGGAACTATATCTAACTCAACCTCAACTACAAATGCTGACCTAAAATAAAACCTAAGTTTACATTGTCTAGTCACTTGTAGCTTTGCTTTATCACATAGCTAGCCTAATGGATATGGCTTTTTGTGAGGTGTGGTTAGTAATCCCAGCTTCTTTACAATTGCTTCAAAAATTAAATTTACTTGTGAGCCACTATCAAACAAATTATCAATCTTTTGATGCTTGGAAATAACTCGAATATCAAAAAGCTCATGTCTTTTCCTCTCATTTTCTTCATTATCAGTAGATTGTGCATAATTACTAGTAGATGCTTCAGAATTTTTACCTTTTATACCTATGGCTGCGATTGTTGTTTCATCTCCTGAGTCTGACCCCAAATCCTTTTGAATAGCTGCAACAGTATTCTTATTTTTGCCATTGAACTTCTTGGGTCTCAGCTCTAGATGCAAAATCCAACAATGTTCATCATCATGCCCATCCTTCTTGCAATGAGTGCATGAAGGTTTGGTATTTTGTACAACATTTGTCTTCCTCTCTTTCCATTTCTATTTTCTCTTTTCCTTTCTTTTGCTTGCAGTGGGTTTTGATGATCCCCCAACTTCTGGGTTCACATTCTTGCCTCTAGCCTCTAGATGTGTAGCCTAAACAGATACCTCATCTATGCTAGTGGGATTAAACATGAGAATGGTATGTCTTAAATAACTATGTAGACCACCTATATACTTCAACAAAGTTTCAGGTGAGTCTAAAGAAATGCCTAGAATCAAAGCTCTTTTCCTAAATTCTTGGGTGTAACTTTGTACACTTTGCCCTTTCAATTGGCGAAGAGTTTGCCAACTCATCATAGCTTGCTACATATAAGCTAGTGGATAGAATTGTTTTTTAATTGCATAAACAAATTCATTCCAGGTAGAAATAATTTTACCATGCTTCTTCAAATCAGCTTGTGTCCTGCCTTCCCACCATACCAGGGCGGTGCCTCCAAGGCATAGGCTAGCCAGCTGAATCTTTCTCCTTTTTGAATCGATGTTCTACACTCTGCAATATACATCAATTTGTCTAATCCAGTTATCTAGCTTTTCTGCATTCAATTCTCCGTCATAAACTGGCAAATCAAACTTCACATCTAATTTAATCAAAGAAGATTTCTTCTTTTTCTTTTCAGGGCTTTCTTTGTGTGAAGAAGATGATGATGAAGGTGATGATGGGGAAGATGGTGGAGAGGGCTTCTCTTCTTTTCCTTTTCCTTCTGGGTGGGCAACTAGAAGAGGTTCTTCTACTCCTTTATCTTGTTTAGAGGTTGATGACTCTTCACCTCTACCTTTCTTAAATTCCCTATACATTTCTTCTACCATGGCTCTCATGGTCATGAAACTGTCCATGAACTAGGAGTCTTATTCCAAGGGATTTTCTTCTGACATTTTCCTCTTAGGATAGACTCTTTCGATTTCTAGGTTAGCTTCGACCAACTCGCCTTCTCCTAATTTAAGCTTTGATCTAGTTATCATTCAAAAAAGAATCCAGCACAAGCTTGTCTAACCTTAGTAGGGTTAGCTTCGACCAACTCTCCTTCTCCTAATTTAAGTTTTGATCTAGTTATCATTCAACAAAGAATCCAGCACAAGCTTGTCTAACCTTAGTAGGGTTAGCTTCGACCAACTCTCCTTCTCCTAATTTAAGCTTTGATCTAGTTATCATTCAACAAAAGAATCCAGCACAAGCTTGTCTAACCTTAGTAACCTAGAGCTCTGATACCACTTGATCTGAAATTGATCTAAGACAAACAATTAAGGTATTACAGACTCATGTGCATGGATGTGCCTATGTTATTTTATGCAACGGATCGATAAGATTGTGAAATACACAGGCACTGAAGCAGTTAGAGAAAACATAACAAGAAAACATGTAAACACAACAAGTTTAATAAGGAGTTCACCCAACACTCCTGGGCTACGTCTCCCAGTCCAGCCTTCAGTGGTGGCCTCTCTATTATGTTTTCAAAAGCAGATTTTTTACAACAGTGAGCTCAATTTGAGTCTCACATAGCGGATACAAATCAGTAGGATTGTACTTGGATTCCCCAAGTCTCTAGAGTACACAGACTCTCCTTACTGAAACTCAACCTCTATTGGTCATGTAGTATGAGCCCAATCTGAGACTCACACATGACAGGCATATACAGAGGTGTTCGCTTGAACCTCTCAAGCCTTCTCTGGAGCACACAAACTCTCTTACTCTCTCTGTCTCTGTCTGGCTCAATGCTACCTTTGCCTCTGCAGGTTAGCTCGGCTTCTTCTCTCTGCTCTCAACTTTCTGCGTCTAACTAACTCTGACTAACTCGCTTCCTCTACTTTCTCTGTCGGTCTGTGGCTTTAAAGCCAATTTGCTTTCCAACTATTCATTTCCGCTTCCCAACTTTCCGGTTCCCCTGCCTCTGTCTGTTTGAATTCCTTTGTTCTGCATCATCATCATTGTATAACGCCTCACAAGGAGGTGGCCACCTGTTTCATAACAAACTGAGTGTTAGTTCTCTTGGACATCTTTGAAATGACTATTTTTACCATTAACTCCAAGAATGCCCATGAACATGATCCTCTGCCAATGCATCGTCCACGTCGGACTTCAAATCTTATACAACTCTGCCTGTTTACCCCGTTGAATCCGGTCATCCATTGGATTGCGTCTCCGTCATCGATTTGGAGCCTCCAAATCCTACGGTCATCGTTCATATCGGGCGGGTAAGTAACATGACGTTTACCCGTCCGATGTGAGCAGTTTTCTCTCTCTTCCACCATACGCGTGTCACTCGCTGTGTGGCGTCGGGCGAGACTTTGTTGAAACCACTTACCACCCCGAAGCCCTTTCGATATCCTGCCAGTTTTGTGGGACCCCGCCTCTGATAGAATCAGCACGATATCCGTTATGTTTTATAACTTTTCGGATCCGGGTCGCTCGGGGCTTTTCCTTCTTTGAGAGGTTTGCCCTATCAGAAACCACCCCCGTTTCTCAACAAGACCTCCCGTTTTGCCAATTCGTGACAGCACGGGTTACCATGGGCCAACAGTCTGCGCGCTTGACCGAGGGTCCTCGTTGCTCCGCGCTATTCACAAATTACCACTGTTTCGAGGGTATTTCTGATAAGCTCGTTCTTTGTAAGACTTTGAAACTTTGGCATGAATTTTACAGAGTTCATGAAAACTTAGAGAGTGTTTTAGGATCCAATTCAGATCAAGGATGCACAACTGGAATTCGATCTTTGGGGTATTTTTTAATAACAGAATCTTTGCTAGATTTTAGGAAAGCTTTAAGACCATAGTTCCTACTATATTCGTTATTATTGAAGACATTAAGGAGATGAGATTTCTCATCATTCGGGTGGTTTTCGTTAGAATTTCTTATCACACGAGTAGATAAAGTGTTGAAAACATCCAACTTTTGAGCAGGGGAATGATGTGTTTTAGCATTAAGATACTACTCTATATGAGTTTTCTTTTGAAATACCTGTTGGGAGAAACTACCATCATCCTTATAGGAAATAAGAACGTTAAGGAAAGGTAAGCTACCATCGACTTCACATTCCATAGTAAACTTTATGGAGCTAGATTGATTGTTAAGGTGTTGGAGGAAGAGATCCAACTTATCATGACCATGAGGCTAGATGACGCAAGTGTCATCCACAAACCTCTTCCATAGCTTAGGTTTGAACAAAGCTAAGGCCAAAGCCTTAGATTCAAATTCCTCCATAAATAGGTTGGAAACTATAGGGGATAGAGGGGAACCCATGGCAACACCACATGTATGTTCATAAAACTCCCCTTCAAAGCTAAATAAGGAAGAAGTGAGACAAATTTCAACCAACTTAGCTGTATCAGGGTCTGTGATGTGATTAATGACCTTAATGGCCTCATTAATAGGGGTATTAGTGTAAAGGGAGACCCCATCGAAACTTACAAGAATATCTCCAGGATCAAAATTTATACCTTTCAACTCATTAACAAACAATGAGGAGTATGTGACAAAGGACTATATAAGGCCAATGAGGGGATGACACCTAGATCATCTCGCCTCATGGTTGTGATAAGTTGGATCTCTTCCTCCAACACATTATCAATCAATCTAGCTCCATAAAGTGTGACTATGGAATTTGAAGTCAATGGTAGCTTACCTTTCCTTAACGTTCTTATTTCCAAGAAGGATGATGGTTCTTTCTCCCATCAGGTATTTCAGAAGAAAACTCATACATAACAGTATCTTAATGCTAAGTCGCATAATTTCCCTGCTCAAAAGTTGGGTTTTTTTCAACACTTTAGCTACTCGTGCGATAATAATTTATGATGAAAACCACCTAATTGGTGAGAAAGTTCATCTCCTTAATGTCTTCAATAATAATGGATATAGTAGGCACAAGGGTCTTAAAGATTTCCTTAAAGCTAACAAAGATTTTTTCATTAAAAAAGACCCCAAAGATCGGATTTCAACTGTGCATCTTCCTTTTATCCAAGGGACCACTGACAGGATTTCTATGATCCTGAGGAAACATAAGGTTCCTTCAACCTTTAGGCCCCTAAACACAATTCAAAGCTCCTTAAGATCTATAAAAAACCCAGTTGACCCCAAGAATATGAAAGGTGTTTATGTTATCCGATGTTCTTGTGAGAGGATTCATGGGCACGCAACTGACATCAAACATGGGAGGACCCACTCCTCAGCCTTAGCTGAACATGCAGATAAGACAAAACATCACATCTGCATTGAAGAAGCTCAAATCATTGCAAGGGTTGATCATTTTCATCATCGGAAGTTTAGGGAGGCCATAGAGATTGAAAGAAGGCCTAGTAATTTGAATAGAGACAATGGTTGAAAATTAGTAGTTGTTCCCGAAGTATGTATGAAATTCGACTTTCACTTGTAACTCAAAAACTCAAAACTTCGGATAAGATTAACTTGGAAGGGGTCGAGAGCTCTGTAATGGCGATGAGAGACGCAGCTACCAGAGCAGTCACATCAGACGAAGGCAGAGTCGTCAAAGGTTCTTCAGTTGCCAACGTTGATGATTTCATAGCAGAAATCAACAAACTATTCCGCGCACCAAAACCAGGAACTGATGCATGCTGCAACGACGGTCGAAGGGTTCCGGACCAGGGCCGAAATGCATTCATACCAGCGGCCAGTTTGGATGGCGAAGACGCCGCATTACACTCTATCAGGACAGTGAGGCGGCATCATTCCTGGCTTGGCTTTCAACGAAAATCCGGGATAATGCGGTTGGAGACGAGGGTTTCAATAGCTTTCGGCACTCTGGTACCCTTTGCGTTGGATGATTTCTTTGTGGCAGAGAATCCGGCGTTCCCAGAAGGCGTAGAATGGCTTCAGGCATCTTGCATGGAACCCAAATCCTGGCGCATCTTGCATGGAACCCAAATCCTGGAACTCAATGTTCTGAATCTGCTCAATGGGGTCACAGATCTGCCTTTATTACAGATCTGCAGCCTTCGAATCCTCAAGATCCGATGTCAAGGGTCATGGTTCTGCTCTGAATCGGGAGTACTGACTATGCATGGTAGTCAGATGATCAGATCTGCAGTTAAACCATCAAATCAGGAGCCCAGAAGATCTTGGGGCCTTAAAAAAACCCAGATCGATGGACAAGCAGCTTGCAGGAGGCAAGTTCAGACGAGATCAACTCTGAAGCAGCTTTTGATCGTGAACCAGCTGGATCTGCCTGAAGAACCTCATGCATTCCAGATCCAAGTTAATCTTTCCGGCAAAACGACAATGTTATGGGTTTGCGCAACAGATCTTGTGCAGGATCTTCTGCAAAAACTTGAATGTCGGCTGGGGATTCCCTCCTCCTGCCTCAGATTGTTGTATAAGGGTAAGCAGCTTATGCATTCCCTTCCTCTTTCTTTTTACAGCATTCAAAAGGACGCGTCTATTGGGGTTTCTTTCCATCTAAGAGGTGGTTCATTTGGGCAAACCTCTTCTGCCCCATCTTTCTCTTACAAAGATGCAGCACGTAAAAACACTGCCCAACCTCAGTTCTCTTCAAAGGCATCCCAGCTAAATGAAGCTCCAAAGCCGTTTCTGGTAGACAAATCAGAGGAAATTCCCTCCATCGACTTCTCTAATCCTAGGGTTGAAAGCCGCTACCAGAGCTTTGCAGAATCCGCACTCATTTGCAGATTTAATGGCCTATGGCCTCGCACAACAGATCTTTATCAATGGGTCCATGCCTCGTGGACTAAAAAGTGTAAGATCTTCTTATGTTCAAAAGGTTTTTTCCTGGTGCTTTTTGAATCAAGCGAAGACTACCAGAAAGCCTTAACGGGAGGCCCTTGGTTCTGGGGTTCAGCTGGGATTTTTCTAACCCCCTGGTTTCCTGACTTCGACCCCTCTACAGCAGTCATCTCCAAGCTTCCCATTTGGGTCAGGCTCCCGAATCTTCCGGCACATTTTTGGGATTTCTCTGTCTTCCTAGCTATTGGAAACACTTTGGGACGATACCTGGCTACAGATACCTCAAGAAGGGAAAATGGTCTCTACACTTATGGCAGACTGTGTGCAGAAATAGATATCAGCAAAGGACTGCCGGATCAGATTAATCTCAAGTTTGGAGATTTCCATTGGACTCAACCACTGGATTACGAGAACACAGCCTTCCGCTGTCGCCATTGTCATCAAACAGGGCACCTTCAGAGTACATGTTCACAGCTCAAAGATAAAAAGAAGAATCTGAATCGTAAGCCCAAATCCAAGAGATGGAATCCTTTTGAACCACCCCGTCCGCTGGACGATTTAGGCTTCTCGAGTTCGGAGGAGGAGGAATCTGAGGCAGATGTGCAGGTTGATGAGGAAATTGAAGCTGATCTACAGAATGAGGAAATTCCGAAGGACGCCCCCTCGGCTCACCAGGAGGCTCCCTCTAACCAGCAGATTTCTCAGAAACGTACCCATCTCTCTTCGTCCTCAGACTCTGACAAGGATGATCAGCCATCAGGACAAAATAATCTACAACTTGTCATGACACAGCCAAACTCCACTGGGTGGATAAAAGTGAGCAAGAAAAAAGGCAAAAAATGTCGATTTGCAGGAAACAACCCTTCGGGGTAGCCTTTTGATCAGTACTTTCCTTTGTATTCCTTTGCTTCTATGACCTGTCCCTTGTCTGTCTATTTGGAGCAAGGTTGATTCCCTATCACCTTCGGCTCCATTGCTTCTCTGCTAAGCCTGTTTCCAGGCCTGATTGTACTATATTTTCCATCACTTAATAGAATTAGTCTTTACTCAGAAAAAAAAAAAAAAAAAAAATAAATAAATAAATATATATATATAATTAGTAGTTGTTGGGTCCTTGCCCTTACCTCCCTTTGATTTTTACTTACTTTATTTTTTGTCTATTTTATTTTTAATTTTTAATTTTAATTTTTAAGTTAATTATTTAATTTATTTTATTTTATTTTATTCATCTTTTAATTATTTTTAAACTTTGAGTTATAATACCTTTATTTAAAATATGATCTTATTTATTTATTTATTATTATTATTTTTATTTATTTATAATTTTTTATTTATTTTATTCATTTACTTATTTTATTTTATTTTTATTTTTTATTTTACTTTTAATTTTTAACTTTTATATTTGCCCCCAATATTGCATTTTTGGGTTTCTATTATAATTTTATTTTTTTTTAATAATTTATTTCTCTATTTTTACCCATAATTAACATTTATTAACCTCCTATCATATGATTATATTTAGGACTTTTGGTATCTAATTTATTCATTATTGATTTTATTTTGGCCATCTTTTATTTCACTGTTTTATTTTTATTTATTATCATTATTATCATTTAATTTATTAAATCAAGGGTTTTTTCCTAGCTTCGAGAACTAGTCGCTACTTTTCTAGACGTTATAATTTTATATGCATCAATCTCTTACTATTTAATCTAATGCCAATATCTGATTCTCCATCTTGCCCTAATGATGAACCGCTCTAGATGGTTCCAAACGCAAATGAATTCTGATGTGATTATCATCGAAAATTTTCTTTAATCAATGTTATGGATCATAGAAGCCTAAATTTAGATAATACATAAATTATTATTAAATTTATTTCCATAGTAACTCTTTGGGGCTTCGGATGCCCATGATAGATGTGAGGCAAGGATTATCATTCACATAAATGATCACAGACTTCAAAAAGCTTCAATGGGTATTGGAATTGGTTCAAACAACTATGTAGAATTAAAAACTCTTAAAATCCTTCTATGTTGGCTAAGACAATTGGGGATTGTTTCAGTACATATTTTTGGTGACTCTCTAAATGTGATTAATTGGACAAACAATATGTAGCGCTATCAAAATCTTACTTTGATTCCTTTATTAGAAGGAATTTCTTTTATTAAATCAGCCTTTGTTGATTTCTCTATATGTCACATTTACAGGAAAAGGAAAAGGAACGTGTAAGCATATTACTTTTCTAAAAAAGGTTTAAAAGATTCCTGGCATATAATTGATTCTGACAATGGGCAGGTGACCGCGTCAGATCAACCTCCATACTTTTAATGGCTCGCTTTTTTGTATATGGTCTTTTTTTCTACATCTTTTTGCTATGGGGCAATACTGTTTTCATTGGTATTTTGGCTCTCCTTTATGACTGTTGGGCTCTTGGATATTCACAAAACTGCTACTTTATATTTTTGTTGATGCGTTGTTTTCTCCAAATGTTCGGAGAGAACTAAGTTTATGCTTGCAGTTTATAATACTTCATATGGTTATTAATATTGAGCAAGTGCACTTTCCACTTTTCTTAGTATGTTGTGATTTCACTTTCTACGTATGGTGGATTCATAGTTTGGCTTAGAATACTTTGTTGCATCTACTTTGTAACTTTTTATTTCCTTAATAAAAAGTTCAATTTTCCTATGGAAAAAAAAAAAAACAAACAAACAAACTCTTTGACATTAAAATCTTTTAAAAATTAAAATATTTTTTTTTGTAAGTTCGGTATTGGTGAAGATACATCATGGTCATGTCCAAGAATAACACTCATAAGGCCTGAAATTAAATGGATGACTCAACATCTAGGAGCGCCTTAACAACACACCCATTACCATCTATCCAAAACCCCATGAACACAAAACACACCCATCACCATCTATCCAAGACACCATAGGCATAAAACTTAAAATATATTATTGTTTAATGTTTTAATATATTTTTTTAAATTAGCTGAGATGTGATTTAGTCCCTTCCCAAAAATGGAAATTTTAATTTAATTAGGATTTTTGTTTATTGAATATTATAATTTATTATTATTTAGATGGTTTATTTTATGATTAATGATATCATGGGATAAAAGTAAATATTATTAAAGTATATTTAAAAGTATGTTAAATTATTTTCATAAAAAAATGTTTTGTCATTAAATAATATTTTTAAAATTAATAATACTTTCATATTCGAAAATAAAACGTACAAAACATAACAATTTTATTATTTCATATTCGATATTCATTCTAATTATAAAAAACAAAGATTCCTTTAAAACGGAGATTACGTACGCAACTGATCATCTCATTATTCCATTTTTACTATTATAAAAATCGAGTTGCCATTCCAACAAAGACTCGGTCCGCCTTCAAATTATTTGGTCAAAATGATATACGTTAACAATATTTTTAAATATAAAAATTATATTATTTATTGGAATAAATAAAATTTATATTTGATCGTTAAAAAAACAATAACATATGACGATACAGCAATACCCAAATATATAATTATTTAACTAATTTAGATTGGATTTTATTGTTTTAATAATTTATTTTTCTGTGCATAATTATTTATCTATGTCAGATCAGATTCTACTGTTTTAATAATTTGTTTTCCCGTAAAAGAACGACACTGTTTCGATTAAAAAACATATATTTAATAATAAAATTGAAAGTTGTTTCATTGAATTTAAAATATAGATTTCAATCCATCACTGTATTTTTTTCCGGGGAAAATAGAGTTCGTAATTTCTATTAAAAAGAAGATAATAGAGATTACATGTTGTAGATGCCAAAGCATATGCAGTAGTGTGGTAAAAAACCACTTACAATAACCAATACTTCTGGGAAGTATGCAGATACAGCCCTCAGACAGGGCCTCCAGAAACAGGGTCAGAAAGAGAAACAGGGTATGACCCCAACAGGAGTAAACTCCTACTCTAACAAACTAATAAAAACAGTAAATAGACGAAAGATCAAAAACCCTCAAAACAGGGCAGCAAGAAGAATGGATCGTAAACCCCAACAGGAGGATACCCCAACCCATCTCAAGCCAAAATAAACAGAAAAATAACAATGGCATCTGGAGAAAGTGCAGAAAGTTCGAAATGACCGCCAAGACAAAGAGGAGAGGCACGAAATGGGAAGGGGCAGCCAAGGTAGCCACACCCCCCACCCCCTCAACTCTCCTGCTGTGAAGAAGCCAGAGGAAGATGCCGCCATATTCCAGAGAAGCCATAAGAAAACCAACCAGATACAGCCATTGAAGAGACGGCACGAATCGGTGCAGAAACAGACTCCACACCACAGATCCCTCAACGCTTCCAATGACTGTCCAGGTAAGCCATCGAAAAACCAAAAAAAGAAACCCACTGCTCAGCAAGGAAGCCCATCAGGGCCCAACTAGAGCAGAGGCGTTTCTGGTCCGGGGGCAGAGGCGGCTGGGGCAGCCACCTCGCCCCCACTAGGCCAAGCAAGCCCCCGCCCCCGCAACCAAGGTTCAGCACAGACTAGTAGGGTCCTTCAAACCGAGAGGCCGGAGAGAGCCGAAATCCGCCGAAGCCCAGAAGAGAAAGAAGAAAATCCGCCGCCGCCCAAAAACAAAACACGAAACCGGAGCTCTGCTTATATATAAGTAGGGCGGACACACCAAACCGGGGACAGCAGACAAAGATCAGAGCCGCGAAGTGGAGAAGAGAACCGCCTGAGTGAAAGGTAGCAGAGGCCGAAAAAACAGTCCGCACCACCGGCTACCGGAACCGTTAACAGCAACCCCCCAGACGCAGCAACCCCAGCAGAGGTGAGTCACCAAGCGATGGGCGACGGAAGCCCCACCTGGGGCAAGCCCAGCCGCCGCAGGCGCAAGCAGCAGAACCAGAGCCGACAAGAAACCCTAGCTCCCCCCCGAAGAAGCCTCTGACTTTCATCACTGTATTAATTTAAGTTAGATTTTATTTTTAAATATTTTAGATTTTAATTTTGTATTTTTTTCCTCTGTTTTAAAAATATTTTGTAATTATTTAATAAAATGAAATAAATTTTTATTTATAAATTTTTTTGATAAATGTTTTTCAGATTAATCGTATTATTAAGATTGGGTCAACATTTTGAACCAACTAATGTGGTTCATTCTCACAACAAGTGGAAAAAATCATACAATCTTCATGAATAAATAGTAGGGATGCATCATTGCCCAAGGTTTGAAAACTAGTCGTCGGGATTAGTTAAAAAGAATTTCTTAAAATTCTTAAAAAGGTAGATAGGAATTATTTAATATTCTAAATTTAGCTATATATTATTTAGTATTTCTAAAATTAGTTATAAATTATTTAATATTTTGAATTTAGTTATAAATTAGTTGTTAGGATGATGTTAAGAATAAGTTAAAAGTATTAATAAAATAGTTGTTAGGATATTATATATAATATTAAACAATAAAAAGTTATAAGGGGGTTATAAATATTAATAAAAATAGTTGTTATATAATATTAAATAATAATGAGGTTAACATATTATAACGTATAAGGTTAAGAGAAGGATGAAAAGGGAAAGGGAATTATTTAATATTATAAATTTAGTTATAAACTAGCATATAGGAGTACGGATAATAGTAATGTATCATTAAGAATACTTTAAAAATTACTGTGAATCTCCAAAAGTTTGTATTGATCCCATCCTCATGTGTATGAGCCAACAGAGTAAGAGATTCAGAGATTGTAGTTCAACAAAAAAAAATTGATCCCTAGCCAAGGCCCACTAAAACTTTTTGGATTTTTTTTATTGTTTTTATAAATGACAAGTCCCAAGCCACATTTTCCTTGTGGATAAAATGCACCATCAAAATAAGCCCATGGAATAACTCCTCTAATATGTTCTTCTCTTAAGATTCTAGGCATCTTAGCAGGATTTGGTGGAGGCAAAAAATCATAAATCGAGGCACTTTCTATAGCAATAGGGGCATGTGTGGGGGCCATATCCTAAAAAATGATTCTGTTTCGGGCCAGCCAGATGCCCCACGAGATTATCAGAGGGAAATTTTTCATGTTTTCCTCCGTGACGTCCTTCCACCATCTATGCCATGCATCACTTATATTTTCCTCGTTCCAGCTTTGGATTTTTCCCAAAAGTCTCCCTATTTCTTCCCAAATCTTTATCTTGAACGGACACTTCAGAAAAAGGTGTTGAATTGTTTCCTCCTCACATTTGCACAGAGTGCACCATCCTGGACCCATTTTGTTCCTCTTCTGAAGATTGTCCCATGTAGGGATTTTGTTTTTTAGGATAGACCTAAAAAAAAGTGGACATTTTAATTTCTAGAGTGGCTTCCACCACCATTCTTGTGCCCCCCATGCCCTTTTAACCATTAGGTAGCTATAGCCAAACTTTGGGGAGTATTTTCCTGTTGGAGCATGTACCCACACAATCACATCCGATCTGTCCCTTAATCTTACATGTGTTCTCTGAAGTTCTCTTATATAATTTTTCTATTCTTCTTCTTATTGGGGTTCCATCTGCATATCCTCCACTAATTTCCATCCCTGATGCCATATTGTCGACAGGCCTTGCCTTGTAATTTGATGAATAAAAAATATACCTTAGGAGTGTAAACAGTTTATGACCTCCCTTGAGAGGGCATAACCCTCATTGCATCCCACCCACGGGTCTATTCCTATTCTGAGCTTCTCCCCATTGCCAACGTGCTAGGCCAATCCATCTTCTATGATACTGAAAGAGTCCAAAGTTGCCTTCCATACCACCGAAGCATGGGAATTATTTTTGTCTGGGCTTCGCAGCCACTCATCCAATGGGATTGGTTCTATGTATTTTCTTTTTATTACAGTTGTCCACAGATTCTCCATTGTTATTAGTCCCCACCCTGATTTTGCTGCTAGGGAGGAAGAAAAAGATGATAATTATTTTATGCCCCACCCACCCCATTGCTTTGGTCTAGCAACTTTGTCCCATGCTACCCAAGGCAGCACATAATCCTCCTTTGCACCATCCCATAGAAAACGACTGCACACTTTCCTGATTCAAGAGAGAATACCTTTTGGGACCCAGGTCAACGCTATCTAGTAAACATGAATTACAATGAGGACCAATATTATCAAAACGAATCTACCCCCTCTCAAAAACCATTTATAGCTCTAGTGTTTTATATGGTTTTCGATCTTTGCCAGGAGCCAATTCTGTTGGAAATAATACTGAGAGAGGGGGTGAATCAGTATTAGCAATTTAACAATTTTTCATTTCCATAAACAAATTGATATACACTACTTCTGTTAATTAAACCTGCATATATACGTAACTGTGTTTAGATAAAACTGCGTATATATTGCAGACTTCTAATTTAGTTAGCTGGTCTTAATCTGTGTATCAGAACCATAGAACAGTAATCAAGTGCAGTAAACAGTACAGGCAATCACACACATGAACACAAGATATAAGGTGGAAACCCAATGTGGGTGAAAACCACCTGTTGCAATTCGTCTCTATCTTCTTTAAATAAGAAACTTATTTTTATAATATTTATGTACTGGTGCAGTCTTATACCAGTATGCAGGCTTCTACCTGCAAAAGGCTACAACCTTCTCTCGTTCTCCAGCTTCTCTTGGAAGGGAGCTACAACCCCCTTAGCTCTTGTACTAGCTGATGTACTAGTACATAGGTGCTGACCTACAGAAGGCTACAACCTTCTCTTTTCTTCCAGGGACCACGTTTCATAAATTTTCAGACTGGATCCATCAATAACATTAATCAAACATCAAATGTATCTACATCAACCAATCTCCTTTGCACCAAACAAAACTGAATCAAACAATCACTTCTCTGAATGTTGTAACCAGAATACAGTAACAGTAACCAGAAACCAATCCTGAACCCAAAACACTGCAGCAATAAACAGAAGTAGCTAAAACATATTTTATGAGACGTACGCTACTTCAATATGTAGAACCTGCGTGCATACGCTTCTGTATTAAGGCAAACCTGCGTATACGCTATTTTTAATTATAGAACTAGCGTGTATACGCGTCTTTGCTATGCCGAACCTGCGTACAGATCTATAAAAGATAATTTACCCTTTTCAATTATTCAGACATCAGTTATACCCAGATTATCAGATTTATAGATCAAGTCATGCGCCAAATATAACAGATCAAAATCACACAAAGATACTTCTATTCAAGCCTTAAGATCTTGACCCATCAATAGAACTTATCCTTCTTCTAGCGTTGAGGTTCCTCCTTGATTCAGATCCAGCTATGCACCATAACCCAATGACCAGTATTCTAGATCTTGCTCTTCATAAGATATTCAATCCTTGAATGCACATGCCTAATGATCTCCTTCCCCTTTCATAGTCTTAGGCCTTACTCAATACCATGGTCCAAAACCACTTAGAACCAATACCTGGGTTCAACACTTCGGACAAGGTACCATGGTCCAAAACCATACATCCAAATACCAAGGACCAAAAACCAAGTTTTCCAAATTGTACGCACTTTTCTGTGCATGAAAGTGCATGTATACGCATACGCACCTTTTGATCGGCTATCTCACGTGTATACGCGACTTGGTTAAGTGGAACCTGCGTATATCTCTTTTTCCTTCATTCTGAGAGCCTGAACTGTGATCTGTCATCTGAGTGAGTTTCCATCAAGGACAACACCTATGTCATAATGCCAACAATCTCCCCCTTTGGACTTGATGGCAACCCCAAGTCACTCAAAGTCATTCTCCCCCTTTGTCATCAAGGGCAAAGGGTTATGCTCCCCCGAGTACATGCTAAAATCTCTGCTCTGCTGTGCTGTCCATGCTCCCCCTAACTGTAGGCAAGGTCTGCAAAAAGATGTTCTACAAGAACGAACATGACTCTATGACCTTCCTATCACCAAAGACTCATACATACATCCATCTCCCAACCAAGTGGGGATGTACCAAGATTGACTCATCCACCCAACCAAGTGGGGATATACCAAAAGATTATACATGATAAAACAAGAACATTACATTATCCATCCCAGGCATAGTGGGGAAACAAGATAGGTCATTACATGACCTTGATAATAAGAGAAATACATGACATAGAGACCAAATATCTAAGACGAGACTATGATAGTTATCAACAACTATCATCAACAGCATCTGTCAATCATCATCCAGACTAGCAACCATGATCTTCCTCTGCAACTATTCCACCAAGATCTTCTAAGATAGTGCCAATAATGCATTATTAGAAGTATATGCTCCCCCTGAACCTGTGCCAGATGGTCTCTGTCAGACCCATATCAGACTCTTTTCATCCTGAGACTGGCCCACTATTTGTCTTCAAACCAACATATATGCGACTGTATCCACAGAAGCCAGTGTATGTACATGGATACGCTTCATGAAACTCACGTACAACCACCGTTATATGAACCAGATAAGTTTCAACAGCAAGATGATGCATCAACTACTCCCAGCTTCTGTCTGAGATATTCAAATGTCTCTCTAGGCAGTGGTTTGGTGAATATATCAGCAACCTGTTCCTTGGAGGGGACATACTCCAATTTGACTTTTTGTTCAAGCACTTGTTCCCAAAGAAAATGATATTTGATAGGTATGTTCTTGGTCTTGGAATGCATGACAGGATTCTTTGAAATGTTGATTGCACTTGTATTATCACATAGAATGGAGATGGGTGGAGTACAAGTGATTTGAATGTCTTACAATGTTTGCATCATCCAAAGGAGTTGTGTGCAGCAAGATGCAGCAGCCACATATTCTGCTTCAGCTGTAGATAATGCAATTGAACTTTGTTTCTTGCTGAACCAAGATACTAATCTGGAACCCATAAAGAATGCACCACCACTAGTGCTTTTTCTGTCATCCATGCTTCCTACCCAATCTGCATCTGTATATGCATGAAGTGTGAGATCTGTATCTCTAGGATACCATAAGCCATAATTTTGTGTTCCTTTAAGATATTTGAAAATCCTTTTAACTGCCTGAAGGTGTGCTTCTTTTGGATTTTCCTGGAATCTTCCAACTATTCCCACTGCATGCATGATGTCTAGTCGGGTACCTGTCAGATAGAGCAGACTACCAATCATGGATCTATATGTTGGTTGATGTATTGCTGCTGATTCATCATTTGCGCTGAGGTTGCATCTTGTTACCATAGGGGTACGTACTGGTTTCGAATCTTCCATGCCATATTTCTTCAAGATCTGTTTGAGGTACTTGGTTTGTGATAGAAAGATGTCGTCTTTGTTTTGTTGGACTTGTAAACCAAGAAAATATGTGAGCTCACCAAGGAGGGACATTTCAAATTCTTTCTACAACACCAAGGAAATTTTTTGACTCATGGCTTCTTCATTGCTACCAAAGATGATATCATCAACATACACAACAAGTATTAGCAATTTATCATTGTCAATTTTTATATATAGATTTTTATCTGTTGATCCTTTTGAAAAACCTTGTTGATGGAGGTATTTGTCCAGATGATAATACCAAGCCCTTGGAGCTTGTTTAAGACCATAAAGAGCCTTTCTGAGTCTTCATACAAGTTTTGGATCATTTCCAAGGATGAATCCATCTGGTTGCTCAATATACACTTCTTCTTCTAAGTCTCCATTTAGAAAGGCATATTTCACATCCATTTGATATACTTTGAACTTCTGAAATCTAGAGAGAGCAAGGAACATTCTTATGGCTTCAAGTCTAGCAACCTGTGCAAAAGTTTCTTCAAAGTCTATACCTTCTTGTTGAGCATACCCTTTACAAACAAGTCTGGCCTTGTTTCTAATAACATCTCCATTTTCATTTAGATTGTTTTTGAATATCCATTTGGTTCCTATGACATTCTTATCATTAGGTCTAGGAACCAATTCCCAAGTGTTATTCTTTTCAATCTGCTCAGGTTCTTCATTCATGGCCTTGACCCAGCATTCACCTTTGCGTGCTTCACTTAC
Source organism: Pinus tabuliformis (assembly GCA_031772625.1). Classification (NCBI taxonomy): domain Eukaryota; kingdom Viridiplantae; phylum Streptophyta; class Pinopsida; order Pinales; family Pinaceae; genus Pinus; species Pinus tabuliformis. The sequence goes on from CM062805.1 coordinate 1,033,151,293, forward strand.
ATTTCATGGTTCGACGGAGGAGAGCAATGCTAGATAGCTTGAAGCTTCTGTAATAGTTCTTCTTGTTTGAACACCTGCCTCTTTCTGCCCCAAAATTTGAGTCTCTGGATGATTCTTCTGTACGTACCTGGATGGAGTCTTTTCTTCTACCCTTATCTGTTCTTCTGGCACCTCATAGGTTTCTTCTTCATCATTAGTCTGATTTGAAGTTGAAGGATAGTCCTCTTCATCTTCAAAATCTTTGGTTTTTATCTGCTTTGGATTGTCACCTGCTTCATCAACCACCACATCAATACTTTCAACAATTTTTCCAAGTCTTTTATTGTAACACTTATATCCTTTACTTCAGGAAGAGTAACCAAGGAGAATGCCTTCATTTGCTCTAGGTTCAAACTTGCCAAGTTTTTCATCAGTCCTTTTGATGTAACATTTGCTTCCAAAAACTTTGAAGTATTTTACCGATGGAGTCTTTCCATACCAAAGTTCATGCGGAGTTTGAGTGTTGTTTACCCAGATGTTTATTTTATTGAGAATAGTAATAGCAACAAATGCAGCTTCACCCCAGAAGGTTGCAGGAGTTCCAGACTCATTAAGCATAGCATGAGCCATTTGTTGAACCGTTTTGTTCATCCTTTCCACTACTCCATTTTGATAAGGAGTCCTTGCAGTAGAGAATTCCCTTCTTATTCCATGTTCTTCACAAAAGGTGAAAAATTCATCCGAGGTAAATTCCCCTCCTCGATCAGACCTAAAGCATTTGATTCTGTGATCTGATTCATTTTCAACCAAGGCTTTGAAAGCTTTGAACTTTTCGAAAGCTTCGTCTTTATGTTTCAGAAGTCCTATCCAACACATCCTGGAAAAGTCATCAATGAACAATATAAAGTATTCTTCTCCATGAGGTGACTTTTTCCTTGATGGACCACATAAATCAGTATGGACAAGTTCAAGTGGCTTACTAGCTGATCCTTCCTTCTCAGGGAAATGTGTTCTGGTTTGCTTACCAAACTGACATGATTTGCATATTGTATTGTCTGGAATTTTGATGTCAGGAAGATCATAAACAACCTGATATTTGCATGCTTTCCTTATCTGAGGGAAGCTTAGATGCCCCAATCTTCTGTGCCATAGCCAGTGTTCATCATTTTTGCTTAGATAGAATTGTTGTTGTCCTCCCTTGAGTATGTATAAATTATTTGGAGTTCTTATGCCTTTGATCACTGTTTCTCCTATATCAAGCTCACGAACAATACATCCATTTGATCGAAATACTACTTCATTTCCTTGATCACACATTTGACTAACACTCAATAGATTATGCTTTAAACCATCAACATACATAACATTTCCAGCTTTGACCTTTTCTTTCAAAAGAATAGAGCCATTACCTTTTATGAGTGCAGGGGTATCATTTCCAAATGAGACCTTCCTTTCCTTTTCTAAGGCACTATATGACTGAAGTTTTTCTTTATCACTTGTCATATGTTTCGAGCATCCACTTTCGATGTACCACTAGTTTTCCTATCCTTCCGCATATAAGGCTATAACACATCTTTCTGGTTGTGGATCTTTCTTTCTCCATGTTTTGGGACCCAATGAAGCTTGCTCCTTCTGAGATGTTTGCCGAAACTTACTTCTGCATTCAGAATCTTCATGACTAAAGTTGTTACAAATAGAGCATTCTATTTCATTTTCAAGAGTAGAAAAGTTATTGTAGGTTCTCTTCATGATCCCAGTCACACTCCTTTGATTTCGTGTTTCTCTAGTCATGATGGTCTTGTAGGCAACACATTGAGTAGCTTTGTGTCCAAAGTTATGACATGAGAAACATTGGCCATTAAATAAATTCCTACAATTATCAAATCTAACGATCCGATGATTGTAGTTTCCATTGACATTCATTATTGAGGCAAATTGAGAATGATTTACCTACAGTTGGTTGTAGCTTCTGTTCATCCTTGAAGTAGATTAACCCCGATTAACCTGGTGATCCGCTTTATGCCTTTGCTGACGATTGTCAACCTGTTCACTTCTCCTTGCTGCATCAAGATAACTTTTGGAGGTGGATGGCTTCTGTGCTTGAGATGTTTCTTCAGTATATCCAAGACCTATCTTGATTAGAGGAGAACGCTGCACTTTGATAATCTCATCTAAAGTTTCAGATCCTTTAGCAAATCTAAGATTAAGAGCTTTTGTTTTCTCAATATCTTTCCTAATTCCCTCAATTTCACATTCTAACTTTTCATTGTGTTTTTCCCTTTCAGCAAGTTAGAATGTCAGAGTGTCTATAATCATACTCTTTTCTTCTAAACAAATTTTAAGTTTAGAAATTTCTTCATAGAGATCATCGTCATCTATAGCATCCAAGAAATCATCATGATCCGGATTTAAACAGGAATGCAACAAATTACAGAGATAACCATATACACAAAGATGCAGCGGAAATAATACTTCATTTCATTAATGGAAAATACTGAAATATGCTTACAACCAGAAATGGAAATAAACCAGCTAGGGCGATGGTAGCTTATCTCTGAGAAGAGATGTGATGGCTACATTCCTCTGAACTGTCTTACAATGAGGCTCGAAGGCCTATTTATTGTTGAGAAACAATGGAAAACCCTTAACATTCCAAAACCTAACCCTAGGAGATGAAACGCCAAACTGTGGGCCCCGTTTGGGGGTAAGTTGGTACATCAACTTCCCGGGGTCGTAACTTTGGCATATGATCTCCGTTTGACGCGCATGATAGCCCGTTGGAAAGATCTCTCCGAGGACTACGACGGAAAAGACGATTTTTATCAGAAAAATGGCGGTGGATTCCCCAAAAAACGTCGTTTAGGGCCTCAAAACGGCTCCGGAAGTTCAGGACCCGAAAAACTGCTAAAAATAGTAAGTTGTGCTACAATTAAGGAAACTGAAAATATTGAGAAAGACAATGGTGGGGGTCCAGGTGGACTTGGCAGGTGTCCACCAATATCCACCTGGATCATTCCTCCCCCCTTAGGAAGCAATGGTCCCCATTGCGTTGAGCTCCTCCATGAGATGAGGAAACTTCTGCTGAACTTGTTCCCTGGTGAGCCACTTGCCCTGCTTAAGGAGTTGGCCTGCTTTGACAACTCGATACAATTGGATATTCTGTTGGCGAGTGTTCTTGATCTGTGTGTCCATGATCCGATCAGTTGCAGCTTGTTCCATGCAATCTGGATTTAATTCTGTGGGTTTGAGTTGTTCTGCAATGTCGGATGTGTCTAGCAATGGTGGAAAGTATGGCCGAAGGCGGTCCACATTGAACACTGGGTGCAGGCCAAGGAATGGGGGAATGCTGAGCTCAAATGCATTGTCTCCCATAGCCTTAGTAATGGTGTAAGGACCATATCGGAGTGGTCTCAATTTCCGATAGGCTCCAGTAAGGCGTTCCTTTTGCAAATGCAACCAGACTTTGTCGCCCACCTGAAACTTGTGTGGCACCCGATGTTGATCATGTCGCTGCTTGTACTTGGCATTTGATTTCTCAAGAATGTCATGGACCTGCTGGCGAATATGTTGGATGCGCTCAATGAAGCTGGTGGCCTTATCTGTTTCGAACTGGACATGAGCTGAATTCATGTGAGTGGCTGCAAGTGGCATGGCCACATCAATGGGACATAATGGCTGGAATCCCAAACCCACCTGAAAAGGGCTATGGCCAGTGGAGCTGTGAAGAGCTCGGTTGTAGCTGTGCTGAACATAGGGGAGGCTCTCGTCCCATGTGCGTGGATGCTTTGAATTATACATGCGCAGGATGTGCACAATCATCCTATTGACAACCTCTGTCTGGCCATCAGTTTGAGGATGGAAGGCTGTGGACTTCGTGAGTTTGGTGTCCAGCATTGACCAGAGACTGGACCAAAATGTGCTGAGAAACCGACTGTCCCGATCTGAGATGATAGACTGTGGGATCCCAAAGTGCACCCACACTCGCTCGAAGAAGAGTTTAGCAGTGGCTTCTGCTGTGATATTCTTCTTGCAGGCCATCATAATGGCCATCTTTGAGAACCTGTCGACGACCACAAAAACACAGTCATTTCCATGCTTAGTGGAAGGAAGGCCTGACATGTAATCCATGGAGATGGATTCCCAAGGTCGACTAGGGGTAGGCAACGGGGTATAGAGGCCTTGCTTCTTAATGGTCGGTTTGGCAATGGCATAGGCAGTACATGATCGGATGTACTTCCCAACATCCTGTCGAAGATTCGGCCAATAGAAATAGTTTTGCAGTACTGCCACTGTTTTCTCAACCCCGAAGTGCCCAGCAGCCCGACTGTAGTGTGCTTCCCAAATCATCTTGGCACGCTCGCTTGAAGGAACACAAAGGTGACCGAGGTGGCATAATAGGGCATCCTGGAGGTGAAAATCTGCAACCTGCCGACCCTCTAAGAGTTTCTGGTATGTGTGGCCGAATTCTGGGTCGCTTTTGTAGAGAAGTGGCCAATCAGAAGTCTCGTGCCCGCAAGAGTTGAGCACGGTGGTTAGCGCCATGATCGGTGGTCGACTGAGGCAATCTGCAACATTATTGGTGCTGCCCTTTTTATACTTGATATTCAAGTGAAACTGTTGCAGGTATGTAGACCACTTCTGATGGCGATCATTCTGCAATTTCCCTTGGGTCTGTATGAACTGCAGAGGTCGGTGGTCTGTGTGGATGACCGTTTCCTTCCCCAAAATGTAATGCTTCCATTGTCGGCAGGCCTGTACAATGGAATACATCTCTTTATCATAAGTGGGGTACTTCCGGACTGTGTCTGAAAGTGTTTCACTGTGATATGCCACTGGATGTCCATGTTGAGTAAGGACTGCCCCAATAGCATAGTCAGAGGCATCTGTCTCGACCTCAAATGGTTGTTGTAAATCTGGTAACGCGAGCACTGGTGCCGTGCAGAGGCGATCCTTCAACTCCCTGAATGCCTTCTGTTGAGATTCAGACCAAAAGAATTTTGCTTTCGCCCCGCCCTTGGTGACTTGACTCAAGGGCCAAGAAATATGAGAAAACCCCAACACAAACCTGCGGTAGAAGTTGGCAAGACCTAGAAAGCTGCGGAGCTCTGTTAGAGTGGTTGGAGAGGGCCAATCCCGAATGACTTGGACCTTGGCTGGATCGACATGCACCCCCTGTTCATCAATGATGTATCCCAGATACTGAACCTCGGTCATGCCAAAAGTGCATTTCTCCAAATTGGCACATAGCTTGTGTTGCCGCAGTGTTTGGAGAACCTGTCGGATGTGGTGGAGGTGCTCTTCCCAACTCTGGCTAAAGATCAGAATGTCATCCAAGTATACTACTACAAAGGAGTTGGTGAATGGCCGCAAGATGTCATCCATTAGCCTCATAAAGGTTGCAGGAGCATTCGTCAATCCGAAAGGCATGACCAACCATTCGAAGAGGCCCTCCTTGGATTTGAAGGCAGTCTTCCACACATCTGAGGGTTCGATAGGTACCTGGTGATATCCTGACTTCAGATCGATCTTGCTGAAATATTTCACCCCCTTTAGTTGGTCTAGGAGGTCATCAATTCGCGGGATCGGGTACCTATTACGGACAGTGATCTTGTTCAGCGCCCGATAGTCAATACAGAGTCTCCATGTCCCATCCTTCTTCTGTACCAACACTATCGGGCTCCCACAGGGCGAAGAACTCGGACGGATGTGACCTTTCTGCAGGAGCTCCTGAATCTGCCTCTTGATTTCATTGTTCTCCAGAACGGAGCGCCGATAAATTGGTCCATTGGGTAGCGGCGCACCTGGGGTCAGATCAATGGAGTGCTTGACCTGACAGTGCAGAGGAACCCCTGCCGGGGAGGTGAAGATGTCTTCGTACTCCTCCACAATCTTGTCCATCTGCAGCTGCCGTGCAGAGGGACCTCGTTTGGAGGCCGCGGCCACTGTCTTCTTCTTCCCTTGAGGGCGTATCATCAGGAAAACAAATTTCCTGGTTTTGGAAATGATCATACTGCATTGTTTTGCAGTAATCAAAGAGATGGTGGCAGGTGGTGCTACCTCTGGTATCCTAAACAACTTATTTCCCAATGTGATAATAACAGCATGGGGCCTTGATTCATACACAGCATGTCGCTTCCACAAGTATGGTTGTCCTAGTAATACATCACAAACTTCAAGGGGAGCAATGTCACACAATGCCTCATCCGTGAAGGGCTTGATGTTGTATGGAAGACGACACTGCTGGCTCACGCGAAGATCTCGTCCTTGGTGAAGCCACCCAATGGTGTATGGTTGTGGATGTGCTGTGGTCGGTAAGCCCAACCGCTTCACGACCTCTGCCGAAATGAGGTTCTTTTGACTCCCGCTATCAACAATGAACTGTATCGGGGAGCCCTTTACCCACATCTGGGAGTGAAAGAGACGCTCCTCCTCCTCTGGATCTTCGGGTTCATTTTTCTGGATCTTTGCGGTAGCAACAGTGGCGTTGGGGTCCGCATCAATGATCTGCTTCCCTTTTTCATACCCCTTATCGGGTTCTGACTCAGAGTCGGAACATGCATCTGATTCTGAAACCTTTAGCTCAGCCCCCAGTGACTGCTTGGCCCGACACTCACTTGTGTTGTGAGTGGAGCTCTTATGGAACTCGCACCATTTTCCAGTGTCCTTTCTCGGCTTCGCGGCGCTGTTCTTTGCTTGCAGCTTCGGCTGGTTGTCTTGGGCTGTCCCGCCTTGGCTTTGTCCTTTGTTCTGTGGTTTAGGGGCACCTTTCCCCTGCTTTGGATTCGCAGATCCAAAGTCTCGCTTCTTTTGTTTAAACTTCTGCTCGACCTTGACGGCATACCGGTATGCTGCGCCGAGCGAGGGGATGTTTAGGAACTGTATTTCTTCCTGAATGTACTTGTGAAGGCAGCCACGGTATTTGAGTATCAAATGTTGCTCTGAATCCTTGATACCCAACTTTGTGCGAAGGGTATGGAAAAGATTGGTGAACTCCGGCACGTCTTGGTCCCTTCCCTGCCGCAGCGTGGTCCACTTTATGTATTCATCCTCATAGCTCCCGACAGGGTAGTACTGCTCCTTGATGGCATCTCGGAACGAATCCCAGGTGGGTGCGGCTGAAAATAGTGAGCCAGTACTTTCATCCTTCTGCTCGCAGTAGGTTTCCCACCAGTCCTTGACGTGGGGGCTGCTTTGAGAAGAGCAAAAACAATCTTTTCGCGACTCGAAAATTCATGAACAGAAAAATAACCCTCTAGCAGATTTAACCATTTATCTACGGCATCAGCGTCTATCTGACCCTCGAATATGGGGATTTCAAAATTAACTTGTACCTTAAATGGGTGTGGTGTTTCCAGAAGAGCTGCTGGAAGCCGATGCGCCGCTTCTGGGTAGCCGCTAAAGGATCTGCGCAAAGCTGTCCATCATCGCGTTCCGTTGTCGCTCGAGCGCTTCTTCGAGCAAGATTTTGATGGGATCTCCTGCCCCCTCATCTTTCTTCTCGTCCACCATGGGAGGCCGTCGGGATTTGCGAGGCTGGTCTTGCAAAGGTTCAACCAGTTCGAGCCCTAACTCCTTATATCCCGACCTTGTTGGGGACATGCAAAGAAAAACAGAGAAAAAGCAAACCTGGCTCTGATACCATTGATCCGGATTTAAACAGGAACACAACAAATTACAGAGATAACCATATACACAAAGATGCAGCGGAAATAATACTTCATTTCATTAATGGAAAATACTGAAATATGCTTACAACCAGAAATGGAAATAAACCAGCTAGGGCGATGGTAGCTTATCTCTGAGAAGAGATGTGATGGCTACATTCCTCTGAACTGTCTTACAATGAGGCTCGAAGGCCTATTTATTGTTGAGAAACAATGGAAAACCCTTAACATTCCAAAACCTAACCCTAGGAGATGAAACGCCAAACTGTGGGCCCCGTTTGGGGGTAAGTTGGTACATCAACTTCCCGGGATCGTAACTTTGGCATATGATCTCCGTTTGACGCACATGATAGCCCGTTGGAAAGATCTCTCCGAGGACTACGACGGA